>CM061131.1:110767239-111147239 GCA_030789695.1 Scilla litardierei
CACCCCTTATATAGCTATTACTTACCTAGCACCAAACATTAGTCCATATATTCACAAAAGATTAGTCTCACACTTAGCAAGTACAACCATCGCTCTACGTATAGATAGGTACCTATGCAACAAGCAACCATGGGTATATTACTCCCTAATATTTCATATTATACATCCAATACCAAACACATCGACACATGTAGTCGCACCACACCATTAGTCAAACAAATCTTACTATATCTAATACACATTCACCATTACTATAATTTCACAAATATAGTCATTCAAGCGCATGTAGATACTTCACCATATCTTCACATCACATACGGCCCTATAACTATACTCACGACGCGCCAAACATATCATAGTCACCAAAACTTATAACTAGGCACATACCTACCCGTGCATGGTGCACACCCATACACGCTAACATTTCATCCATGTATACCAATCATACAATTACAAACTCAGTACATTGACATGCTTAGTTTAGCTAGCACACATACGTTCACACGGGCAAGTCCTTAGTAAATATTTATACCACAAGACCAACACCTATAGCTATATACTGGTTAGTGACCCACAATCATATGCGTAACACAACCGGAAACAAACGATCCAAACATTATATATACATCATCCATCACTATACACCAACCACATACAAATACACCAACGTACATAGAGTATACCCACTCAAGCTTGAGTGAGATTCATAATCATAGCAGAATAATTCCTTATACATAACATAGCATCCATACAAATGCCAATACTATCTAATGCATGCACGTCTACCAACATAACCACATACATATCTAAAAGTTAACACCCTTAATATCTAATCAGGTAATATCGCATATTTCAATCACTTCATATACCATGATATTATTACAAACATTAGCACACCCATAATTACATTATTCCTCCTAATAAATACAGTCATCATATAGTCACATACATGTATCATATATTCATACCATATCCATCCTTCTATAATTGGCACACCAATACACTTACTTCATCCATTAGTTAAGATATGCAATAGCCGGGTATACCTCATGGCATACACGCACACAACATCCATAAAAGCAAGCAATACCAATCAAATTGATATTACTACTACCATATATATATCGCCCATATACTCACGCAGCAAAAACATAACTACTTACGTCTAAGCGCAATACGTAACTACGTACGAGCACACACTCACGCGTACAACACATAGGTCACATAATAGGCCTACCCCACCTTAACTATACGTACACCCATTATTATCACACCCAGCACACATACAGTTTCACCAATCATATTATTTCAACCATCATAAGTATCTCCAACTACATACACTCTATTCAGACATTCCAATACAAAATTTTATATACAGACGCCCCTAGAGTGGTATATCTATCCTCGAACATATCCATAATTATTAACACACTTACAATTTCATAACATCATGAATAACTCTAAGTATATATATATATCACACAATAGGCAAACATTAGCATATCATATGGGGTACACTCATTCAAGCCTACATACTCCATTTAGGTACATGCACTACGACAACCACGCCAAAAGTCTAAGGACCCACTACTAAACTGGCGCGACGTAAATAACGGCAAACACTAGTGGGATAACTAAGCAGAAGGAAGGAAACCAAGTTTAGATGGCGTAACGAAACAAGATCGTAAAAATGGGTTCATGTAGGACGAGGATAAGGAGGTAAATAGATCAAGTGAAACTGAGATATAATTGTGGATATTTAGGCGGGGAAGAAAGACGTAAACATTACTCTCATAAGTTTTTTTTTGGAAATGGTACGTGAATTGCGAAAGTCAAAAACACTAAAAGTATAAAACGGTCATATTTTGAAAAGTTGGAGTTCTCCTCCGTATAAACGATATTTGAAGATCAATAAAATAAGTTGTTCGAAATAAGTTTGAGTTGAATACACATATAAGAGGAATGGTTTATTGGCTTAATGGAAATCATTATGAAAGGAAGTAAATCGTTCATACGAACATTAAGGATGTAGTTTTAGAAAATATTATACGGCGGTGATTTAATAATGTTGGCAAAAGTTTTGAAACGAAATTAAATTAACGAAAGAATTTTAAACTCATGCCAAATACTTTCAAAGTCTTTAAGCCAGGAAAAAGCTCAAATAATCAATATTGAAACTACCTTTTTAGTGTAACCAGGATTTGCCAAAAGAAATCGTTTTACACAAAGCTCTTAACATATGTGCTAATGAGCCTAATACGGATATATGAAAATATTCGAAATTCAATTTAGTTTAGAAATTATTCTAAAAGCATGTGTGGCGAACGGAAAACTTAGTAGTAGGTTTGTCAAAATTTGTAATAAGCTTTAAAACCAAATTATGGAAGGTCTAGATCGTGAGAAAGTTATGAAGACGTAATTTTCCAAAAATTGTAATAGAGAAAATGTTGAACATATCCTTGGTTGGTTGAAAGCTGAAATCATGTGTGACTTGAAAAGTATATTAAAGGAAACGCGATGAGTCAATTGTATGGCATAAGTAAGATAAGGAAAATTATAAATTGAATTGGGCAAAAATAACAGTACGGTTTAGAATAAAATTTATATAAGAAGGGACAAGGTATTTTCATGTGTACGGAAGGTATAGACTGGCAAAATACAATGGGTTAGTATTCCAAATTTTCGACAAAAGTTTTAGAGATCTTTAAGTCAACGAAGGAGCATGAAGTATAAATATATAAATATCAAAATTTCGAACGAATTTAAACTTAGGAAAAAGGAAGTCGAAGGGATACCTTCAGAAAAGTCAAGATTTGCAACGGAGAGGTCCGAAAATATTTTACGGCAGTAGCTTAATATAATATTTCGGTAAAATTTTGAAATTCAAAGAATGAAATCCGATCAACTATAGTGTGAAAATTTAGGCACATGCTAAATGCTTACACGTTTTAAAACTGAAGAGAAATTCCAAATAAATATCATTTAAAATACTTTTTAGAGGGACCCGGATTTGCCAAATAACTGATTTATACAAGACCTTAAAGTACGAGTTCAATGAACCTAGAACTGATATATGAAAATAATTAAAGTTCTACTTTTCTTGGAAGATATTCTAAAGTAATCAAAATAGTAGTAAAGCTCTTAAAACCAAAATACGAGAAATATTGGTTAGCAAAAGCTACGAGATTAAAAATTTCAACCAATAGACTTCAAAATCTACGAAAGGATTTTAACTCGATCGAATAGGAAGGAATTAAATATTTAAGAAAAAAAGGGGGGGTAGCCATCAAGAATTGCTTCTACACGAAGCTCCAGGATGCAATGCACATTGATGCACCAGAGTCAAGAGGACTCGTGCCAGAAACATGCAAACCCAAATCACACTTAACAACCAGCCCAGCAATCAAACTCCATTCTAGCAAACATAACATATTCAAGCAACCAAACATATTCTAACAAACAAGACTGTCAAAAGGAAGAAGGCAACTAGACTGAGGGTTACCTGCAATAACTCCATCCACAGTCTCAGCCTCAACTACAGCCATCGGGGAAGCCTGCCTCCTCAGCGGAAAAGCCTGCCGAAAAGCCTGCTTCTGTGGAACAAGGGTTGCCCCACGTCTAACAGCCACGGGTGCTTTTCGTAGTTGAGCTCCGACTGGCGCTTTCTCCAGATGCCTAGCCCTCGGACAGTCCTTTAAGGTATGCGCTGCAGCGCCACAAATCAAGCACTGGCCCCGCTTCCGCCTGCACTGTTCCTTCTTATGACCAATCTTGCCACAATGACAGCACACCTTCCGACTCGGCCCAGCTTCCGATGCTTGCTGCTGCGGAACTCCATCCGACGCCTTCCGCAGCAGATTTGCATGCCGACAATCCTTCGCCGAATGAGTAGCACCACCACAAACCAAACACTGACCTAGAAAGCTTCTGCATGACCCCTTGAGGTGCCCGGTCTTGCCGTAGAAATAGCAAGCCTTCAGAGCAGATCCACCACCAGCTCAGGTTTGACGTCTTCTAGCCATCTTGCGCCATAGAAACGGACCAAAATTAGACTCAGAGCTTAATGACTCGGATGTCGAACTTAGTTCATTGGACATTCTAATATTATTATCGTTTTTCCGATAATCGCAGTTACAGAAGAGGACCTACATGGGCCACCAACAAAACCTGTCACTCCCCGCTTCCCTAAAATGGAGGCGAGACGTGAGAAGGTCCGCACGAGAGTAGAGCTGTGAAGCCCCAAACCCGATAAGCATCAATAAAACATAAGCAGGTCCCTATAACCATAAATGGAACAACAATAATAACACAAGGAGAGACAGAAATAAAATCTCATATCTCATAATTTGTCCAACATGAAAATTAAGTTCAACATCCAGAAAAGCCACCAGGCTAAAAGAAAGAGTCTAAAGGCCCAGAACAAGGCCAACAAAAGGAACAACGTAACCAAGTATAAGTGCTACGCACCGACAACAAAACTGCAGTCTAAACAAAAAGGGATAGCACAACGAAGGCACTAGGATTGGTCCCCAGCGTCCACGTACTCCTCGCCAAACACAGGCTCGGGCACGAACTCCACGAACTCGACGCCCTCAACAACAATCTCAGGCTCGGCAACTAACATGCGACACCCAAAGAGAAAGGGGCACATGTCAGCAAGTCTAAAAGACTTGGGCAAGGAAACTGAAAGGAAAGTAAACTAGCAGTTCTAAAAGCATGCATGACATGGCAGTTTTAGTATGAGTGCAAAAGTAAGACGTGGTGTAATAATAAGTGCGAGAGAACGTTTATCACGGCATGTCAAGAGTAGCCAAGCTACTAACAATCTCAATTTTTTCACTAGTCATGTTTCAAGTTGTTTGTAGATGTTTACGCCTTACAGCTGAACGGTTTGGCATTCACGCTGAGTGGCCGCTTAACAACTACCCCAAAACCCAGAGTTTACGCCTTACAACTGCAGTTGCTGATCGGGCAGACTCCCATTTGAATGACCGCTTAACTCTTACACCCAATACCCACATGTAGACAAGCCAGGGTCCATGTACATGAGCCCACTAAAATGAGCCAGGGTTGCCCTGCACGGGAGCTTGTTTTCTATATCACGAATCAGGAAGTATTTGGCGTAGGGGGCACTTAGCCTCAATATCGAGCGTTGGGGTTAGCAACTCATTATGCTCGCTTCTGGTCACGAGCCAGGAAGTACAAGTACTGTAGCGTGTGCTACGCAATCACGGGAACATTTAAAGAATGCAATGACATGACAATTAATTCGCGTACCGGTAATTGAAATTAAACATGGCATGGTAGTTTTATGCAACATGATAAATGACGGATCTAGCTTCATTGTCAAACTAGTTCCTAAATTTGCGCCTAAGCGAGTATCATTTCGTCGCCTAGTCTCTTTTACGCCTACAACAAGCAAGTGGCCTAAGACATGGCCCAAAACCCTAAGTGGCAAGTTTCACTTGCCTAGCACCGGGGATGACGATCAACGAGGCCGTCACACAAATGCTAACTATGGAGAAGTCACTGTTATGGAGAAACAATTATCAAAATAACATCCATTTCATTAGGGTTTCTCAAAAAAAAACACAACGGGTTATGAAAACATTAAGAGATCGATTATTACCGTATCGGAGCGGAAGAATGATGCCGAGCAAGCACAGCAACGAAAGAAACGCTCCGGAGAACCTAGGGTTCAGATCTGGAATGGATGGGGAAAATCTGGAGAAATAGGTTTTGATATGACTTTTAGGGGTTTGATGAAGGTTTGAGGAAGGTGGAAAGTGTTAAGTGAGGGTTTGGATGATGGAGGATGAGCTTGGAATGAAGGTTTGAGGATTTGGGGAAGAAGGAGGCTCAATGGGGGAGAAATTAGGTTTAGAGTTGAAGAAGAAGAAGAAGAAAACGTTTGGGAGGGGTATAAATAGGAAGAGCTGGCGGCTGCCCAGAAATTAGGGTTTCGACACTGATTAGTCGGTCAAAGAGCAACCACTGACCGACTAGTTTGGAAAATAGTCGGTCGGTTGACCAACGCAGACCGACTAAGTCCAAACAGTAACTCCTGTACAAAAATAGGATTTATATTTAGTCGGTCAAAGAACAACTACTGACCGACTAGTTTCTCATCTAGTCGGTTGACGAACGTTCTTAGACCGACTAAGAATGAACAGTACCCGACTGTACAGAAGAACTAAGAATTAGTCGGTCTGAGTACAAAACTTAACCGACTAGTTTAACAACTAATCGGTCGAGAGGTGAACGTAGACCGACTAAACAGAAACAGTAACTTGAGTAAAATTAATCCAAGGAACTAGTCGGTTTGAGTAGAGTTGCCGACCGACTAGATCTCAATCTAGTCGGTTGGTTCCCCTTCTTGAACCAACTAAGATGCACTAAAAGTGCCAATTCGAATCGCGGAGCTTCGGGAAGATTCCTATGGCTTCTAAGATCACTCTAACTCTAAGATATCAGCGATTTGAAGCTCGTCATGAGTGACTTACTCCAAGATCAACGATCTTAAGGAAGAAGCTAGGAAATCACAACGAAACGAACGAAAGTGGAAGTTACGGAGACGGAAATGGAAATCACAACCAAAGAGAAGGCAACCAAATATATATATAATCCATACAAGCAAAACCAGTCGTTACACCACCCAACAACCCGTACTCAAACATGTTTAATCAATGATGGAAGGACCATCCCAATTTTTCATACATGAGTCCAGGATTGCAAGCTCAACTACCGTTCCTGCAACAACTTCTACAATTCCAAGCACCACTCCAAGGGCCATTTCAGAATTTCAATCAAAGAATCCCCTCTACTATACTCTCTAGTTCCAAGTCTAATCTAGAAATTCTAATTGAAAATCACATTCTTACCCAATGACAGAGGAACGGGTATTTTCTATCCTCCATCCTGCAGATGGTGACCACCACCTAGAAATTAGCCTCGAGCCAGACATCGATGGTAACTATGATGGCACAGATGGCACAACATCTGTCTCAACTAGCATGACCACAGGGGCAGTTACCGGGGTAGACTAAAGCAAACCCCTGAGGGCATGTAAATGCCATAACTCTGAGGAGCGGGAAGCAAATGGAAGGCCCCGCCATGCCCACATAAGGAGATGAAGCTACGGCTGAAAAAGAGCCCCAAGTAGAGGCTGAATCTGAAATTGAGAAGGGAGTTGAACGTGAAGAAACATCTTCCCCACCTAAGCCAAAGAGAAGGTTGAGAGGAGAAAGAAGGAATCTGCAGACGAAACTCCCAGAACGTACATCCCTACAGTCCCCTTCCCATCAAAATTGGCTAGAGCAAAATTGGATGAAAAATATGGGATTCTTCGACCTCCTAAAGCAACTGAACATAACCATACCATTCCTCGAGGCCATATCTGAGATCCCTACATATGCAAAGTTCCTGAAGGAGATCATTATGAAGAGATGTATACGGGAGAAGATTGTGCTCTCAGAAAAATGTAGTGCAATACTACAAAGGAAGGCGGTTGAAAAGCTCAAGGATCCAGGGAGCTTCTCCATCCCATGCGCCGTTGGAAACATAGAAATCAAGAGCGCACTTTGGGATCTAGAGGCGAGTATTATCTTGATGCCTCTATTGATTAGCGAAAAGCTAAAGATGGGGGAACTTCAACTGACAAACATGTCCCTTCACTTAGCGGATAGATCAATCAAGTATCCTCTGGGCATAATCGAAGACGTACCGATACGCGTGGGGGGAAAATCCTAGCCACATGCAATTTTGTAATCATGAATATGCCGGAGACACGCATTCCCATAATACTAGTGTAATGACCCCAAAATTTATATACGTGTATTAATATGTATTTTTGAGCATATATATGTGCGTATAAATTTTTGGGAATCCTTATATATTTTACTTAATTTTGTCAAGCTAAAAAATTATTTTAATTAATTTTGTATGACATATGATTTTATTAAATAATATATATGGGTGGAATACTAATGTCTTAATGAGTATTAAGTATTGTATGTGTATTAAGTGGGTATAGTTATTTTTCTAAAAAAAAATCCTAATTTTTCCTAAGGGACACCTCCACCTTTGATGTGTCAAGAGCTCCTTGATCCTTACCTAACCCAAGGCTTGGTGGCATGCTTAGAGGATTTTAGGGAGATGAGGTGGCTACTCTAGGAATAAAGAAAGAAAACAAAAAGGGAAAAAGAAACCAAAAATTAAAAAGAAAAGGTTTCATTACTCACTCTCACCCCAAAGATCAAGCCGAATTCATACTTCCCCCTTGCTCCCTCTTAGACTTTAGGGAGGCTGAGCACCCATAAGGATACACCACCCTCACTCTGCACACCCCTGTAGCATCCATGTCGTCGTTTGAGTGCTATTACTCAGTCTAGGAGCTTGTGGAGGAGAAGAAGGATTTTGAGAAGAAGGAAGAGGGCTTGGAGAGAAGAGCTTGAGGCTTGGAGGATAAAGCTAGAAGAAAGAAGGACATCTAAGGTAGGATTTGCATCTCAACTAGTATTAGAGTTGCATGTTTAGTTTCAAAGGAAAGCCTGCATCTTTATTCATCCAAGTGAACTCATGCATGGTCTTTATAAAATCCTCTCTTATTGTTGCTATTGTTGTTGTTGTGGTTTTAGCTCTTTTTAAGTAAAGTCTGAGTTTGTATGGTTATGTGCGGTGAGTAATTCTGAGTTTGTATGGTTGTGTGCGGTGAGTAATCCTGAGTTTGTATGGTTGTGTGCAGTGAGCAATTCTGAGTTTATATGGTTGTGTGCGGTGAGCAATAATGATTTGTATGGTTGTGCGTGGTGAGAAATTCTGAGTTTTATCTAGAATTAAATTCTGTAAAAATTATATTCGTGTAGCCCTTGAAATTCTAACCCAAAATCATATATAATTTTCCATATGTTCAATACAGTAATTAGGAGTAAAAATTCCATTTTTACAACATGTCGGAATTTCATCTAGTCTGGACACATTTTGGCAAAATGTAGATCAGTCCATACACACTCCATAGAAATTGATGATCTTGGTCTCGTTGGAAAGATAACAACTTTTTCTACAACTCTCTAAGAGGACACATTTTCGAGATTCTAAATATAACATGTCCTAAACTAACAATCTTTACATCTCTTAGAATCTGTCTGAAAATAGATTCGACAGGTCTCACCAAACAATTCACCATAAATCACCCAGTTCATATTTCTGCATGAAAATTTATAGGTGAATCCAGCAAAACTATATATACCACTTTCATTTGTATTGTATGGACATGTTGAATACAAAATTATGGAGAAATGTGCTCCTAAGCTGATTGTTCTGCTTTTCCAGCAAGCTGAAAGATTTGAATGTTGTCTTAAGCTCTTTTTGAGGTTAAACTTACCATTAATGTTCTTAATTATTTCTGTTACATGGTGATATGTGATTTATGTTCTTAGCATCTGTAAAATGAGGATGTGAATATGGTTATATGTTTCATGTCTATTATGTGTTGTGGAAACGCCTAAATGAACGGCAAACGAGATACATGTGATAAGAAATGAGAAAGGGAATGCACAAGGCGATGCATGTCCCAAATGTGTGGTGAAATGTGGAAAGAAAAGAAATGAAAAGTGTTATGTTTCATGAAAATGACTAAGTCCTCTTAAATGAAGGTGACACAAGGTTTAGGAGAAACACGTGTAAATTATAGGAGTTAAGGAGCGGACAGATGATATGAATTCTCACCCGATGTGTCACTCCTGGAAGGGGGAGTTTGAGAGGGTTAGAGAGGCCGGTGGTGTACTCGTGTTGCACCATGACTGGTAAATGATGGTTTTCTCTGTTTCCACTGAAAACCCGAGATTTGTCTCACTCCCATACCTTGCTCCGTTCGGGTAGGGGGGAGTTACGAGAGGCCCCTCCAGTGCCTGTGTCGCTGGTTCAAGTACCATTTTTCACCCACCTTGGGCGAATGTCCGACTCCTTGGCGCCCTAAGATTTACCCGGGTTCCAAAATGCTAACCAATGAATTAATTGTTAACCCATATTATTCTCGTAGAAATGGTAAATGTATGTGTTGTTTACTTGTGTTTCCTTACTATAGTTCTTTTATGTCGTATACCATTGTTATGCACCCTGCCTGTTGTAGTGCACCTTTTCCACACTTGTGTAGCTGTAGTTCCTTACATTACTGCTATAGCTCTCTTATGCCATGTTCAGTTTAGTGGCCATGTTAGATGTCATGTTATATCTTGGCCATCCTAGTATGCTATGAATGTCCCCTTTGTATGCCATGTTTCCTTTCAGGATGTTAGAATGCATATGTGTAATATTAACAGGTTAGCTTCATTATGTTTCTATGTTTAACTTATGGCATAACACCTATGTTAATATGTTAGTTGTTAGTATGCTAGCATGTCAATCTATGCTTGTATGCCATTCCACGTAATCAGATTCATATGTTGGTATGTGGTTCACCATTTTATGCCAATATGCCATTTCATGCTAATATATTTGTTTATGCTTATACCTACGTCCATGCTCACATGCCATGTTATATGTACTATACTGCATCCATATAAGGACTAGTTGAGATATGGAATTCTTATTGGGTCACGCGTTGACGTGCCCCACTGTTGACTATTTCAGGTATGAGTGTTGGTTGGTTGGAACAGAGGCTAAAGCTGGAGTTGGGATAAACAGATAGTCGATAGTTGAGCGTGGGCTGGGTGGTGAGATGAGTTAGAGAGACACTTGTACTCTTTGGAGTTGTTTTGGGGTGTTGATTAGTAAGAATTGTAAACTTGTATAAAAGATGCACAATGGATATTGGATATACATAAGTTTGTTCCTTGGTTGTCTCTTAATTGTACTTTCTGAATGTCTATGTGTTATCTATGATTGTATTTGTGGAACATTACAGGTACTACCCCAGCAGTGCGCAGTGGACCTGCTTTGAGTTTCTGTACTTTTCCTTAGTAACACGCGTTGCTTTAGGAATACCTGGAATGGATTCATACTTCCTGGGTATCCTAGGGAGCGAGGCGTTACAACTAGGCCGTCCCTTCTTGGCCACCGTGGGAGTATTGATCGACGTGAAGGGATGAAAGCTCTCCCTCAATGTGGGACGAGAAAGAGTGGAGTTCGACCTCTGAAGCTCAATGAAGAAAATTATGGAGGAGGGCGAGCATAATCAACAAGTTGACCTCGTCGAAGAGGCAATCAAAGGGACCGCATTGGAGGAGATATTCTCAAGCGCTACGGAGGAACTCCCAGACGACAATTCAAGCCAAGAGGTGTAGCTAGTTGGAATAATACTGGAGGACACATACAAGGAAGCTCCTAATGAAAAGTTCAAAAAGGAACCACCATGATTGCATCCACCAAACCCACATGAGCTGAAGAACCAAGAATCAAACAAGCTAATGCCGAAGAACGAGAGGAGAAGTGGAGACAACGATAAAATTCTAGACCTCTCCACCCTAAGGCCAACATGAAGACATCAAAAGGGAGTCTAGCTCACGACTTAAAACGAGCGCATCTTGGAAGGAAACCCAAGTGTTTTCATATCAATTTTAGTCTTTCAATTTCAATCTTAAGTTTGTTTTAGAATAGTTTCAATTTTCTCTTTGAATAATCCCCCAAAATCCCAAAAATAACTCTAATTTTTGAATGCAGGAGAAGCCGGAGAACCAATTCTAAACGGCCACGTGGGATACTCCACGTGGCCGTGTGGAGAAGAGAAGAAGAGAAGAAGAAGAGGAGCTAGGAAAGTGTTCGATGCGACCACGTCGCATAGATACACACGACCGCATCGATGAAGGTAGATAAGGGTACAACTTTGAGCACAAATTCCCTATTTGATGCGACCACGTCGCTTAAACAACGCGGCCGCATAATACCCCCAACTCTATGTTTTTTGAGGCCAAAAATTCACCCCACTGTTGAAACGATGCGGACGTTTGAACTCAAACCAAATGATCGCGTCGAACCCCTTCCAAAGCCAAAAATTTCTATCTTTTACGTGGCCGTTTGAACCCAAACGACGCGACTATGTCCTTACCCAAAATTTCAAAGCCTAAATTTCCAATTCGACCCGGTCGTTTCACCAAATCGACGCGGCCACGTACCACATCAAACTCTGTATCTTTTTGAGCCAAAAATCATCCCACTGTCGAAACGATGCGGCCATTTAACCTAGTTCCAAATGACCGCGTCGATCCAACCTTTTTAGCACCAAAATTTTCCATTCAACGCGGTCGGTTTGACGATCGATGCGACCGCATCGAATCGACCACATCGTACTCTAAACCCTTGATTTTGGCTCATCCAAATGACGTGGCCGTTTCCCAATCGACGTGATCGCTTCGTACGGTCGCATTGCTACTCTAATTAAAGCCCCAAACACCACTCGGCCGTTTCAAACTCACAAATCCCCGACTCTTCGACTTCTCCCTCTCAAATTATCAAACTCCGACGACTTCCAACCATCCAAAACATCTCTCCTCACTCTAAAACCACCCCCACAAACACTCCCTGCCCTCGAACCGCGTCTCCATCTCCATTCCCAGTCAACATAGGTGGCACCCTAACCCTAGATGCGGTCAAGTGAAGGGTTTTTCGACGAATTCAAACGACACACTGGCGTGGAACTTCTGCAGGATCTTGAAAGCAGCTTGGGGAGCATCTCTCTTGGGTTTGGTGCATAGAGATTTCAGTGAGGAATTTCGATTTCTTGGTACACTCATTCCCTATCTCATTATTTCAATTGCTCGCTAAATTTGCGCTAATTTGTGTGGGTCTACACTTCTTACACACTCCACTGCACCCACACTTCACTCACCATGCCTCCCAGAGAGCACAAGAAGCGCACTATTTCTAGACCGACCCAGGGTCCGGGTAGAGCTAAGTGATAAGTGGTTTTTGTATATACTTTTACCCATTTTTCATGCATGTTTTACATTGTTTCATTCATCGCATTTTCCCGTTTTCCCCGTTTTTGTTTCCATTTTGCTTTTATGGTCCATTTTATACTTTTCAGGAATACATTTCAAATCGAGACTATAAAGTATGAAAAAGGCGCAAAAGAGCGAAAGGAGCGGAAGCAGGAGCTCAAAGTATGTAAAGGTGGGAAAAGAAGAGAAAATTGACGCAAACAGCCACGTCGATTCGACACGACCACGTCACACAGATGCCCAACAACTCACAGTTTATATTCCACACAGCCGCGTGAACCCCATCCAAACGGCCACGTCACTGAAGGAAAGATTGAAGAAATCACTTTTGTCGTGGTCACGTCACATAGACGACGCGGTCGCATAATCCCAGAAGCATTGAAGCCAAACGGTTGCTTCATGCGACCGTTTCGATGGCCAAACAAGCTCCAGATCTGCGATCAACACGACCGCGTTCTTCAACCATGCGGTCGCATCGCTGCTATAATCCGAGCCCCTGTTACGCACCACGAACGAAGTGACCACGTCGTTTTCGACGCGGTCGCATCGAATTGAATTCTTAAGTCAACCGGGGCACCGCCTGAGTTAGTTAGTGGGGTCTTTTGGTCTTTTTCAGCCGGTATTTAAACTTATCTTCCCTGCTGCGTTTAGGGGCTTTCTCTCTGCCATTTTCAGAGCTTTTTGAAGGAATTTCAAGTGTCCTCTTCCATTGTTTTCTGTTGACTTTTATTAATCATTTTTATTGCACTTGATTTTGATTATAGTTTTATAATAGAAATTCCGTCTTTTTGATTGCTATTGTGGTTGATTGCTAGCTACTCGAATTTCGTATTGAATCTATGGCAATGTTGATTGAATCTATGATGTTAATTTCATCCTTGTTAATGGGTAATGAGTAGTCATCTAGGGTAATGGGTTGAACCCCATTGAAATTGGGCTATGGATTGGATGAAATAGTTTAGCTAATTGTTGGGTAATTGAGGATTTGGGGGTATATTAGGATGCCAATTGTCATTGTAGATCTCTCTCCTCCCTTGTGGATAATTAGATTGGCCGCCGACAAGAGTCTGGACTAATCTAGGGTTTTCGATCCCTATATTGACTCATACTATCGGTGTAACCGACGAAAGTTGGGCACCGATAAGAGCCCTCCTAATGTAGATCCAAATCCCCGACCATAAGAGTGGCGTGGAGGAAGATTGAGGACATTCTCGGACGTAATGTATCTAACGTATATCATTGTATCGGCGAGAGTCGAAATTGATATAGGTTAGGGTATTCAATAGCATAACGAGAGCAGGGGGTAGGGGTAACATAAGGGACTATCCTATCATGCATCATGAGAGTGGGGATAGGAGAATGCCCTTATGTTAGACGACCTCTCCCAAGTCCCAATGAATCCAACAATCGTTTAACTCTTAATCCAATTTAAACCCTAGTTCAATGGCGGGGATATCCTAAGCCATAGAGCTTTTATCTTCTGATTTTACCCTTATTTCTCATCTCAACCATTATTTCATCGTGTAGCTTTAAAACATTGAAAGAAATTAGTAATCAACGAACGCCTCCCTAAGTTCGACCTGTATATCACTACACGACACCGTGCGCTTGCGGTTACTAAATTTAAAGCGTTCGCGCTTAGCGCAAACAAGCTTTTGGCGACATTGCCGGGGAGGCATGGTTTGATAATGATTTCGATATTTGTAGATAGACTACGCATTTCTTTTTGTTTTTATTTTTTATTTTTATCTCTTTGCTATTGATATTCAGTGTTACTGACGATTTCTTTTGTTTAGCCTTTGTGTATGTGCAGGAGATCCCATGGCATTGGGGATTTAGTTCCACTAGACCCCGAGTCAAGGCTACAGCACGTCGGCAGAATGCCGAGAGGATAAGGAGAATAGCACTTGAGACAATGGCTGAAGAGATTCACAATCCTAATCTGGAGCCTACTAGGTCCCTCGTGGACTTTTCTATGCCCTTTAACGGGTCGACGTCGTGTATCTTGAGTCCACCGGTGGTGCCAAACAATTTCAAATTGAAGCTGGCATTGATCAGTTTCATACAGCAGGACCAATTTGTAGGGAAATCCATGGAGAACCCCCAAAGAGTATCTCAACACGTTTTTAGATAAAATGGATACATTGAAGATGAATGGTGTCACCTCTGACGCCATCAGGCTAAGATTATTTCCGTTCTCTCTTAGTGACAAAGCAAAGGACTGGCTTAGAAGTCACGATCCTAATACTTTTACAACGTATGATTCTCTATCTCGTGCATTTCTAACGAAATTCTTTCCACCAGGAAAAATCGTTAAAATGCGCAACAAACTTACAAACTTCACCTAGCTTGACCAGGAGTCCTTGTACGAATCGTAGGAAAGATTCAAGAACACAACTGCCCACACCATGGTGTGCCTGACTGGATGCTTAACCAAGCTTTCTACAATGGACTATCCTGAGACGTGAAGATGTCAATTGATGACGTTGCTAATGGCGCAATCATGAACAAGACTTTCGCTGAAACTAAAAAGTTTTTGGAGGACATGGTCGCCAACAATGACTTGTGGAGCAATGAGAGAGGCACCTCCAAGAAGAGGGTAAATATGAAATAGATCAATCCTCTATGCTTTCAGCAAAATTCGATGCACTAGCTAAGAAATTATCTATGATTGGGCTTGGTACTTCTAATCTACCTACGACGGCGCTTTGTAAGGTTTGTGGTGTACAAGTGACGTGCGTTTATATTTCATATATTCACGCAAGTTTTCTTTTGTGTTTCTCCGTGTTTTTCTGCCGTCTCTTATTCGTTTTCGTGTATTTTCCCGTTTTCTTTCACTTTTCTTTTTTTATCCATGATTGCAGGGGATTGACCACGTAGGGGACGTTTAACGATGATATCCCAAGTCCCCGGAGTAATGGGAGAAGTCACGCGTGATCCAGGGGGTCAAACGCCAAAGAATTCATCTTTCAGCCCCTCACCCGGTCGGTTGGTCATCTCCAACCGATCGGGTGATGCACGCGTGCACCACCTGGTCTCTGCCGCAGCTCACAAAGAAGTCACCCGACCGGTTCGCAGACCGGTTCAGCGGGGGCTGTTCTCTGGTTTCTCGAAGCAAAACGCCAACCGATCGGGTGACTCTCACCCGATCGGTTCACCTGTAGCTGAAGAAGAAGACCTGAAGACACGGACGTCGAACCGATCGATTCACCCGACTGCTCCAAGATCCAACCGGTCACTCAAGAACTCACCCGACCGGTTCATGTGATCGGGTGAAAGCTCGCCGTTTTCTGTTATTAATTTGTAACGGATCAACCGATCGGTTGACTTGTCAACCGATTGGTTGATGCGAAGGTCTATAAATAGAACCCCTAGGGTTCCAGAAACGGGAGCTGTTATTTTTTCTACTGTTTTATTTCCTTGTGACGGCTGTAATTGTTACTCTTTTGTAAGTTTTCAGATCTTTCTAAAATTTTGGTATTGTCTTTATTACTCTATTACTTCCGCATTGCAATTGTCCGATTATGATTCCAACGGTTAAATTTCATTTAGATCGCTTTTTCATGAATTTTTGTGAGTAGTTCCCAAATCTGGGATTTTAGTGGAAACCCCTTCGGGGGCTCTTCCCGATGCGTCCATAGGGTTAGGAAATCGACAGGGAGTAGGAATCTAACGGTTACGCGGGGTGTTTCATTGTCATCGGCGGGAAAAAGACCGCCTTTGACCGTTGGGCCAAGGGGGAATAAACTTGGCGGTTGACTCCCTAGCCATAGCTCACACCCTTAGCGTAGACGCTAAATCCTAGCACACGGGAGCGGCAGGATAAGACGTTGGGAGATATCGTTGCGGGCTTAGTGCTCTCGGGATCGATCAGTGTTAATGGACACGTGAGTGCACACTGATCGAATCCGGGAAGTCCGGTGTATCATCCTGGGCACCGACCGGAATATCGGGCCCATGTGACGCCGGTACCACTTTCAGAGGCAACGTCTCACCATTAGACCCTAATCCCGATCGCTATCCATACCCGTAGGCCGCATCGGCGAGAGTCTCTCGTCGGGTTGGAAACCAAAGTCCCGGGTTTTCTTTCTTGTTGTTCATACCCTTTTATTTCCTTTCGTGACAACCAATCACCGATTCGGGCTAGCTCGCCCCTCGGGGTGATTTAGGTCCTACCTAACCCAAGCACAACCTCGCATCCCTGAGTTCGATATTCTCGCACCCTACACTAACCGTGAAACTTGCGGTAAACGACACCGCGCCACCACGACTCAAGCGGGGCGCCGGTCAAGTTTATGGCGCCATTGCCGGGGAGGCAACGTGCTTGTTATTTTAGGATCTCTTGAACCCTCGTGTCTAGCTCATATCCCTACCTCGCGATAATTTTCGCATTATCCTTTTTCTTTTTCTTTTTTATTTTTCTTATTTTTATTTCTTATTTTATCTGTTTCTTTCCCACTTGTCGCTTCACGGGTGTTTGTTGTTTTTCATGCGCAGGAGTTCAAGGAGTCTTGACGACTTGATTCCCCTCGATCCAGAGATTAACGCCACCCTTAGGCATTTGGCCGCCGAGAAGCGAAGAAGAGAAGATCCCGAATCCATGGAGGAGAACACCCCACCTCACAAGTCTCTGCTGGAGTACTCGATGCCATCCATCGAGGCGACTTCCGCCATCCGATCTCCAGCTATTGCGGCCCAAAGCTTTGAGCTGAAGCCGTCTCTAGTGACATGGATCCAGCAGGACCAGTTTGCGGGTGCACCCATGGAGAGCCCGATCGAGCACCTGGACTCCTTCTTGGAGAAGTGTGACACCTTCCGGATTAATGGTGTCACGACAGAGGCTATCCGTCTGAAGCTGTTCCCCTTCTCTTTGTGAGACAAAGCCAAGCAATGGCTAAGGGGGAAGGACCCCAACACTTTCAACACCTGGGAGAAGCTCTCCAACGCTTTTCTGACGAAGTTCTTTCCTCCGGGGAGGACCATGAAGTTGAGGAGTGAGATCTCCTCCTTCTCCCAGGCCAGCCACGAGTCCTTGCATGAAGCTTGGACGAGATATAAAGAGATGCAAAGAAGATGCCCTCACCATGAGCTTCCGAAGTGGCAGATTATTAATCTGTTCTACAATGGGTTGAGGGATGACATGAAATCTTCTATGGATGCAGCGGCTGGGGGTTCCTTCATGTCTAGAAGTGAGGAGGATGCCGGGCATATTCTGGAAAATATGGCATCCAACAATGAGTGGTGGTGTGACGAGAGAGCCACACCAAGATCCGGGGGTATACACAGAGTCGAGGACGTCGACAAACTTTCAAGCAAGTTCGACTTGCTTTCGACCCAGATCTCCGCACTGATGGTAGGAGCCGGTGGGGCCGGTACACAGCAAATTTCTGCGGTAGAGTCCGAATTCTTTGGGGAATTCGACAGTGGTGACATCTCACCACCGTTGGATCAGGCGAGCGCACTATTTTACAACCCCACGGGGAATGCGCCGTATCCGCCAAGGACAAATTCCAACCCGGCCTACTCTCCAAACAACTGGAACCACCCAAATTTCAGTTACCGGCCACCATTTCAGCCCTCGCCGCCTCAGCAGTCGCAGCAACAAACATATCAGCCGGCTAGGCCATAACAGAATCAGTTTCAACAGCAACCATTTCAGCAACAACCTCAGCAACAATCTTACGCCCCCATAACTCAGCAGCCGTTCCAGCAGCAGCAGCAGTATGGCCAACAGAGGGCAGTCTCTCCAGTTGAGTCTCTCTTGACTCAATATATTAACAACCAGGAGAAGATCAACCAAAAGCTGGAAATGGGTCAGCGGACCCTCACGGACCAAGTAACCCAGCTGGGGTTACAAGTGGCGAACCTTGCAAGGTCACAAAACCAATTACCGCCACAACCGGAGGTGAACCCGAGGGGAGCAACCCAAACGTCGGCACTCGTGCACGAGCACGCAAATGTGTCCGCTATCGTTCTGAGAAGCGGGACACAAATTCCTACTAGAGTGCCCCCTAGCAACCCGGAAGCACCATTGGTCGTTGAGAGACCGACCGAAAAATCAAATGACGCCGGTGCTTCGTCATCAAATCCTATGACTCCGGAGGGAGACTCTGAAGAAGAGAAGAAGAAGGAGGAAGAGAGCCCGAAAGTGTATAAACCCGTTGTGCCATTTCCACAACGGTTGGCTCAGGCAAAAATTGATGAGAAATATGGCAAGTTCTTCGCCATGGTCAAGGACCTAAGCCTGCAAATCCCCTTCCTAGAAGCAATCGAAACAATCCCCTCCTATGCAAAATTCTTGAAAGATTTGGTGACTAGAGGGTCTAGAAAGGAGAAAGTAGTGCTGACGGCGGAATGTAGCGCTCTTATTCAGAGGGCACACCCGCCGAAACTCAAGGACCTGGGGAGCTTCTCTATTCCTTGCACGATCGGGGCGGTGAAGATTCATCGTGCACTCATCGATCTAGGAGCGAGTGTTAGCTTGATGCCTTTGTCGATGTATAGAAGGATAGGAATGGGTGATTTGGAGCCCACCGGTATGACCCTACAACTAGCTGACCGGTCGGTCAAATATCCGGTGGGAATTGTGGATGACCTCCCCGTGAATGTGAGAGGGGTGCATGTGCCTGTGGACTTTGTAGTCATGGACATGCCTGAAGACGCACACACCCCCATCATCCTGGGACGACCTTTCATGGCCACTGCTGGCATTCTAATAGATGTGAAGAACGGAAAACTCTCTTTGAACGTCAGCGGAGAGAAAGTTGAGTTCGATCTGGGATTATCCATGAAGCACCCCGATCCCCCTGATGACCCTCGGTGCAATCTGCTCGAGGTAGAAGAGAAAAAATCTGCAGAGGAGAGCTCCTGGGAGATTCTCCTGAGAAACCCCCCCCGATGACTTGGGGGATTCAGAAGATGGAGACGGCCCCGAGTACAAAGAAGCTGCTGGAAAACCGAGTGCAGCAAGAACAACCCCTCTCGGGTTCCCCACTACTCCTCCTGTGAGGAGAACGGGGAAAGAGCCCACAGACCTCACTAAAGACGAGGTCCGGATCCTGAAGAAGATGGCGGGAAGCGCCAACACCAAGGAAAAGCCCCCGGATCCCAAGAACAAGGGGAGGGTAGTCGAGCAAGTATTTTTCCAGCCGCTGACTACTCCAAGCGCCTTCAGCTCCAATGAGAAAGAGATGCCAAACTTCGGGCATCACCCGCATCGACCATCATGAGCATCTCTTGCGGGCGTCGAGCCAACGACGTTAAACAAGTGCGCTTCATGGGAGGCAACCCATGTTCTAAACTTTTTTCCCACTTTTCAGCGTTATTTTTTGACTTTATTTTGTCTATTTTTATAAATAAAATCAGCCGCGAGAACATCCGTTCGGGGACTTAAACAAATCTATTGGTTTTTGCAGGAAACAAGCCCCAACCGATCGGATGACAACTCACCCGATCGGTTGGGATGTATCAGATACATGCCGAGATATGTCCCCATATGACCCGATCGGTTGAGTAATGAAGAGACCGGGTGGCAGACCGGGTGAGCTGGGGAGAACTCTCGGAAATTTTTGGGGAATATCAACCGATCGGTTGAGTTCGAGCGCGATCGGTTGACGTGACCGGGTGAGCAGCCCTAAGTTCTCGGGAAAATGAGTGGAGCAGCCAACCGATCGGTTGACAAGTCAACCGACCGGTTCGCCTGTAGCTTTTCTTCGGCAAGAATTTCGACCTAACAGTCAACCGATCGGGTGACAAGTCACCCGATCGGTTCGACTTAAAACCCTATATAAACCCCCCGACACCCGCTCGTTTTCACCCTCGCCCGATCGCAAAATCCGCCGTCGTTTCGCCTTCCCCTCTTCCCCAACAACCGATCCTCACTCCCCCACGTCCTCTACTCCTCCATTACTCCCTCTCTCCACCTCCTCTACTCCTCCATTACTCCCTCTCTCCACCTCCTCCATCAATCCCTCCATCATCTACACCCTCTCTCTCCTCCCATTCCAAATTTTTGACCTAGTTTTCCCCCAAACCACACCCATCCGAAAATTCTTGCCGAAGGAGAACGCCGCGGCTCCACGCTACTCTCGCTGAACAGTGTGGGGGCATCTACGAGCAAGCTCCGCCATTCCGCTTGGGTACACTCACTCCTAAGCTTATATTTATATATTTGCCCTATAAATTGTGCTTGCTCGTTTGCTTGTGTTAGTGTGCATCCACTGTTTTTACACTCATTCATACACGCACACTCACACATGGCTAAGGATAAGGACAAGGGGAAGGGAATTATGCGGGAAGAGGAGCCGTCTCGAAAGAGACGAAAATAAACACGCCCCCCTTCCCGTACACGAGCACTTACACTTGGCCCTCCTCCGCCTGTTATCCCCCCTGTGGACCCAATGTTGGGCCCGCATGGGTATATTTTTCGGAACCAGGAGCACAAAGATTTTTACCGTAGGCTTGATGCTCGCGGGCATCTATCCACTAAGTTCCCACACGCACGTACACTTGTCGATCTCGGTGTCTTCACCGAGGTCGAATCTCTTTTCGCTAACTTAGGATGGTTGGCCTTTCTTAATGCACATGCCATATCCTACCCGGCACTCACACTCGAATTTCTCTCTACACTTGTTTGGGAGTCCGGGTCGATCATTAAATTCAGGGTGCGTAACCGTAGTGTCACCACAAATCTGAACACGATTAATGATATATTTGGTTTCCACAATCTCGGGGATGATTCCATCCGACACTACGGGTACACACCCGAGTTTGATGTCGATCGATTCTGGTTCCGCCTCACATTGATCCGTGACTATCCTCGAGGAAGGGCCAAGGCCTCCTCCATCATTCATCCCGTGTTTCGTTTAGCCCACAGGATCATTTCATCTGCATTCTTTCCTAGGGACGAGTCCGGCACTGTGACTATCCCTGACCTTTTTATCCTTTGGGCCATGACTTTTCCTTATGTCAGGGATGATAATGGAGTTAGCTTCAGGGCCCCTACCGTCCCCATCCATGGCAGCGATTGGCTTGTTTACAAGCTACTCGAGATCAGCCGGGCCGGTAAGGGGAAGTTTTGTTGTGGGGGCATCATCACGATCATCTGCTCTCACACCCAATTCAATATTACCATCCCCGGTAATCTTCCAGCTGTCGCAGGACCCTCACATCTTGATATTGATGTCATGCGGCACATCCACATGATTAAACCCCGCTCGGATGGCCGCTTCATATTTCATTATGGCCACCCCCAGCCCCTTACACCATTCTGCCCAACCCCGCTCGCATGACCCTTGCTCTCGTGGGAGATTGGACTTTTCCTCCTGATCCCGACTTCTTAGCTGGGTTGAATCTTCCTTTCTTTCCCGCAGACGCCCGCAGACCACCGTCCCCTGTCGCCCACTTAGGCGAGCAGGATATCCCTGCGTCTGGGGGAGATTTAGGGGCTGGCCCGAGTCGTCCTGTTTCTGCCCCGGGACCGATCACGTCTGAGCACCTCTTTGCGGCCATTTCTGGCCTTGTCTCCTGTGCCGGCATGACCACTGCCGCCGGCACCTCTTCGACCTTACCTGGCGGCACCACCTTTGCCTCGCGTCAGTCTACATCTTTTAGTCACCGTCAGGTATCTACCCGTCTGGGACTTGAGAGGGAGGTCGCTGCCCTTCGTGAGCTCGCCATGTCCTCTGCTTCCTCGGACCCATCGCCATCCTCCTTTCTTACTCACACATGTTTCCTCGCACTTGAGAGGAACGTGGCTGCCATTCTCCGCCTTCTTACTCATATACACGGACCACCTCCACCTTCACCACCTCCACCTTCACCACCCCGACGATCTTCTCCTCCACCCACCCACACTTCCCCACATGCATCACCCCCCTCACCACATTCTTCTCCTCCCTCTTCACATCCCATCCCGGCATCCACTTCACCCCTCCCGACCACTTCCACCGCACCCACACTACCTCCCTCCTCCTCCGTCACTCCATACGTGCGCCGGAGGAAATTGCCGGTGCGCTCCAGATCCCTCCCACCACCTCCCACTACCGTCACCACCGCATCTACTTCCTCCAATTTTATTCCTCTCACCACCGCCTTGATCGCCTTCCTACCACCACCACCCACCACCACCGACACTCCTCCCATTGTTCACACCACCACTGCCCATATTTCTTCACCTCATTCCCCACTTCTCAGCACACCCCCAGCCTCCCCCGACCACCCATCCACACCCTCTTCCGAGGAGGACGAGGACTCACCTTCTCCTGCTTTCTGATTTCACCTCTTTTGTTTTTGACTCCCCCTTGCATATCTCTGCATTTCCTTGATCACATCATTTCGCTAGCACTTTCTGTTCTAGCTTGGGGGACGTCTATTTTGGTGTGCTGTCGTGTTTTGTTTGTTTTTCTCATTTTTGTGTGTGTGCTTCTTTTTCATTTTTTTTAGTGTCGTGCTTGTGTTTTTATTTTTATTTTCATTTTGTTTGATTTTGATTCTGATCTTTCTTTCTTTTTCAGTTTCATCTATGAGTTTTCCTGGTTTTCATTTCTTTTTGTGTCAGTGCGTATCCCCCCATCTTCATTGCCCTCCCGTACTCACTCATATTGCATTGAGGGCAATGCAAACTTCAGCTTGGGGGAGTCGTACTATGTGCGTCGTTTGAGTCCTTCTTTTCGTTTATTTGAGTCGTTTTTCTCCGTGTTTTTTTCTTTTTTTTTCTTTTCTTCTTTTTTAAAGCTCTTTCTCCTAGAGATGAATCCTATGATGAATCGCCACAAAGTCACACACACCTAGCATTGCATCGATAATCACTCTCACTAACCCTAGGATTTCGAGTCCTCTTGCATTTCACGCATCGTGGGTCCACTTAGCTTTTTGTGAGTCGTGTGTCGTGACTAGCATTTGGTGTGCTTCTGCTTTGTGATTTTACTTTATATACCTGTCCTGGAATGACCCCTAGATTATCATGCTCCGATTCGAATATGTGGTATTTGTTTCCACTATATGCATGCTATATTTATATCGTATACTTCATTTCGCATGCGTCGGGATTCCACAACTAAGGACTAGGATAACCCATTTAGCCTATGCTCTATTTAGCGAGAATAGTTTCTTTTGCCCGAGTGTTTAGATTTCGACTTCTTTTTTTTTTTTACTTGGTGCAAATCCCCTCGTCGTGTACCGTTCTCCCATTTGGGAGAGTACACATGTGTATAGCCAAAAACCCAAAAATCCAAAAAAAGGAGAAAAGAAAAGAAACACCCAAAAAGAAAAGAAAACAAAAATTATGTATAGCCCAAAATCCAAAAAAATACAAATACCCAAAACCCAAAAAAAATTTCCGTGTGAATATTTTTTCATACTTGCCAAGAATAAAGGGAAGGCAAGAATTTGCACCGAGTGTTCTTCTCCACATCATCTCAACCCACGTCGTTATCGAAAACACTTGGCTTAGGAACTTTTTAGCTAGTATCTAAGCTATAGTGGCGTGATTTCCTTAACCCTAGTTGTGGAGTCCCCGATGCATGATACGCTTCTATTCTCACTCTTCTCATGCACGCTTGAACTTATATTCGCCGCTTAATTCAATTCGGATCGATATTTTGGGTCATATCTTGGATTTGTGTATATCGAGCCTCATAGCACATCGTAGAAAGCATCACCATTTGCTAGCACACGACCACGCTCACTCGCGCTTCACTGCGTGGACCCACGACACTTATTTGGACTCGCTTTCCTAGGTTTAGTGGTGTGATTTGGCGTTTGCTTGCTTGGTGTGTCGTTTTTTATTTTGGTGGCTCTGATGGACGATCTAGGGCTTAGAGTTTTCTTTTTCTTTCTTCCTCTCTATTTTTCCCTTCCGAGCTCCTACTCTCACTCGTCTTCCTCGAGGACGAGGAAGAGTTCAGCTTGGGGGATTTTGACGTGCGTTAATATTTCATATATTCACGCATGTTTTCTTTTGTGTTTCTCCGTGTTTTTCCGCCGTCTCTTATTTGTTTTCGTGTATTTTCCCGTTTTCTTTCACTTTTCTTTGTTTATCCATGATTGCAGGGGATTGACCACGTAGGGGACGTTTAACGATGATATCCCAAGTCCCCGGAGCAACGGGAGAAGTCACGCGTGATCCGGGGGGTCAAACGCCAAAGAATTCATCTTTCAGCCCCTCACCCGGTCGGTTGGTCATCTCCAACCGATCGGGTGATGCACGCGTGCACCACCCGGTCTCTGCCGCAGCTCACAAAGAAGTCACCCGACCGGTTCGCAGACCGGTTCAGCGGGGGCTGTTCTCTGTTTTCTCGAAGCAAAATGCCAACCGATCGGGTGACTCTAACCCGATCGGTTCACCTGTAGCTGAAGAAGAAGAGCTGAAGACACGGACGTCGAACCGATCGATTCACCCGACTGCTCCAAGATCCAACCGGTCACTCAAGAACTCACCCGACCGGTTCATGTGATCGGGTGAAAGCTCGCCATTTTCTGTTATTAATTTGTAACGGATCAACCGATCGGTTGACTTGTCAACCGATCGGTTGATGCGAAGGTCTATAAATAGAACCCCTAGGGTTCCAGAAACGGGAGCTGTTATTTTTTCTATTGTTTTATTTCCTTGTGACGGCTGTAATTGTTACTCTTTTGTAAGTTTTCAGATCTTTCTAAAATTTTGGTATTGTCTTTATTACTCTATTACTTCCGCATTGCAATTGTCCGATTATGATTCCAACGGTTAAATTTCAGTTAGGTCGCTTTTTCATGAATTTTTGTGAGTAGTTCCCAAATCTGGGATTTTGGTGGAAACCCCTTCGGGGGCTCTTCCCGATGCGTCCATAGGGTTAGGAAATCGACAGGGAGTAGGAATCTAACGGTTACGCGGGGTGTTTCATTGTCATCGGCGGGAAAAAGACCGCCTTTGACCGTTGGGCCAAGGGGGAATAAACTTGGCGGTTGACTCCCTAGCCATAGCTCACACCCTTAGCGTAGACGCCGAATCCTAGCACGCGGGAGCGGCAGGATGAGACGTTGGGAGATATCGTTGCGGGCTTAGTGCTCCCGGGATCGATCAGTGTTAATGGACACGGGAGTGCCCACTGATCAAATCCGGGAAGTCCGGTGTATCATCCTGGGCACCGACCGGAATATCGGGCCCATGGGACGCCGGTACCACTTTCAGAGGCAACGTCTCACCATTAGACCCTAATCCCGATCGCTATCCATACCCGTAGGCCGCATCGGCGAGAGTCTCTCGTCGGGTTGGAAACCAAAGTCCCGGGTTTTCTTTCTTGTTGTTCATACCCTTTTATTTCCTTTCGTGACAACCAATCACCGATTCGGGCTAGCTCGCCCCCTCAGGGTGATTTAGGTCCTACCTGACCCAAGCACAACCTCGCCTCCCTGAGTTCGATATTCCCGCACCCTACACTAACCGTGAAACTTGCGGTAAACGACACCGCGCCGCCACGACTCAAGCGGGGCGCCGGTCAACAGGGACACCCGGGGAACGAATGCCCAACCATGCTGATGACACCATCAGGCATGACCATCGAGCAAATCAATGCACTATATGGAAACAATCCGCGATCGCCCAACAACCCGTACTCAAATTATGCGCAATCAAGGATGGAAGAACCATCCCAACTTTTCTTATATGAGTCCGGGATTGCAAGCTCAACCACCATACCCCCAGCAACCCCAGCAACAATTCCAAGCACAACCTCCTCAAGGGCCATTTCATAACTTTAACCAAAGACTCCCATCTAATATGCCTTCTGGTTCTAAATCCAATTTGGAAATACTAAGTGAGAACCACATTCTTACACAGGGCTAGAGGAACGAGTACTTCCAATCCTCCATCCAACAGTTGACGACTACCACATAGCAGCTTATAACCACCACGCACAGCTCACCACAGGGCAGAAAACAATGGAAAACCAATTGGCACAGAAGGCGCAACAGCTGTCGCAAATAGCGAGACCACAAGGGCAGCTACCGAGGCAAATTAAAACAAACCCCCGAGGGCACGTGAATGCTATAACTTTGAGAAGCAGGAAGCAGATGGAAGGCCCCTCCATGCCCATTGTGGAGGAAGAAGCTATAGCTGAAAAGGAAGGCTAGGTAGAGGTTGAATCTAAAGTTGAGAAGGATGTTGAATGCGAGGTAGAACCTTCACATACCAAGTCTCCAAAAGAGAAAACTGCTAAGAAGGAGCAAAGGGAGCCCACTAAAGAGCCTCCCAGGACATACATTCCAAGAATCCCCTTTTCATCAAGGTTGGCGAAGGCCAAATTAGACGAGAAGTACGAGAAATTCTTTGATCTCCTGAAGGAGTTGAATATATCAATACCGTCCCTCAACACCATATCAGAGATCCCGACTTACGCCAAATTCTTGAAAGAGATCATCACACGAATGGGGTTATGTGGGAGAAAGTTGTGCTCTCAGCAGAGTGCAGTGCGAAACTTCAGAGGAAGGTAGCTGAGAAGCTTGAGAACCTAGGAAGCTTCTCCATCCTGTGCACCGTTGGAAATATAGAAATCAAAAGTGCACTTTTTGATTTAAGGGTAAGCATTATCTTGATGCCTCTATCGATTAGTGAGAAGATGAAGATGGTGAGACTTCAACTGACGAACATGTCCCTTCAGATAGCAGATAGGTCGATCAAGTACCCAGTGGGTATAATCAAAGACGTACATGTACGCGTGGGGAAAATATTAGTCACATGCCTGATGACACCCGCATCCCCATAATACTAGGCCAACCCTTCTTGGCCACAGTAGGCGTACTCATCGACGTGAAGGGAGGAAAACTCTCCCTCAACATGAGGCAAGAAAAGGTCGACTTCGACCTCAAGAAATCCATGAAGCAATTTATGGAGGACGAACATGTTCATCAAGTTGACCACCTTGAGGAGGCAATTAAGTAAATCGCGTTGGAGGAGATGTTCTTAGATGATAATGAAGAGCCCTTAGATGAAAATTCAAGCAAGGAGGACAAGCTGGATGGAATAATGCTGGAGAAGGAATCCAAGGAAGCTTCTAGGATAAAGCTTGAGGAAGATCCACCACGATCACATCTAACAACCCCTAATGAGCTGAAGAATCAAGAACCAATGAAGCTAATGCTAGAGGAGAAAGCGAAGAAGAGTGGAGATGACAAAGAAATCCTTGACCTCTCCACCCTTAAGCCACCATAATGACATCTCAAAAGAGAGTCGAGCTCACGACTTAAAACGAGCTCTTCTTGGGAGGCAACCCAAGCATTTTCGTTTCATTTTTAGTATTTCAATTTTGATCTTATTTTTGTTTTAGAATAACTTCAACTTTTACTTTGAATAAAACCCCAAAACCCAAAACCTAACTCAAGAAGTTTCAATGCAGGAGAAACAGGAAAAACATTCTAAATGGCCATGTGGGATACACCACGCAGCTGCATGGAGAAGAGGATAAGAAAATAAGAAGGAGAGCTAAAACACAATTCGACGCCACATCAATGGAATGAATTAGAGGTGAATTCTTTGTTCAAAATTTCCAATGCCAAACAGCTGCATCACCCAAATTACGCGACCGCGTTCTGCTTCCAATTTACTGTATTTTGTCCAAAAATTCACCCCAATTTTGATCTGAAGCGGCCGTTTGAACTCAAACCAAACGACCGCGGAAGCTCCAAAGCCAAAAAATTTCCAACTTTACGCGATCGCTTGCATCCAAACGATACGACTGCATCCCTGCCCAAATTTTCCAAGCCAAATTCACCAATTTGACGCAGCAATTTTGTCCAAACTATGTGGCTGCTTAACACCCTAAACTTACTGCATTTTTGAGCCAAAAATCATCCGACTGTCGATCTGACACGACCGTTTGTACTCAAACCAAATAACCAAGTCGATCCAATTTTGAGCTTCAAATTTTTCTCCACACAACGCTGTCGATATGCAAATCGACATGACTGCGTCGAATTTATCGCATCGTGTTCAAAACCAATGATTTTGGCTCTCTCAAACAACATGGTTGTTTTGTTTGCTATGGGATCATCGACGCGACCGCATTGCTACTCTATAAATAGCCCCAAAATCTATTACATGGTCATTTACGCTCATAATTCTAAACTATTTCAAATTTTCTTCGCTGTCCTCATAAGCTCCGATTACTTCCAATCTACCAAACCCTTTCCCCTCCCCAAAATCATCCCACATACTCTCCTACTCCATCAACTCCTTCCTCCTCCAACATTTTCGATCAAAACGAGCGGCATTCAAAGCCCTAAAACGGTCGTTTTGGGGGCGTTTGGTAAAATTCAATCGACGTGGCCAATTAGCGAGGCTTGAGCTCGATTGCTACAGTTTGGGAGAGGCTTAACGACTTCCATCTTGGCTTGGTACACTGGATTTTAGTGAGGAACTTCACACTTTGGTAAACTCTTTCCATATCTCTTTAATTTTTACAATTGCTCGCTAAATTCACTAACTTTGCATGAGTCTGCACTCCACACTCTTCATCATAGTCATACCACTCACAATCGTATTCACCATGGCTCCTAGAGATCGCAAGAAGAACACTCCATGCACACGGGGTAAACACACCATTCTGGACCAACCCGGTGTAGGGGTAGAGCATGCGTCAGCGAAACCTTACTCTCGCTGAGGCTCAAGCTATAACTGCTAGGTGTGATTCACCAGTTTTTGCCCCTCAGGTAAACACCCTAGGGATCACATTTGTTGACGAACATCAGTGCAACACTTATCTCGCCCTCTACCCACGAACCATTGTGCCGACAAAATTCCCTAGCATCACCGCTCTTTCTTTACTAGGACTCATGGATGGTGTCACCACACTCCTCCGCAACATTGGTAGGGATGAATTCATGGAGTGTGAGGCTAAAACCTACAAGAGACTCACCTTAGAGTTTCTTTCTTCCTTTAATATCCGACCATTGGGGTTCTTGTTTCGACTATTGAACAAAGACTACGACATGTCCACAGATTCACTGAACCCCCTCTTCAAATGACCCTTGGCCAATGATCCTGATGCCTACTTTCACAATGACTCATATCCTGACGAGTATGATCAGAATACTTTTTGGTAGCAAATTACCAGCCTTTCTCACTTCCCTATCACACGCGCAAAGGCCTTTAGCATCACCCATCCTTTCTTTCGCATCGTGCATCGCATTATTGCAAATTCTGTATTCTGTAGATATGAGACTGGCCAGGTCTCTCAGTATGAGCTTTTCTTTCTCTGGTGTGTGACCCAACCATGTGTTGTCCTCGATAACAATAGTGAGACCCAACGATACCTCCACAATATCGGATCGTGGTTGATACAGAGATTCATCCACACCCTCGCCCACAGTCTCATATTTGCTGCCGAGGGTTTATCACTATCATCGCCTTGTTTCCTCACATTTCATATAAATCCCAGATTCCATGGTCTTGGTCCCAGGCCCCACTTCCCTTGACCTCTCTCCTCACCAACATGCATATGGTGAAAGCTATTGGGGACATGAGATATTTCTGGCTTTATGGGATCAACCACACCCCCCTACACTAGACTCCCAAATCCTGCTCGTTTTGCCGCTGGGACTCCCATAAAATGGTTATTTCCAGCTGACCCCGATCATGCCCAAGGTGCTCCGACACAACCTGCTCAGCCTCAGCCTGGCCTTGCACAGCCACAGCCTTAGGCCCAGCCCCAGCCTATCCAGGATCTCGTCATTCCTCTTGCCTCCACTTCATCACTAATTGTTAGGCCTACACTTTGTCGTTTCAGTAGGAGATCTCGCCAGCGGGGCGAAGCATTTACTAGCACTCTTCCACCACCATGAGCGTATCACTCGAGTGGAGGAGGAGCTTATGGATTTCAAGGCCTCCATGGCCAACCCCCTACAAGATATTACACATGCCATCTGACGTGCCCCCGGTTTGCGAGCCGAAAATGGCCGGGGGACCCGTGTGAGGGTTTAGATATTTGTAACCGCAAGTGCACGGTGTTGTAGTGTGGCTTGGCGGTTGAACACAAGGAGGCTAGGATGTGCTTGTGTCAAGGAGGACCGAAATCACCCCGTGGGTGAGCTAGCCCAGATCGAATGATGGGTTGTCACGGTAAAGGAATGCAGGGTATAGACAATAAGAAAACAAAACCCGGGAGTTTGGTTTCCACCCCAACGAGCGACTCTCGCCGATACGGCCTACGGGTAGGATGGCGATCGGAATTAGGGTCTAATGGTGAGACGTTGTCTCTAAAAGTGGTACCGGCATCCCATGGGCCCGATATTCCGGTCGGTGCCCAGGATGATACGCCAGACTTCCCGGTTTCGATCAGTGGGCACACCCGTGTCCATTAACACTGATCGACTCCGGGAGCACTAAGCTCGCAACGATAACTCCCAACGTCTCATCCTGCCGCTCTGTAACGACTGCTTTTCATGAATCTGGATTTTATATATATTATAATATATGTTTTGGTGAATTTTCTCCTTATGTGTGGTTTTCGTCTCCGTAGATTTCATTTTCGATCGATTCGTCGTATTTTCTCGCTTCTTCCTTAGGATTGTCGATTTCGAAGTATGTCACTCGTGACGGACTTCATAACGGTCGTATCTAACTGTTAGATCAAGCCTAGGAGTCTTAGGAATCGATCCCGGGGCCCCGCGCTCCGTATCGGTACTTTTCTGTGCTCATTAGCCGGTGTAAGAAGGGCCACCGACCGACTAGATGACGATCCAGTCGGTTGGCAATCCTTCTTGGACCGACTAGTTAGCTTTCTAAATTTCTCAGGAGTTACTGTTTATCGTTAGTCGGTCTAAGAACGTTGGTTGACCGACTAGGTTGTAAACTAGTCGGTCAGCAATGCTTCTTGAACCGACTAACACATCATCTAAATTTTACTATCAGTACTGTTCATTCTTAGTCGGTCTAAGTTCATCTTTCGACCGACTAGTTGTTAAACTAGTCGGTTAAGTTTTGTACTCAGACCGACTAATTCTTGGTTCTACTGTACAGTCGAGTTACTGTTTGCACTTAGTCGGTCTGCGTTGGTCGACCGACCGACTAGTTGCCAAACTAGTCGGTCAGTGGTTGCTCTTTGACCGACTAGTCTGTGTTAAAACCCTAATTTCTGGGCAGCCGCCAGCCTAGCCTATAAATACCCAACCCAAACGTTTTCTTCTCCCTCAACACGATCCAAAACCCTAAAATCTTCCCCTCCAAGCCCCCATCTTCCTCCAAGCTTCAATCCTTCATTCCAAGCCCTAAATCCATCATCCAATCCATCCATTCACTCATTCCACCTCTCATCTTCCCCAAATCTCCATCGAATTCCATCAAAACCCCCAAATCACCCAAAACCCTAGTTTCCCCAAACTTCCCCCAATCTTTTCCAGATCCGATCCTAGGGTTCCCCGGAGTGTTTCTTCCGCCTTCTCTCGGTAAGAAATCGATCTACCGTTGTTTTTATAACCTATTTATATTTTTATGAAACTCTAATAAATTTCATGTTGTTTGTTGATTGTCCCCCAAAACAGCGATTTCCCCGTAGATTAGCATCCGTGTGACGAAGTGGTCGTCATCCCCGGTGCTAGGCAAGTGAAACTTGCCACTTAGGGTTTAGGCCATGTTTTAGGCCATTTGTTTAATGTAGGCGTAAAAGAGGCTAGGCGACGAAATGATACTCGCCTAGGCGCAAATTGGGGAACTAGCTTGACAACGAAGCTAGTTCCGACATATATCATGTTGCACAATTACCATGTCATATTTACTTTCCATTAACGGTACGTGAATATGTTCATGTCATTGCATCTTACCTGTCACGTTTAAATTCAATTAACGGTACGAAATTATCTGTTCCTAGCATTGCATTTTGATTGTCGTCGTGATTGTGTAGCACACGCTACAATGCTATTATTTTCCTGGCCCGTGTTCCAGAAGCGAGCCCTGTAGTTGGAAACCCCAACGCTCGACACATATGGGTGGGGTAAGAGATAAGCGGACTGAGCCGAGTGGCCTGATCCGCCACTCCGGCCAGCAGGTGAAATCTCTAGTGTTCAAGTGATTAATAGTGATAGAGATAAGCGGACTGAGCCACGAGCTGGCCAGCAGGTGGACTCTCTATGCACTAAGTGATAAACAGTGATAAATGAATAACAGTGATAGAGATAAGCGGACTGAGCCACGAGCTGGCCAGCAGGTGGACTCTCTATGCACTAAGTGATAAGTGATAAGTGATAAGTGTTACGTGATAAGTGTTAAATGATAAGTGATTAGTGATTTGGTAGCTTTTGCTACATTAAGCGAGCTTGCCTCTCTTTTAAACTGTTGCATCATACTTAACTGCCATGTCATGCATACTAAACTGCTAGGTTGCTAGTTGCCTACTTTCAGTTCCTTGCCCAAGTCTTTTAGACTTGCTGACATGTGCCCCTTTACTCTTTTGGGTGACACATGTTAGAACCTGAGCCCGAGTACCTCGTTGAGGACGAGGTGTTTGCTGACGCCGAGCCTGAGCTTGTGTTTGACGGGGAGTACGTGGACACTGGGGACCAGTCCTAGTGTCTTCGTGTGTTTTACTTTTGTTAGACAGTTGTTTTGTTATCGGTGCGTAGCATGATCACTCCATATTTTACACCTTTTTCCCGTGGATTTGCATGCCATTTAGATCGCCCAAATCATGTTTTTCACGATATATCGACGATATTGCGATGCTTTTCACGATTTGTTGTTTTTGTCGCATTTCAGGTGATTTGGCGCGATTAGGAGTGATCTCGAGACACGCTTACTCTACACGGCCACCGACGACCTCCCTGAGGGATATTTTACTGTTGGAGAGGAGCGGAAGAAGAATGGATGTCGCAGGAGCGACGAGGAGGCCAAAACAATCAGATTGGGCATCTTTTGTGTCCCACTCGGCCGAGTGGAGGAGCCACTCGGCCGACCAGCGAGACACTGCTCGGCCGACCCGTTCAGACACGTTTTCCATGTGTACTCGGCCGAGCGACGGAGACCACATCGGCCGAGTGACGATACCACGTCCGCCCGAGTGGCGCCCAGACGAAGGCCCTCAAAAAGATCGAAGTTACTGTTTTTCGGCCACCTGAGCTTCAGAAGACCCACTCGGCCGAGTGGTAAACCGCGTCCGCCCGAGTGCAGTAAAGCCATCGGCCGAGTGACGACAACTCACTCGGCCGAGCCGCCTCCGAACTGAAGACCCTTGAAGCCCCCGACTTACTGGAAAATGACAGGGTTTTCACTCGGCCGAGCGACTTTTGTCACTCGGCCGAGTGCGATGCGCTGCCTGTAGCGAAATTTGCGGAAAACAGGCTGTGCAGGGGCGTTTTGGTCAGGATTTTTGGACGATTTTTGGGGCTATTTAAGCCCTGTTTTACCCTAGTTTTAGGAGCGATCTCTTAGATTTTTTGCAGCTTTTTGAGATTACTTTTTAGCTTTATTATTTTGTGATTGGAGAAGAGAAAAACTTGGATTTTTCTTGGATTAATTGAAGAACTACTTTGGTTTGCATCTCTCTTCCCCAAAAACTCTCTTTTTATTGTTTATATCATTGTTGTGATGAATTCCATTGTCTATTTCATTGATTATTTTTGTGCTATTGCTATGATTTGTGAGTAGTCTCCACGTCTTGGGGCGTGGGGATGAACCCTACAAGCCCAATTTCGAATTTGTGATAAATTGGTAGAAATTGTGCTAGAATCAATAATTAGAGATTAGATTGGGATCGAATTACTACGGATAGCTAGGTATTCATATCAATTGGGATTTGCAAGAGATTGGATCCCAATTTGATAGGAAGCCCTAGAAATCCGAATTGGGTTGGAGTCGGATTTTCGAAGTATCAGTTTGCAAGAGATTGGACCGATACTAGGATCTCCGGTTGCAATTCCGTGCCGATACCCGTTTGCAAGAGATTGGACGGGTAGGAACTATCCTAATTTAGATTGTGGACCGAGTTTGCAAGAGATTGGGCTCGGTGCGCAATTGGACGATGATGTTGATCCTAATGCTAGCTTTCCTAGGCTAGGGTTTGCAAGAGATTGGACCCGACCCTAGGATAGCTATAGACCGGCAACAGCGCGAGAGCGTGAGCTTGGTTCCACATTTAGTTGTAACTAGTTCATCCAAATTCTCATTCTAGCAATTTTGATACCGACGAACCACATTTATGAAACACGGTGAGTAGCGGGGATTCCCCATTCCCTAGACGTTCTTTATTTGATTTGATATTTCGCACATTTGTCTGACGATTGTGACAGGATCGCCCAAGGCAACTCTCTCTATTCTTGAATAGACAGGTTGATTAGGAGCAAGCACGGTCATTCGTCCTCCCTGTGTTCGATACCCGCTCGCCGCTATACCGTGCGCTTGCGGTAAAACTACAACCGTTCTTTGGGTGTACGTCCCGGAGCGATCAAGTTTTTGGCGCCGTTGCCGGGGAACTGCGCCCTATTTGCATATCCTCCCCGTATTTTGCATAAGATCTTAACAGGGAGAATGGAGGATGCATTGCCAATAATGGAACTCAGCCGAGAAGACTATGACTCCTTCACAGACCTCCTTAAGGAGCTTGTTGACGAGGTCCACGCTACCGGAGCATTTGCTATTGATATCAAAGACCCCGACAAACAACTATTTGCTAGTTTTGTGATGGACCAAATCTCCCCGGAGGGGACTATCGGAGGCAATGTCAGAGTTGACGTGGTCGACGACAAATTGTATTTCGAAAACAATAGAGCGAGTGTCGAAGAACACTATGCTCCCGAAGAACCTTTCGAGCAAACCGACGATCAGGGAGTTACACTCTATGACGCTCACTCTTACTTTTATGAATCGTCTGATGTGTCTCTTGATTCCAGGTACGAGCCGGAGCAGAGTGAAAGTTTTTGCGATGCTAGCACCGAATCGGAGAGCACCTATTTCGACGCCTCATCCTCGCTAAGTAGCGAGTCTGACTCGTCACAAGAAAGCGTGCCACCTGAATATGAGCTAAACCCGGATGGCAAGGAAGGGACCGAACTCATGCAAGCTGATGAAGTGGAAGGAGCAGCGCCTCTTCAGGTGGAACTTAAACAATTACCTCCGAATCTAAGGTACGCCTTCTTGGGTAGCAAATTAACTTTTCCGGTGATAGTAAACTCCCATCTCACACCAGACCAACTTGAAAAACTCCTAGATGTTCTTAGGAGCCACAAAGATGTCTTGGGCTACACTATCTCCGATCTAAAAGGGATAAGCCCTAGGCTTTGCACGCATAGGATCCATTTGGAGGATACCGATGCCACCTCCATTGAGCCTTAAAGGCGGCTAAACCCGAACATGAAGGAGGTGGTTAAAAAAGAAATCCTAAAACTGCTAGAAGCCGGCATTATTTACCCTATCTCAGACAGTAGGTGGGTTAGCCCCGTTCACGTTGTTCCCAAGAAGGGGGGGATGACGGTTATAAAAATGAAAAAGGTGAACCCATATCCACACGTACCGTCACGGGATGGCGAATGTGCATTGACTATAGGAAACTCAATAAAGCCACCCGAAAGGACCATTACCCATTGCCATTCATTGATCAAATGCTTGAACGCCTCGCGAACCATAAATACTTTTGCTATCTAGACGGGTATTCGGGTTTCTTCCAAATCCCTTTGCACGAAGATGACCAAGAAAAGAAAACTTTCACTTGTCCCTATGGCACCTATGCATACCGTAGGATGCCGTTTGGCCTTTGTAATACTCCCGCCACTTTTCAAAGATGTATGACATCCATATTTTCCGATTATATTGAAAACATTATGGAAGTTTTTATGGACGATTTCTCGGTTTATGGAAGTGAGTTTGACTCTTGCTTGGAAAATCTCACTAAAGTCCTAAAAAGGTGCCAACAAAACAATCTCACTCTCAATTGGGAGAAGTGTCACTTCATGGTAACGGAAGGTATAGTTCTCGGACATCTTGTTTCCTCAAGAGGAATCGAGGTAGATAAGCAAAAATTGAGGTAATCGAAAAACTTCCTCCTCCTATTAATGTCAAGGGCATTAGAGGTTTCCTTGGTCACGCGGGGTTTTACCGCCGCTTCATCAAGGATTTCGCCTCGATTGCCCGACCTCTTACTTCCTTGCTCGCTAAAGATGTTCCTTTTGACTTTTCAGGAGAATGCTTGCAAGCTTTCAACACCTTGAAGGAAGCGCTAGTCTCAGCGCCTATCATACAACCGCCGGATTGGAGCCTCCCTTTTGAGCTAATGTGCGATGCTAGCGACCAAGCCATTGGAGCGGTATTGGGACAAAGGAAAGATAGGAAGCTTCATGCGATATACTACGCAAGTAAGACATTGGATGACGCGCAGAAAAACTACACAACTACCGAGAAGGAGCTTCTAGCGGTCGTCTATTCTATAGAGAAGTTTCGCTCCTACCTCCTCGGTTCCAAGGTGATTGTCCACACCGACCATGCGGCATTGAAGTATCTTTTGAACAAGAAGGAGGCCAAACCCCGGTTGATTAGGTGGATACTCTTGTTGCAAGAATTCGACCTAGAGATCAGAGATAAGAAGGGTACAGACAATGTCGTGGCGGATCATTTATCTAGGCTCATTCGCGACAAGGAGGATGAGAGCTTACCTATTGATGACACATTTGTTGATGAGAGGCTATATGCGGTAAGGACCGGGGAAGTACCTTGGTACGCGGACTTCGTCAACTACTTGGCTTGCGGAATCAAACCGCATGGGATGTCCACGCAACAAAAGAGGAGATTTATGCATGAGGTCCGTAGCTACTTTTGGGAAGATCCTTACCTTTTCAAGATATGCAAGGATAGTGTCATTCGTAGGTGTGTTTCTAAAGAGGAGGCGACGTCTATCATTTTGCATTGCCACGGTCTACCATGCGGGGGACATCATGCCGCCTCTAAAACCACCGCTAAGATCTTGCAGAGCGGGTTCTTCTGGCCGACGATGTTTAAAGACACCCACAACTTTGTAAAAGGGTGCGATAGATGCCAACGGACCGGGAATATCTCCAAGCGCAATGAAATGCCAATGAGGCCCATCCAAGAAATTGAGCTTTTTGATTGTTGGGGAGTAGACTTCATGGGACCATTTCCATCGAGCAATGGCAACAAATACATCCTATTGGCCGTCGACTACGTCTCCAAATGGGTGGAGGCAATTGCCACTCCTACTAATGATGCAAGGGTCGTCTCCAAGTTCTTCAAGCAAAATATCTTCCCGCGCTTTGGAGTGCCGCGTACCTTGATAAGCGACGGGGGAAGCCACTTCATAGAGAACAAGTTTGAAGCCATGCTAAAGAAGTACGGGGTAAATCATAGAGTTGGCATGGCTTATCACCCCCAGACAAGCGGCCAAGTGGAAGTCTCAAATAGAGAGATCAAGCAAATTCTCGAGAAAACCGTGGATCGGTCTAGAAAGGATTGGTCAATGAAGTTAAACGACGCCCTATGGGCTTATCGCACGGCCTTTCGCACCCCCATCGGCACCACACCGTTCCGTCTAGTTTATGGGAAGGCTTGCCACTTACCGGTAGAGTTGGAGCACCGCGCATATTGGGCCATCAAGACCTTTAACTACGACTACAAGAGTGCGACGGTGAGGCGACTCTTGGACATCAACGAGCTTGATGAGATAAGAAGAGACGCCTACGAAAGCTCAAGAATTTACAAAGAAAGGACTAAGATTCTCCACGATGCCCGCATTACTGTCACGGACTTCAAAGTAGGTGACAAGGTCTTGCTCTATAATTCCCGGCTCCGACTATTTCCCGGTAAGTTGAGGTCACGTTGGTCCGGACCTTTCACCATCAAGCATATACAACCGGGAGGAGCATTCGAGTTGGAGAGCAAGGACGGTTCCACGTTCAAAGTAAATGGTCAAAGGCTCAAGCACTATTCCGGAGGAATCCCGACGGGCGAAACCAATAGGGTATATTTGCTCAAGGAACGGTCGGATGATCTCATGGACCTCCTCGATGAGGTGATAGAGGAGACGATTCCTCACTCAATTGGCGCCCTTTTTGATGAAGAATTTGAAGAAGGCCCGGATTTAGGCAATGAAGACAATAATGATGATTCCCCCGACTTCTCCGCTGAAGTTGATGAAGGCGACGCTGATGTCGCAAGGATTCGAGAGCTCTGCAAGCTCTCGAAATCAAAGTCTCCAAAGAAAGCTCCGCCGGTACGGAAATCGGCATCGCCGGTTAAGCCGTTGACCGGGGCAAATGCTAGCTTGGGGGATCCTCCCCCAAGCACTATTTGAGACAAGAGACCTCCGAGGGAGAACGCTACGCCGCCACGTCCAAATCCAAGCGCGCTCCCCGGGAAGTTTGACGGGTGCATCTCATATGCACCAAACATCCCGCATTGATTGAAAATTATAGGGGGTCGAGCTCACGACCTAAAACGAGCGCTTGTCGGGAGGCAACCCGACGGTTTTTGCTTTATTTTTACTTTTTCTTTATTTTCGTTTTAGAGATTTTTAGCGTTTTGAGTCATCCGACCAAAAATTCTGTGATAACGGGTCCTATTTTTCTTGACAGGAGAGGAGATAGGTAGATCATCATGAGGAGGATGAACGAGACGACGAGGAGCGCCCCAAGAAGGCGTTCGACTCTTAGGAGGAGCATGAAATCGACTGGAGGAAGAAAGACGGAGTTTAGAGCCCAAACGAAGACAAACAGCAGAACACAAGGCTCACTCGGCCGAGTATACTAGTCACTCGGCCGAGTCCAGAAGTTCGTCCGGCCGAGCCGCTCACGAACGAGGGAAGTCTGCTGTACCCAACTATCTGTCTATTTTCCTCATTTCATTAGAACTGCTACTCGGCCGAGTCTACATTTTCACTCGGCCGAGTAAAACGGATACCCTCCTAGGGCGAGTCATGCCGAGTAGCTTGAGTCACTCAGCCGAATGGACTTACTCCACTCGGCCGAGGCTGGCAAAGCCACTCGACCGAAGCGATATCGGGGAGAAATTTTTATTTGCCTCGCTCGGCCGAGTGAGCACGTCACTCGGCCGAGTCGTAACTTTTCTATATATAAGCGGCAAGGGGGGCGCGGAATTCGAAAACGCAAATCCCCAATTCTCGCCCGCGCCCCTTCAGCTCCCACGCCCGATTCCCCCTCGCTCGACCCTCACTCGCCCGACCGCCGCTGCCCCGCCGCCGCTCGGCCCGCCACCGCCGGCCGAGCCCGCCGACGCCTCGCCCGAGTCGCCGCCGGCGGCGCACCGCCCGGTCACCTCCGGTTCGCTTGTTTTCACCATTTTCTCCTCTTTTTGCGTAGTTTTTGAGGATCCGTGTATTAATCGAACCCCTAACCCGAATCAATTCCCATATCTATCTGTTATACCCCTATTGCTCCATACATTTTGATTATTACTCGCTGATATCGCTTTTCCATGCGCAGGTTGCTTTTTTGGAGCTTAGGGGAGCTCAGGGGAGCTTCTACGGGCTGCTCAGGACTTCGTGGAGGCGCGAACTTCGCACGCTTCCACTGCTTAGCACTCGCGGCGTGTTTGGGTAAACTCTTTCCACTCTTTGTGCACACGCCGCACTTTTCACTTTTCGGCGCGCGCTCGGGGCCGATATGCCGCCCCGGACACGGCCGCGGTCGAAGAGAGCTTCCGCCAAGCGGAAGCGGTCGGATGATGCCGGCCCCTCCCACGAGTTAGAGGACTCTCCTCCACCGTCCCCCACACACCCCGCACACCCAGCACAGCCTGCAGGCCCCGCACACCCCGCACAGCCTGCAGTGCACCCACAGCCCGCACAGCCTCTCCCTGCCGACCCACAGCCACCACCACCGGCTCCACTGGTCGGGCCGCTCGGGATTACGTTCCGAGACGATGCACACCGCGCCGTCTTCGAGCGTATCTCCCAGCGCTCGATCGTACCCTCCAGGTTTGCACACCTCGCTGACCTAGGACGCCTGGGGGTACTTGAGGGGATGCTCACGTTGTACGACAACGTGGGCTGGCGAGATTTTTTCCAGGTGTCGGCGGATACTTTTACCCGCCCGACACTTGAGGTTTTGAGTTCGATCGCCCGGACCGATGAGGGATGCTCATTTAGGTTCATGGATCGAGAGTGCCAGGTCACTCTCGATATGATGAGAGCGTTCTTCTCATGGCCCGCAGTCCCCGGAGCCGATCGCGGTTACGGCCCTACCCACATCCCCCCACCTTCTTTCGACGTCGGTGCCTTCTGGGCCCGGATCACAGGCCACCACGCCGCCTTTGACCCTAGTAGGGCCAAGGCCTCGGCCATTGTCCACCCCTGCCTACGTATTGCCCAGCGCCTTATGGCGACCACCTTTTTGGCCAGATATGAGCCAGGCACGATGTCTATGCCAGAGCTTTACATGCTCTATGCGATGACGCGTCCCAGAGCTCTATCTAGGGATGGAGATGAGCTTGTCCCCGCCGTCGTGATCGACATTGCGGCTTGGTTTTTAGACCGTATCATTGTGTCGGTGGGCGCTCGCTCACCGATATGCTGCGGCGGTCTGATCACCCTGCTTACCATGATGACCGGCGAGGACCTACCTGACGACATGCGACGCGTTCCGGGCCCCACTTCCTTGTCGATAGACGTTATGGCCCGGATGAAGATGCTGCGTCCGCATGGTGAGCGTCATTGGGTCTGGTTGCACGGCCCTTTCGGTGCCGACTACATGATTCTCCCGAGCCCAGCTCGGACCCAGATTGCACCGGCCAACGTTGACTGGCTCCCAGCGATGGATGTCATCATCCCCGCTGCGTACGTGCTCGAGGCCGAGGAGGCCGAGCAGGCCCACGCTGCCCAGGCTGCTCCCGCAGACCCTGGTGCACACCCTGCCGAGCCTGCTGCCGACCCCGTCGACCCTGTGGCCCCTCAGCCTGTTCCTGACGTTTCCACTGCTCCTGACACTTCTGTCCCCACCTCTGTCAGTGTCGAGAGTACTTTTGTTGAGCCCACTTCCACCACTGTCACCACTTCCGAGGCTGTCCCCACCACTCCCGCTGCCACCTCTGGCCCTCTGTCCGTGGAGCCTCTTTGCTCCGCACTCCCCGAGCGCCCGCCGACCTTTGTCGAGAGTGGACCGCCCTCGTTTGCCGCGGTCGTGGAGACCATGGCTAGCATGATCTCCGCTGGGATTGCGCCTTTTGGTCCACACAGTTCCGCCCCAGCGGTAGAGTCCTCTGTCTCCACAGCCGCCGTATTCTCCGAGAGCGTCGTGGCGTCTATCCACACTTCTGGGCCACTGACCTCTCTTGCCACTTCGTTGCCACTTTTGCACGCTTCCTTTGCTGCCGCTGCCTCTACTTCTCACCAGTCGGTGCCCCGGCCTCACACTGAGGCCAGGCCCACATTTGCTGGCGCGGCACCTTTTGTCCCCTTCCCTGCTGAGCCCGTTACATACTCCACTCGCGTACGCCAGCCCCGCCCCGCGCAGCCTAGACCGGTGCGTCCCTCTGCACCACCCCCGCCCGACACTGTACTGCAGAGCATACGTGCTCTTGAGTTGGCGGTGAGCGGTCTTAGAGGTGACCTTAGGACCCTGTCCGCCACCGTCTCTACGATGGCTGGACGCTCTGCCCTGATCCCTCAGATCCACTACTGCCTGACACAGATCTTAGAGCGTCTTCCGCGCGTACCCCCGCCCACCCAGCAGGTTCCCGCACACACTTCCACACACACTAGACCTGCTTCCACTTCCACGCCCACCCCAGCTCAGCAGCCTACACCACCACCACCACCACCTCCGCCTCAGGACGGAGACGGCGCAGCACCACCTTCCTAGGCACCCTTGATGCCATCGATTCCTTTTGTCGTTGTGCTGCCCGTTTCTGCTGGGTCCTGATGCCTCCACCACCACCCCCCTCCCCTCACTTTTTTGTGATTCTCATTTGCCGTATCTTTATATATATTTTTTTGGGAGAGAGGGAGAGCTTTTGGTGACCCATTTATACTCGTATCACTCATATCTGTGCATGCATCATATCCGCATCATATTTTCGTTTCTTTATTTTTCGTTTTATTATCTTTTTTCTTTCCATCATGCATGCATCCTCACTTGCCCCTCTCATTACTTGTCTCTCTGTGTGCCACACTTTGCACATTGAGGACACTGTGCACTTTAGCTTGGGGGAGTGAGTTCTCACGTTCTTTTTCGATTTGCCACCTTTATTTTTAGTTTTTCACACCGTTTCTTTTCACTTTTGCACTCATTTTTCTTTATTTTCTTTCATTTTGCCATGCATCACGTTTTTCTTATTTCTCTGTGTGCCGCATTGCATAGTTTTATTTTTCTTATCTTTATTTCTTTCCTTTTTCATCTCATGCTAGAGATGAATTTTCTGTGATGATGACTACGTGGAGTTAGCTTATTCTATATGCATGCTATATTTGTCATGTCTTAGATTTTATTTCTAATATCATATGATATGACTTGCTTCGCATCTAGAATAGTAACCCACACTTTCTCCGCATGAAAATGGATGAAGTTTTATTATTAACTGAGCCTGAATATTCATATGAATGCTATCACAGAAAACACACCAAGATTCACGCATTGAATGCCTATATCTGGAGTACCGATTTCTTTTCCTATATCACTTCTATATGCATGAATTGTACACTTCACTTCGGGATGATTGAATGATGTTAGCTATGATATATCTGGATTAGTTAGCTTTTTTGTGATCGAAACTGAGTAGATTAGATTACCCTGCTGAAGTTGTCGTGCATGTCTTATAAAGTGAACCGAGAGTTATATATATTTCTTTCTCCACAAATCTTGAACATCATTCTCTACTTTTAAAAATCATTGGTGAATCTCCCCTTAGTGATTCTATTTTATGGCATTTCCCCCGCTATTAATTCCTAGCTCCAAATCCCTTCTTCTAAAAAAAATAAATAAAAAAAAGAGAGAAAAACATTCTTGTATATCATTATCTCTCTCTGAGTTGGGATCATTGTGTATATATTGAAAAAAAAAAGAAAAAAAAAGAGAAAAGAGGAAAAATCCTCAATAAAAGATCCCATCTCACTTTCTTTCTTTCTTCTTTCTCTTCTTTGCTTTTGGAGCTATATGAAAATGGGGATGTAAATATTTTTGTGCCACCACGCTTATAGATAAGCTTGGGGGAGGGGATCTATTGATGTGTGAGAGAGTGACTACTTGACATCGCACGACAACCTAAGCTAAGTAATATTCTATACTCGGTGAGATTGTTTCTAGCTTCACGAAATCCAGAAATCTAAGCCTAGCGTTCATTTCATGAAATCCAAACTTTTCCATTCTCTCTATTCTATAGTGTGATACTCTTATACTCCAGATAGAAAGCGTTCAATTGAAAAGTGTGTGATCTGTGATTTGTATACCGCTTTAAATGATTCAGGCAATGTTAATTTTAAGATCATTCCGTTCTTCATGATTATATCAATGTTCGTGGGTTTTCTATTTCTATTTGCACTATTATACTATGATATCAAAATAAGATTCTTTGACATGTATTTCTCATTCGGTGCATGCTATAAGAGTAAGTGAAACCCACGTCCTGAGAAAATAATCTAGCACCCTACCTCTTCGCTTCTTTCTTCCGTCTTTATTTCCATTTGGTTTTCATTCTTCTTCGTTTTTCATTTTTTTCATTTTTCGCCGTTTTCGTTTTCCGAATCCACCGGGTTCGCCTTTTACTTATCTTCCTCGAGGACGAGTAAGAGGCAAGCTTGGGGGATTTTGATCACTCCATATTTTACACCTTTTTCCCGTGGATTTGCATGCCATTTAGATCGCCCAAATCATGTTTTTCACGATATATCGACGATATTGCGATGCTTTTCACGATTTGTTGTTTTTGTCGCATTTCAGGTGATTTGGCGCGATTAGGAGTGATCTCGAGACGCGCTTACTCTACACGGCCACCGACGACCTCCCCGAGGGATATTTTACTGTTGGAGAGGAGCGGAAGAAGAATGGATGTCGCAGGAGCGACGAGGAGGCCAAAACAATCAGATTGGGCATCTTTTGTGTCCCACTCGGCCGACCAGCGAGACACTGCTCGGCCGACCCGTTCAGACACGTTTTCCATGTGTACTCGGCCGAGCGACGGAGACCACATCGGCCGAGTGACGATACCACGTCCGCCCGAGTGGCGCCCAGACGAAGGCCCTCAAAAAGATCGAAGTTACTGTTTTTCGGCCACCTGAGCTTCAGAAGACCCACTCGGCCGAGTGGTAAACCGCGTCCGCTCGAGTGCAGTAAAGCCATCGGCCGAGTGACGACAACTCACTCGGCCGAGCCGCCTCCGAACTGAAGACCCTTGAAGCCCCCGACTTACTGGAAAATGACAGGGTTTTCACTCGGCCGAGCGACTTTTGTCACTCGGCCGAGTGCGATGCGCTGCCTGTAGCGAAATTTGCGGAAAACAGGCTGTGCAGGGGCGTTTTGGTCAGGATTTTTGGACGATTTTTGGGGCTATTTAAGCCCTGTTTTTACCCTAGTTTTAGGAGCGATCTCTTAGATTTTTTGCAGCTTTTTGAGATTACTTTTTAGCTTTATTATTTTGTGATTGGAGAAGAGAAAAACTTGGATTTTTCTTGGATTAATTGAAGAACTACTTTGGTTTGCATCTCTCTTCCCCAAAAACTCTCTTTTTATTGTTTATATCATTGTTGTGATGAATTCCATTGTCTATTTCATTGATTATTTTTGTGCTATTGCTATGATTTGTGAGTAGTCTCCACGTCTTGGGGCGTGGGGATGAACCCTACAAGCCCAATTTCGAATTTGTGATAAATTGGTAGAAATTGTGCTAGAATCAATAATTAGAGATTAGATTGGGATCGAATTACTACGGATAGCTAGGTATTCATATCAATTGGGATTTGCAAGAGATTGGATCCCAATTTGATAGGAAGCCCTAGAAATCCGAATTGGGTTGGAGTCGGATTTTCGAAGTATCGGTTTGCAAGAGATTGGACCGATACTAGGATCTCCGGTTGCAATTCCGTGCCGATACCCGTTTGCAAGAGATTGGACGGGTAGGAACTATCCTAATTTAGATTGTGGACCGAGTTTGCAAGAGATTGGGCTCGGTGCGCAATTGGACGATGATGTTGATCCTAATGCTAGCTTTCCTAGGCTAGGGTTTGCAAGAGATTGGACCCGACCCTAGGATAGCTATAGACCGGCAACAGCGCGAGAGCGTGAGCTTGGTTCCACATTTAGTTGCAACTAGTTCATCCAAATTCTCATTCTAGCAATTTTGATACCGACGAACCACATTTATGAAACACGGTGAGTAGCGGGGATTGCCCATTCCCTAGACGTTCTTTATTTGATTTGATATTTCGCACATTTGTCTGACGATTGTGACGGGATCGCCCAAGGCAACTCTCTCTATTCTTGAATAGCCAGGTTGATTAGGAGCAAGCACGGTCATTCGTCCTCCCTGTGTTCGATACCCGCTCGCCGCTATACCGTGCGCTTGCGGTAAAACTACAACCGTTCTTTGGGTGTACGTCCCGGAGCGATCATAGCACCTATACTTTGTTGTTGTCGTTGCTTTTGTTGGCCTTGTTCTGGGCCCTTAGACTCTTTTCTTTTAGCCTGGTGGCTTTTCTGGATGTTGGACTTTTGTTGATGTTGGACAATTTGTGAGATGCGGAATTTTATTTCAGTCTCTCCTTGTGTTATTATTGTTATTCTGTCGTGGTTACAGGGACCTGTTTATGTATTGTGGACGCTTATCGGGTTTGGGGCTTCACAGCTCCACTCTCGTACGGACCTTTTCACGTACTCGCCTCCATTTTAGGGAAGCGGGTCGTGACAGGTTTTAGTGGTGGCCCATGCAGGTCCTTCTGTAACTGCGATTTTTGGAATAGCGATAATAATATTAGAATGTCCAATAAATTGAGTTCGACGTCCGAGTCATAAGCTATGAGTCTAATCTGATTCGTTTTCTGTGTCACTAGATGGCAGGAAGGCATTTCACCCGTGGTGGGGGTAGTGGTGCGCTCCCTCATGATGAGGAGCCTGAGCGGGAACCCACCAGTGGTGAGATGATGCGGATGATGCTCCAGATGATGCAAGTGCAGCAGGGCGTGCTTTTGGAAGTCCAGAATGCTCCACTTGCTCGAGCTGCCCGGGCTCTTCCGGATGTCCCTCGCTCTGAGCCAGGAGCGAAGCAATTTCGGGAGCTGGGTCCCGCATATTTTGATGGTTCTGAGGGTCCTCTGGCTGCCGATGAGTGGATTCGGAACGTCGAGGACAATCTGAAGATGGCCAAGATCACCCCGGCTGGATGGGTTGATTTGGCGAAGAGGCAACTCAAGGATAATGCTCGGAATTGGTGGGATGCGGAAGAGAAGTTGTTGGTGGAGCCGATAGCTTGGGCTACCTTCAAGGCTAGGTTTGAGGGTGAGTTCTTCCCGAAGGCTGCCAAGGAGGAGATGCTGCAGCGTTTTATCGATCTGAAGCAGGGGAACTCGTCGGTGGACATGTATCACCAAGAGTTCATGAGGCTGAGTCGGTTTGCACCGAAGATGGTGCAGGACGCTGAGGAGAGAGCTCAGAGGTTCCTGCAGGGGCTTGCTTCGGAGCTCCAGAGTTTTGTGACCTCTTCTGACCGGGAGTCTTATCAGAAGGTTTTGGTCGCTGCCAAGATGCAGGAGCTGCTTGTGAACCAGAGGAGGGGAATCGTTGTTGGTGCTGGGAAGAGGCCTGTGGAACAGGCGAGGGCTGTGGTTAGACCTGGATTCAGGCCTACTCAGTCTGCTCAGTTTAAGAGGCCAGGAGGGCCTGTTCGGAGGACTTGCCATTTTTGTGGCAGGGAGGGCCATGTTAAGGAGTCGTGTAGGAAGTTCTTGGGGCAATGTATTGCTTGTGGAGATCCCTCCCATGCCATCAGGGAGTGCCCGAGGTTGAAGCAGCCTTGGAGGGCACCTGTTGCAGCACAGCCGTTGCAGCAGCGAGCGACTGTTCCTGCTGGTCGTGGAGCAGCTCTTGTTCCGCAGGGGCAGGCTTTTCGGCAGGCTGTTCCGCCGAGGAGGCAGGCTTTTCTGATGACCGCTGTGGAGAACGAGGCTGTGGATGAGGTTATCGCAGGTAATCCTCAATCTAGCTGTTATTTTCTGAGCTGGTTTTGATTGTTTGATTGTGTCGTTTGCTTGAACATGGATGTTTGCTAGACTAGGGTTTGATTGTTAATTGCTTGTTAGGTTTGGTGTTGGTGTGCACATTTCCTGCACGAGTCCTCTTTGACTCTGGTGCATCGATGTGCATTATTTCTCGGAGCTTCATGGAGAAGCATTCCTTGTCGACTTCCCCTCTTCCGAAGAGTTGGAATATCGTTACAGGGAATGGTGTGGTCTCGGTGCATTGTGGTTGCAATTCTTGCTCGTTGGTGGTCTGTGGACATGAACTTTTCGCTGATTTCATTGTCCACGACATCATCAACTATGATGCAGTTCTTGGGATGGATTAGCTTGCGAGCTTTTATGCTACGATCGACTGCCGGAGAAAGAAGGTGGTGTTCGAGATTCCCGGACATCCAGTATTTGAGTTCAGTCGTGGTAGCAGTTCGCTTGGTCCTGTCAGATTTCGGGCCAGGCCGGTGGAGGCTGTGGCTATGCAGATGGAGCTGGAATGGCCAGCTGTGGTGCGAGATTTTGGCGACGTTTTCCCCGAGGAGATGTCTGGTTTGCCGCCTGATCGAGCTTTGGAATTTTCTATCGATCTGGTTCCAGGTGCGCAGCCGATTTCGAAGGCGTCGTATCATATGGCACCTGCAGAGTTGGAAGAGTTGCGGAAGCAGTTGGATGAGCTGTTGCAGAAGGGTTATATTAATCCTAGTGTGTCTCCGTGGGGAGCACCGGTGCTGTTGGTGAAGAAGAAGGATGGTTCGCGTCGCATGTGCGTGGATTATCGGGAGTTGAATGCGGTGACCATTAAGAATAAATACCCGTTGCCTCGCATTGATGATATTTTTGATCAGCTTGGAGGTTCGAGGGTGTTTTCTAAATTGGATTTGAGAAGTGGTTACCATCAGTTGAAGGTGAAGAAGGGAGATGTTCCGAAGACAGCGTTCAGGACGAAGTATGGACACTATGAGTTCGTGGTTATGCCTTTCGGCGTAACTAACGCGCCCGCAGTTTTCATGAATCTGATGAACCTGATTTTCTACGACTTTTTGGATAAGTTTGTCGTTATCTTTATTGACGACATTCTGATCTATTCGAAGTCGGAGGAAGAGCATGCCTCGTACTTAAGGACGGTGTTGGAGATTTTGAGGAAGCATCGGTTGTATGCTAAGTTTTCGAAGTGCGAGTTTTGGCTGGATAGAGTTGCTTTTCTCGGGCATGTGGTGACTGGAGATGGTATCTCAGTGGATCCCGAGAAGATTCGGGCCATCAGGGAGTGGCCTGTTCCGTCGTCAGCGTCTGAGATTCGGAGTTTCCTTGGACTTGCTGGTTATTATCGGCGATTCATTAAGGACTTTTCTCATATTGCTGAGCCGATGACCAGGTTGACGCGGAAGGATGTTGCTTATGTTTGGTCGGGTGATTGTGAGAGTGCTTTTGGTATTCTGAAGGAGAGGTTGACGAGTGCCCCTATTCTGGTTGTGCCTGATCGCAGCGGTGGATTTGAGATCTTTTGCGATGCCTCTGGCAAGGGTCTCGGTTGTGTGTTGCATCAGCATGGGCATGTTGTGGCGTATACGTCTCGTCAGCTTAAGGTTCATGAGAAGAACTATCCGACGCATGATTTGGAGCTGGCTGCCATTGTGTTTGCTCTTAAGATTTGGAGGCACTTCCTGCTGAGTGAGAAAGTGAAGATTTTCACCGATCACAAAAGCTTGAAGTATATTTTCACTCAGAAGGAGCTCAACATGCGACAGCGTCGATGGTTGGAGCTTATGGCGGATTATGATATTGATTTGCAGTTTCACCCTGGCAAGCTGAATGTGGTTCCAGATGCTTTGAGTAGGCTTCCAGCGGTGATGATTTTGACCTCGCAGTGGAGATTGCAGCAGGATTTTTGCGAGTCTGGTGTGGAGATTGTTCTTCCTGGAGAGGCTTCTTCGTTGATGTACATGCAGGTACAGTCGACGATCGTGGATCGGATTAAGGCTGGCCAGGCTGAGGATCCGAAGCTGGTGAGGATTCGAGAGCAGGTGGAAGCCGGTCTGCGGACTGACTTTTTGATTCATGAGGATGGCTCGCTGAGGTTCGGAGCCAGGTTGTGTGTGCCAGCTGGGGATATCAGAGAGGAGTTGATGGTAGAGGCACACAGTTCGCCGTATTCTGTGCATCCTGGTGGCACCAAGATGTACCAGGATCTTCGCCTGAATTATTGGTGGCATGGTATGAAGAGGAGCGTGGCTCGGAGTGTAGCCAGGTGCTTGGTTTGCCAGCAAGTGAAGGCGGAGCATCAGCGTTCGGCCGGGTTGCTACAACCGCTTCCGGTTCCGGAGTGGAAGTGGCAGCACATCACTATGGATTTCGTGACTGGACTACCTCGGAGTCCGAAGCAGAATGACGCGATTTGGGTGATCGTAGATCGATTGACCAAATCGGCGCACTTTATTCCATTCCGAGTGGGACAGTCCACTGAGGCGCTAGCGAGGAGATATATGGAGGTAAAATTCTTTTACTCTCCGTTTTTATTTCCTTTTCCTAGTTTGGATAGTGATGTAACGTGAATCGTGCAGGAGGTTGTGCGACTTCATGGAGTCCCCGTGAGTATCGTGTCTGACAGAGACACGAGGTTCACATCTCAGTTCTGGCAGAGTTTGCAGAAGAGCTTGGGTACGCGTCTGAGTTTCAGCACGGCGTACCATCCGCAGATGGATGGCCAGTCTGAGAGGACGATTCAGATTTTGGAAGACATGCTGAGGGCGTGCATGTTGGATTTCAAGGGTTCGTGGGAGGACCATCTACACTTGGTGGAATTTTCCTACAACAACAGCTTCCAGGCGAGTATTGGCATGGCGCCTTTCGCCGCTCTTTATGGGAGGAAATGTCGATCGCCATTGAGTTGGGATGACGTTGGTGATCGGGAGTTGTTGGGACCTGAGATGATCGTGGAGGCCGTGGATATCGTCAGGAATATTCGGGAGAGGTTGAGAATTGCTCAGGACCGTTTTAAGCATTGGGCGGATGCTAAACGTCGTCCTTTGGAGTTTCAGCCGGGCGACCATGTGTTCTTGAAGATTTCCCCGAATCGTTTTGGGAAGCGTGGGAAGTTGAGCCCGCGATACATTGGACCGTTTGACGTTTTGGAGAGGGTTGGCGAGGTAGCTTATCGCTTGGCCTTGCCGCCATCTTTGGAAGGAGTTCACAATGTTTTCCATGTGTCGCAGCTTCGTCGATACATTAGCGATCCGTCTCATGCGGTGGATTTTTCGGAGATTACCGTTCGCCCCGATATGACGTATGACCAGCATCCAGTGCAGATTCTGGACAGGCGTCAGAAATCGCTTCGGAACAAGGTTGTCAATCTTGTGAGGGTGATGTGGCGACACGGTTCACCTGGAGAGTCTACTTGGGAGAATGAGGATGAGATGCGAGAGCGTTTCCCACTTTTGTTTCCGGACTCGTGAGTATTTGGAAATTCCGAGGACGGAATTTTTCTTAAGTTGGGGAGGATGTAACGACTGCTTTTCATGAATCTGGATTTTATATATATTATAATATATGTTTTGGTGAATTTTCTCCTTATGTGTGGTTTTCGTCTCCGTAGATTTCATTTTCGATCGATTCGTCGTATTTTCTCGCTTCTTCCTTAGGATTGTCGATTTCGAAGTATGTCACTCGTGACGGACTTCATAACGGTCGTATCTAACTGTTAGATCAAGCCTAGGAGTCTTAGGAATCGATCCCGGGGCCCCGCGCTCCGTATCGGTACTTTTCTGTGCTCATTAGCCGGTGTAAGAAGGGCCACCGACCGACTAGATGACGATCCAGTCGGTTGGCAATCCTTCTTGGACCGACTAGTTAGCTTTCTAAATTTCTCAGGAGTTACTGTTTATCGTTAGTCGGTCTAAGAACGTTGGTTGACCGACTAGGTTGCAAACTAGTCGGTCAGCAATGCTTCTTGAACCGACTAACACATCATCTAAATTTTACTATCAGTACTGTTCATTCTTAGTCGGTCTAAGTTCATCTTTCGACCGACTAGTTGTTAAACTAGTCGGTTAAGTTTTGTACTCAGACCGACTAATTCTTGGTTCTACTGTACAGTCGAGTTACTGTTTGCACTTAGTCGGTCTGCGTTGGTCGACCGACCGACTAGTTGCCAAACTAGTCGGTCAGTGGTTGCTCTTTGACCGACTAGTCTGTGTTAAAACCCTAATTTCTGGGCAGCCGCCAGCCTAGCCTATAAATACCCAACCCAAACGTTTTCTTCTCCCTCAACACGATCCAAAACCCTAAAATCTTCCCCTCCAAGCCCCCATCTTCCTCCAAGCTTCAATCCTTCATTCCAAGCCCTAAATCCATCATCCAATCCATCCATTCACTCATTCCACCTCTCATCTTCCCCAAATCTCCATCGAAATCCATCAAAACCCCCAAATCACCCAAAACCCTAGTTTCCCCAAACTTCCCCCAATCTTTTCCAGATCCGATCCTAGGGTTCCCCGGAGTGTTTCTTCCGCCTTCTCTCGGTAAGAAATCGATCTACCGTTGTTTTTATAACCTATTTATATTTTTATGAAACTCTAATAAATTTCATGTTGTTTGTTGATTGTCCCCCAAAACAGCGATTTCCCCGTAGATTAGCATCCGTGTGACGAAGTGGTCGTCATCCCCGGTGCTAGGCAAGTGAAACTTGCCACTTAGGGTTTAGGCCATGTTTTAGGCCATTTGCTTAATGTAGGCGTAAAAGAGGCTAGGCGACGAAATGATACTCGCCTAGGCGCAAATTGGGGAACTAGCTTGACAACGAAGCTAGTTCCGACATATATCATGTTGCACAATTACCATGTCATATTTACTTTCCATTAACGGTACGCGAATATGTTCATGTCATTGCATCTTGCCTGTCACGTTTAAATTCAATTAACGGTACGCAATTATCTGTTCCTAGCATTGCATTTTGATTGTCGTCGTGATTGTGTAGCACACGCTACAATGCTATTATTTTCCTGGCCCGTGTTCCAGAAGCGAGCCCTGTAGTTGGAAACCCCAACGCTCGACACATATGGGTGGGGTAAGAGATAAGCGGACTGAGCCGAGTGGCCTGATCCGCCACTCCGGCCAGCAGGTGAAATCTCTAGTGTTCAAGTGATTAATAGTGATAGAGATAAGCGGACTGAGCCACGAGCTGGCCAGCAGGTGGACTCTCTATGCACTAAGTGATAAACAGTGATAAATGAATAACAGTGATAGAGATAAGCGGACTGAGCCACGAGCTGGCCAGCAGGTGGACTCTCTATGCACTAAGTGATAAGTGATAAGTGATAAGTGTTACGTGATAAGTGTTAAATGATAAGTGATTAGTGATTTGGTAGCTTTTGCTACATTAAGCGAGCTTGCCTCTCTTTTAAACTGTTGCATCATACTTAACTGCCATGTCATGCATACTAAACTGCTAGGTTGCTAGTTGCCTACTTTCAGTTCCTTGCCCAAGTCTTTTAGACTTGCTGACATGTGCCCCTTTACTCTTTTGGGTGACACATGTTAGAACCTGAGCCCGAGTACCTCGTTGAGGACGAGGTGTTTGCTGACGCCGAGCCTGAGCTTGTGTTTGACGGGGAGTACGTGGACACTGGGGACCAGTCCTAGTGTCTTCGTGTGTTTTACTTTTGTTAGACAGTTGTTTTGTTATCGGTGCGTAGCACCTATACTTTGTTGTTGTCGTTGCTTTTGTTGGCCTTGTTCTGGGCCCTTAGACTCTTTTCTTTTAGCCTGGTGGCTTTTCTGGATGTTGGACTTTTGTTGATGTTGGACAATTTGTGAGATGCGGAATTTTATTTCAGTCTCTCCTTGTGTTATTATTGTTATTCTGTCGTGGTTACAGGGACCTGTTTATGTATTGTGGACGCTTATCGGGTTTGGGGCTTCACAGCTCCACTCTCGGCAGACCTTTTCACGTACTCGCCTCCATTTTAGGGAAGCGGGTCGTGACACGCTCCCGCGCGCTAGGATTCGGCGTCTACGCTAAGGGCGTGAGCTATGGCTAGGGAGTCAACCGCCAAATTTATTCCCCCTTGGCCTAATGGTCAAAGGCGGACTTTTTCCCACCGATGACAATAAAACACCCCGCGTAACCGTTAGATTCCTAATCCCTATCGATTTCCTAACCCTATGGATTCATCGGGAAGAGCCCCCGAAGGGATTTCCGCCAAAATCACAGATTTGGGAACTACTCACAAATATTCATTAAAAAGCGATCTAAACGAAAATGAACCGTTAAAATCATAATCAGACAATAGGAATGCGAAGGTAGTAAAGCAATTAAGATAATACTAAAGTTTTACAAAGATCCGAAAACTTACAAAAACTGGGAAATTACAGCCGTCACAAAATGAAGAAAACAGTAAAAAATTACCAACTACTGAATCTGGGAAACCTAGGGTTCTATTTATAGAAAACGACATCACCCGATCGGTTGATAAGTCAACCGGTCGGGTGAGCCGCTTCACAAAATCACAGCGCAATGCGGGGGTTTCACCCGGTCAGTATGAACCGGTCGGTTGGAACTTGGTGCGGTTGGTTGGATCTTGATGTCGACCGGTTGGATCTTGGAGCGGACCGGGTGAGGAGATCGGTTGGAGCTCCGAGTCTTGGCTGTTAAAATTCAGCTACAGGTGAACCGATCGGGAGAAGGTCACCCGATCGGTTGGAAATCAGCTTCGAATTTCCAGAGACTTTGAGCTTTTGACCCGGTCACTGAACCGACCGGGCGACTTCTCGTGAGCTCCAAGCTGCGTCCGGGTGATACACGCGTGCATCACCCGATCGGTTGGAGATGACCAACAGACCGGGTGAGGGGCTGAAAGATGCAATCTTCGTCGTTTGACCCCCTGAATCACGTGTGACTACTCCCGTTGCTCCGGGGACACATGATATCATCGTTTTACGTCCCAAATGCCAGTAAACTCCTGCAAAACACGGAAAATACGGAAAAGTGAAAGAAAACAAGAAAATACAAGAAAACACGAGAAAACAAATAAAAGACGGCGGTAAATACGGAAAAACACGGAAGAAAACGTGCGTAAATATATGAAATATAAACGATCGTCAAAATCCCCCAAGCTGAACTCTTCCTCGTCCTCGAGGAAGACGAGTGAGAGTAGGAGCTCGGGGGGAAAAATAGAGAGAGAGAGAGAAAGAAAACTCTTTATCCTAGATTGCCCGTCAGGGCCAACAAAATCAAAACCGACACACCAAGCAAGCAAATGCCAAATCACATCACTAAACCAAGGAATACGAGTCCAAATAAGTGCCGTGGGCCCACACGATGAAGCGCGAGTGAGTGTGGCTGTGCGCTAGCAGTCGGTGTCGCTATCTACGATGTGCAATAAAGCTCGATATACGCAAACCCAGGAAATGACCCAAATATCAATTCGAATTGAATAAGGCGATGAATATATGTAGTTCAAGCATGCATGCGAATAGAGAGAGAATTGAAACATATCATGCGTCGGGGACTCCACAACTATGGTTAAGGAAATCATCACACTAAAGCCTAGATAATAGCTAAAAAGTTCCTAAGCCAAGTGTTTTTGAAAACGATGGGGGTTGAGATGATGTGGAGTAGGACACTCGGTGCAAATTCTCGCCTTCCCTTTATTCTCGGCAAGTAGGAAAATATTCACACGGGAATTTCTTTTTTTGGGTTTTGGGTATTTGTATATTTTTTTTTGGATTTTTGGCTATACAATTTTTCTTATCTTTTCTTTTTGGGTTTTTCTTTTCTTTTATCTTTTTTTTTTATTTTTGGGTTTTTTTTTGCTATACACATGTGTACTCTCCCAAGTGGGAGAACGGTACACGACGAGGGATTTGCACCAAGTAAAACAAAAAAGAAGTCGAAATCTAAACACTTGGGCAAAGGAAACTATTCTCGCTAAATAGAGCATAGGCTAAATGGGTTATCCTAGTCCTTGATTGTGGAATCCCGACACATGCGAAATGAAGCGTACGATATATATATATAGCATGCAGAAGAAGCAGACAGTAGAAACAAATACCGCATATAAAGATCGAAGCATGATAATCTAGGGGTCATTCCTGGACAGGTATATAAAGTAAAATCACAAAGTAGAAGCACACCACACGGTTAGACACGACACACGACTCACAAAAAAAAACTAAGTGGACCCACGATGCGTGAAATGCAAGAGGACTCGAAATCCTAGGGTTAGTGAATGTGATGCTAGGTGCTAGGTGTGTGTGATTTTTTTTGGCAATTCATCATTGGGTTCATCTCTAGGAGAAAGATATGAAAAGAAGAAAATAAAAAGAAAAACACGATGAAAACGACCCAAAAAAGAAAAAGAAAAGACTCAAATGACGCACAAAGTGCGACTCCCCCAAGCTGAATCTTGCATTGCCCTCAATGCAATAAGAGTGAGTACGGGAGGGTAATGAAAATGGGGGGGGGAATATGCACCGACACAAAAGGAAATGAAAAACGAGGAAAACACAGATACGAAACTGAAAAAATAAAGAAAAATCAAAATCAAACCACACGACGCGAAAAAACGAAATAAAACCACACGACACGACAAAAAGCACACGACACGACACTCAAAAGGGGAAAAACAAGCACACACACAAAAAGAAGAAAAAAAACAAAACAAAACACGACAACACACCAAAATAGACGTCCCTCAAGCTAGACATGACAATGCTAGCAAATAAAATGTGATCGTGAAATGCAGAAATATGCAAGGGGGGAGTCAAAAACAAACAAAGTGAAATCAAAAATCAAAAGGAAGTGATGTGGCACGTGAATGGGTCCTCCCCCTGACAGAGACAAAGCAGGGCCCCGTAAAGACAGATGGGCATAAATATGGGGGGGGCAAAAGCGGGAAAGGAAAAATCAAGCAGGGGCACCACCCTCTGGGGGTGGTGATGGGGGTCTGCGCTGGGGACCAGGAGTCGTGGGGGGTGGAATGTGGAGCTCGGAGACATCGGGTGGGTCTTCACGGATGTGGCGAATGAAGCTTTGAAGAAAGGGGAGGTCTCGGTCGACGGACTCCTGAGTAATCCGACCACCCTGCCCAGCTAGGAGGATCATGGCTGTGAATCGGTCGGCGTGGTCGTCGCCTTGGAATTGCATCCCATATTCGGGATCGTCAACGTGAGGGGGGGGAAGTGGTGCGTTGAGCGGGGGGTTGTATGCGACGAGTACGACGGGTGGGCCTAGGGTTGGAAGAGCTGGTGTCGGTGGGCTTAACACGGCGGGGAGGCATTGTACGGGAGTCGTGTGTGTGCGTGAGTATGCAAAATACAATGAATCAACACAAACACGAAGCACGACCAACGAGCAAATGGAATATTTGGGGCAAAATTAAAATTGACCGAAGAAGAGAGTTTACCCAAATGAGATGAAGATCGTTGCTCGTAGGCGCCCCGATGCTACTCGATAGGAGCACGTTGTGGATCCGCGGCGATTTCTTCAGCAAGCTTCGAAATTGAGGAGAATGGGTGAAAGTTAGGGTTTTGTGTGCGGGTGGAATCGAGGAGAATGGAGAGAAATCGATGGTGGGATGGATAGGGAGATGGGGGGAGGTCGATTGGGGTTGATTCTGGGGAGGATCGAGGTCTGGCACAAGAGGAGGAGGCAAAACGTCGGTTGGGGATTCAAAAATGGCACGGGCGGAATGAACGGGCAGCGACAGATATTTATAGGAATTTAAGTCGACCCGGTCGGGTGAGTTATCACCCGATCGGTTGACCTTAGGTCGAAAATTTGATGCTGAAGAAACGCTACAGGCGACCCGATCGGTTGAGAACTCAACCGATCGGTTCGCCGCTCCATACAATTTCCCGAGAACTCAGTGTTTTTCACCTGGTCCTTCAACCGGTCTGGCATATTATCACCCGGTCGGTTCGTTAATACTGAAATTTTCCCGAGAGTCTCTCACAGGTCACTCGGTTATATCACCCGGTCTCATCAATCTCCACCCGGTCGGTTCATTTGGCGACAGACACGGCCGTAAGCTGATACATCGCAACTGATCGGGTGAGAACTCACCCGATCGGTTGAGGCCTTGTTTTCTGCAAAAACCCAAAAATCGCCTAAGTTTCACGACGGGAGTTCTTCCGGTTGGATTTATTTATAAAAATAGATAAAATAAAGTTAAGAAAAAAAGTCCTAAAAAGCGAAGCAAAAGTTTAGAACATGGGTTGCCTCCCATGAAGCGCTTTTGTTTAACGTCGTTTAGCTCGACGCCCGTTGGTGATTTTCATGGTGGGCGGTACGGGTGATGCCCAAAATCTGGCATCTCTTCAGCTCCAGAGGTTGTGGCTATCAGTGTAGTCGGCGGCTGTAAAAAGATTTGCTCGACTACCCTCCCTTTGTTGACAGGATCCGGGGGCTTCTCCCTCAAATTGGCGTCCACCGCCATCTTTTTCAGGATCCGGACCTCATCACCGGTGAGGTCCATGTGTTCTTTTCCTTTTCTCCTCGTGGGAGGAGACTTGGGAAACCTGAGAGGGATCACATGTCGCGCGACCAACTCATTAGCCACTTCATTCTTAGGGGAGCCAACTTGCTCTCCAAGGTCCCCCAAGCTATTGGGGGGATTCCTCGAGAGCACTTCCCAGGCACTCGTTTCAACAGACCTATCTTCTTCATTCTCCAGCACATTGATACTAGGATCGTCCGAGGGGTTTGGATGCTTAATTGACAAGCCTAAGTCAAATTCGACTCTTTCTTGGCCCACATTTAGGGAAAGCTTCCCATTCTTTACGTCTATCAACACTCCGGCGGTTGCCATAAAGGGTCGTCCAAGAATAATTGGTGTATGCTTGTCTTCCGGTATGTCCATCACCACAAAATCAACTGGCACTTGCACCCCTTTCACATCGACGGGGAGGTCGTCCACTACTCCCACCGGATACTTGACCGAACGGTCAGCAAGTTGCAATGTCATGCCGGTGGGCTCTAAATCTCACTTCCCTATTCTCTTGTACAATGATAGGGGCATTAAGCTGACGCTCGCACCAAGATTGACGAGCGCCCTCTGGATTTGCACTTCCCCAATAGATCAAGGGATGGAGAAACTTCCGGGGTCCTTGAGCTTGGGCGGATTTGCACGCTGAATGAGAGCGCTGCACTCCGCCGTTAACACGACCTTTTCTTTTCTAGATCCCCGTGTCACCAAGTCTTTCAAGAATTTAGCATAGGAGGGGATCGTCTCTATGGCCTCGAGGAAGGGGATTTGTAAACTCATATCTTTCACCATGGCAAAGAATTTGTCATACTTCTCATCGATTTTTGCCTTGGCAAGCCGTTGTGGGAAAGGCACAACGGGCTTGAATACCTTCAAATTCCCTTCTTCTTTCTTCTTTTCTTCTTCGGGGGTTCCCTCCGAATCCACAAATTTTGGCGACGGGGCACCGTCGTCATTAACCTTTTCAATTGGCCGCTCAACGGCCAGTGGTGCTTCCAGTTCTTTGGGCGGCGCTCTAGTAGGAATTTGTGCCCCGCTCTTCAGGACGATGGCAGACACGTTCTCATGCTCATGTGTGAGCGCCAATGTCTGATTTACCCCCCTAGGATTCACATCAGGCTGTGGCGGTAATAAATTCTACGGTCTCTGAAGGTTCGCCACTTGCAACCCCAGCTGGGTCACCTGATCAGTGACCACTCTTTGTCCCATCTCCAGCTTCAGATTAATTTTCTCCTGGTTGGCTATGTATTGAGTCAAGAGGGACTCAACCGGAGAAATGGCCCTCTGTTGGATGTATTGCTGCTGGGCGGGCTGCTGATTCCTAGGGGCATATTGTTGATACTGTGGTGGTGGTTGCTGCTGCTGAAATTGCTGCTGCTGAAACTGCTGCTGGGGCCTAGCCGGCTGATAACTCTGCTGTTGTTGCTAAGCTGGCTGTTGGTAAGGTGCCCGGTAGCTGAGGTTCGGATGATTCCGGTTGTTGGGAGAGTAGGCTGGGTTTGAGTTGGTTCGTGGTGGAAATTGCGCATTCCCCGTAGGATTGTAAAACAATGCGATCGCCTGATCCAATGGTGGTGAGATGTCACCACCGTCGAACTCTCCAAAAACTTCGGATTCTACCGCAGCAATTTGTTGTGAACCGGCGCCACCGACGCCTACCATCAAGCAGAGATCTGGGTTGACAGCAAGTCAAACTTGCTTGATAATTTGTCGATGTCTTCCACTCTATGGATGCCCCCAGCCCTTGGTGTGGCTCTCTCGTCACACACCGTTCATTGTTGGATGCCATATTTTCCAAAATTTGCCCGGCATATTCTTCGCTTCTTGACATGAAGGACCCCCCCAGCCGCGGCACCATGGAAGACTTTAAATCGTCCCTCAGCCCATTATAAAACAGATTTATAATCTGCCACTTGGGGAGCTCATGGTGGGGACATCTTCTCTGCATCTCCTTGTATCTTGTCCAAGCCTCATGCAAGGACTCGTGGCTGGCCTGGGAGAAGGAGGAGATCTCACTCCTCAGCTTCATGGTCTTCCTCGGAGGAAAGAACTTCGTCAGAAAAGCATTAGAGAGCTTCTCCCAGGTGTTGAATGTGTTGGGGTCCCTCCCCCTAAGCCACAGCTTGGCCTTATCTCACAAGTAGAAGGGAACAGCTTCAGTTGGATCGCCTCAGTTATGACACCGTTAATCCGGAAGGTGTCACATTTCTCCAAGAAGGAGTCTAGATGCTCGATTGGGCTCTCCATGGGTGCACCCGAAAACTGATCCTGCTGGATCCACGTCACCAAAGATGTCTTAAGCTCGAAGCTTTGGGCTGTAATAGCTGGAGGACGGATGGCGGACGTGGACTCGATGGAAGGCATCGAGTACTCCAGTAGGGACTTGTGAGGCGGGGTGTTCTCCCCCATGGCTTCATGATCCTCTCTTCTTCACTTCTCGGAGGCCAAACGCCTAAGGTTGGCGTTTATCTCTGGGTCAACGGGGATCAAGTCGTCGAGACTTCTTGAACTCCTGCGCATGAAAAACAACAAACACCCGTGAAGCGACAAGTGGGAAAGAACAGATAAGATAAGAAATAAAAATTAAATGAGAAAATAAAAAGAAAAAGGAAGAATGTGAAAATTATCGCGAGGTAGGGATAAGAGCTAGACACTAGGGTTCATGAGATCCTAAAATAATAAGCACGTTGCTTCCCCAGCAACGGTGCCATAAACTTGACGTGCCCCCGGTTTGCGAGCCACAAATGGCTGGGGGACCCACGTGAGGGTTTAGATATTTGTAACCGCAAGCGCACGGTGTTGTAGTGTGGCTTGGGGGTCGAACACAGGGAGGCTAGGATGTGCTTGTGTCAAGGAGGACCGAAATCACCCCGTGGGTGAGCTAGCCCAGATCGAATGATGGGTTGTCACGGTAAAGGAATGCATGGTATAGACAATAAGAAAACAAAACCCGGGACTTTGGTTTCCACCCCCAACGAGCGACTCTCACCGATACGGCCTACGGGTAGGATGACGATCGGAATTAAGGTCTAATGGTGATACGTTGCCTCTAAAAGTGGTACCGGCATCCCATGGGCCCGATATTCCGGTCGGTGCCCAGGATGATACGTCGGACTTCCCGGGTTCGATCAGTGGGCACTCCCGTGTCCATTAACACTAATCGACTCCGGGAGCACTAAGCTCGCAACGATAACTCCCAACGTCTCATCCTGCCGCTCCCGCGCGCTAGGATTCGGCGTCTACGCTAAGGACGTGAGCTATGGCTAGGGAGTCAACCGCCAAGTTTATTCCCCCTTGGCCCAATGGTCAAAGGCGGTCTTTTTCCCGCCGATGACAATAAAACACCCCGCGTAACCGTTAGATTCCTAATCCATATCGATTTTCTAACCCTATGGATGCATCGGGAAGAGCCCCCGAATGGGTTTCCGCCAAAATCCCAGATTTGGGAACTACTCACAAATATTCATTAAAAAGCGATCTAAACGAAAATGAACCGTTAAAATCATAATCAGACAATAGGAATGTGAAGGTAGTAAAACAATTAAGATAATACTAAAGTTTTACAAAGATCCGAAAACTTACAAAAACTGGGAAATTACAACCGTCACAAAATGAAGAAAACAGTAAAAAATAACCAACTACTGAATCTGGGAAACCTAGGGTTCTATTTATAGAAAACGACATCACCCGATCGGTTGATAAGTCAACCGGTCGGGTGAGCCGCTTCACAAAATCACAGCGCAATGCAGGGGTTTCACCCGGTCAGTATGAACCGGTCGGTTGGAACTTGGTGCGGTCGGTTGGATCTTGATGCCGACCGGTTGGATCTTGGAGCGGACCGGGTAAGGAGATCGGTTGGAGCTCCGAGTCTTGGCTGTTGAAATTCAGCTACATGTGAATCGATCGGGTGAAGGTCACCCGATCGGTTGGAAATCAGCTTCGAATTTCCAGAGACTTTGAGCTTTTGACCCGGTCACTGAACCGACCGGGCGACTTCTCGTGAGCTCCAAGCTGCATCCGGGTGATACACGCGTGCATCACCCGATCAGTTGGAGATGACCAACCGACTGGGTGAGGGGCTGAAAGATGTAATCTTCGTCGTTTGACCCCCTGAATCACGCGTGACTCCTCCCGTTGCTCCGGGGACACATGATATCATCGGTTTACGTCCCAAATGCCAGCAAACTCCTGCAAAACACGGAAAATACGGAAAAGTGAAAGAAAACAAGAGAACACGAGAAAACACGAGAAAACAAATAAAAGACGGCGGTAAATACGGAAAAACACGGAAGAAAACGCGCGTAAATATATGAAATATAAACGCACGTCACCATATCTAAGATGAAGTCCTCGGTAAATGAACTTACTTCTGCTGTCGTGACTCTCCTAACCACACCACTATCTCAACATGTGGACACATCCATCCCGGCATCTCACACATCCACCAACCCACCACATATTCCTACACCTCCTACATCTCCACATGATCCACCTTCACCACACCCAGAGACTGTGATTCCATCTATACCTTCACCTCATCCAGACACCATGGTTCCATCCATTTCTTCACCACACCCCATGGTTGTCTCAACCATACCCTCCTCTTGATCACCATCATCTCACACTCCATCCACATGTATTCCGTCACCTCCTCATGTTGTTACAGCTCCACACACGTCAACCCCACCCGAGGATGTCACAGTCATCTCATTGTCTCTGGACGATTCACCCACACCTACCACACCTCCATCCATTCCATCTTTGTCTCCTGTAGACACCACAGTCACACCGTTGTCTGCATCATCACCACCCCCCATGTATACCATGACCGCTCCATCTGAGGTGGCTACATCCATTCCTTCCATACCCCCAGCAGCAGCCACAGTCACACCATTACCCGAGTCATCCATCCCACCCACATTACCCACCCAGCCACCACCTGATAGTGGCAATGCCTAATTTTGAGTAGTGATTTATGTGTACAGTTTTCTCCCTTTTTCATGCACATTTTATGCCTTTTTATCTATTACTCCGTCTCATTCTCCCCATTTTTGTTTCCTTTTTACTTTTATGGTCCATTCTGTGCTTTTCAGGAAATATGCATTAATCCCAGACCATAAAGCTGCTAGAAACATAAGTTTTTTAATGATACAATCATTATATATATGTGTGTATACTAACTCTTTGGATGCAGATTATCAAGCTCAACTTCTTTATATATGACAATCGTCAAGTTACTTCACAAGATAAAGCATCAAAATGCAAGATGAAGCTCAAGCGATGAATTCTTATTACTTGAGAAAAATGATGTAATTTGTCTTTTTATTCTTGCATATCTTTAGGTTGTTAAAGCCTTGATAATACATTATCTTAGTTCTTTAGGACTCAGCCTCAAAATCCAAACTTAAGAAAAATTAGCAGACCAGCATTTTTCCCTAGTCGACTACTACAGTTTTTCTTATTTTATTAAGAAAAACAAAATAATTTTTGGTCAAAATATATTTTCCAGTCATAAGGATCAATTTCTGAAAATTTCTCAAATTTTTGTTCCTATTCGACTAATAGTTTTTCTTGGTCTGCCAGACAATTTTTCAAATAGTTATATCAGCAGTTATTTTAACTGATTTCTATTAATTAATGGAAGTTATAACTTTCTATAAACGGATAGATTTGGACAGTTTCTGGCTGTTTATAGCAGTTTCTAGCAGTTTATTAACTATCTCCTGTCAAAGGATACTTCAACAGTCATTTTCTGACCTGGCAGCATTATTAGTCGACTAACACTTTTTCCAAGTCGACTAATTTTTTAAAAAACGGCTCAGAATTTTTTGAAAATTTAGGCAGTTGTCCAACGTCCAAAAACTAACTTTTTGGGCTATAAATGGACCCCCACACCCTGCCTAAAATTCACGAAAATTCACTCGCTCTCTTTTCTTAAGTTTTCTCTCTCTCTAGAAAGTGTGTGATTTTCAGATTTCCATAGGGGAACCTCTGCAGAAATTCTGCCCCTATAGGAAGTCCAATTTCCAAGAGTTTTCTACCACAATTCATATCTTGAACCTTGGAGATTCCATCACCAATCTTGCGCTATAATTCTGATATTATTAAAGCTATAGGTGATATTGTTTCATACTCTTTCTTTTAATTTATTTGGTGAATCTCTTGTTGAAGAGATTGTACAAGTTTGCAACATGGGGAGTGTTGGCATCTTTGTATGTTGATTACTTGCGGGGAACAAGTGTTTTTTGTGGATTGAAATCTCTACGGGTAGAGGACTGGACGTAGGATCACAAGAATCCGAACCAGGATAAATCTCTGTGTTTGCGTTTGGAATATTCTGGATTGTATTCATTTATATCTGCATTCTTATTGCAATTTTTTATTAACTTTTAATTGTGCAATATCGTCGTGATTTACACTATTCACCCCCCAGTGTATTTGGTGTGCCAGGAGATCCAACATTTGGTATCAGAGCTACATGGTTAAGATGGCCTACACCTATCCGACGAACACTTCAACATCTTCATCACTATTTCCGAAAGTGCACTCTACTACAAGGCCTCCACTATTCAATGGCTCCAACTACTCTTATTGGAAGACAATCTATCTTCAAAGCATCTAATACGAACTTTGGAACATATTGGAAACTAAATACAAGAAGCCTACAACTCCATATGCCCAATGGACCGCTACTGACAAATTCACTGCAACCCACAACTCAAAAGCAATGAATGTACTATTCTGCGCTATGGACAAGAATGAGTTCAATCGTGTCTCCCAGGCCAAAACAGTACATGACATTTGGCATACACTTCAGGTAACACAAGAAGGAACTAGTATAGTTAAGGAAACTAAAATCTCTGTTCTTGTTCACCGGTTTGAGTTATTCAGAATGAAGGAGAATGAACCAATTGGAGAGATGATCACTCGATTCACCGACATCGTCAACTCTCTAATAGCTCTTGGAAAAACTTATTCTCAAACGAAACAAGTAAGGAAGATTCTTCGTGCCCTAACATCAGAATGGGAGAAGAAGACTATAGCCATAGAAAAAGCCAATGCCTTATCAACTCTCACTGTTGAAAGCTTGGTTGGTAACCTGATGGTCTACGAACTACAATTCAAGATTGCAAAGAACAAGCAGATACAAAGAAGAAAACTCTTGCCTTCGTCGCTTCATTAGACACTTATGATTCAGACATGGACAATGATGACATGGCACTTATAACAAGAAACTTTAAAAAGTTTCTACGAAGAGGTAAGTTTAAAAGTTTTAAGCCCAAAACTACTGATGTTTCTTTGTGTTTTCAATGTAACAGGCCTGGACATATGAAAAAGGATTGTCCACTTCTTAATCCAAAAGAAAGGACATTCAACAACTTCAGAAAGGATAAGAAGTTCGAAAAGAAAAAGAAGGCACTAGCAGCAATATGGGACTCTTCATCTTCAGATGAAGAAGAAGAAATCAACGACCAATCTAATGAAGAGAATGCCCATTTGTGTTTTATGGCACAAAGTGATAATGAGGTAAGTATTTTAGATAATGAAGAATTACTTGAAGCTTTTAATGATTTATACTTGAGATTCAAGAAATTGAATTCTCAACATAAGGCATTAGTTCTTTCTCATCAAGAACTAACATCTTCTTCTTTTTTATTAGATAGTCTAAAAATTGAGAAGGAAACATTATCTTCTCAAAATGATAAACTATTTCATGAAAATGAGATTCTCAAATCTGAGAATCCTACTATGATTTCACGCATTTCTATTTTAGATAAGGATATTTCTTCTCTAAAGTTGAAATATGATGATATGTCTTCTAACATTAGTAAGTTTAATACAAGAAAGAATAATTTAGATGATCTACTTAGAGTACAACATCCTGCTAATCATAGACAAGGTTTGGGGTATGAGAATATCCCAAATCTAATATTTTTGGTAATGCTATTTAAAAAAAGAAAAAGCATGTATTTATTAATGCAAAGAAAATTGATTCTTCTAAAAGTATGAAAAAGGATACTATTCATATTCCAAAGAATACCAATTTTCTTACAGCTTCTAAGAAAATAATTATGCATAATATTTGGGTTCCCAAAGACATTTGTTTATATGACACGGATATATATGTTTCTAACTTTATGCAAAATGTTATTCTTTCTCCAAATTATTTAAATAAACCAAATTCAACTTGGGTTTGGTTTCCTAAGGACCCATATAAAAAGGGTACATGAAAGAAAGATGGATAATAGATAGTGGATGTTCCAAATACATGACTGGAAACATCAATCTTCTTTCAACTGTACAATTCAAAGATGATGGTATCGTTACTTTTGGTGATAACAACAAAGGTAAAGTTATTAGTATTGGAACAGTTGGTAATCTAACTAAGCCAATCATCGAAAACGTGCTCCTCATTGACGGTTTGAAACACAATCTCTTATCCATTTCTCAATTATGCGATAAAAATTTTAAAATTGTTTTTGAAAAGAATGCATGCATTATATATGATTTTAACGTGTCTAGTATATTATTTCAAGGTAATCGTAAGAATAATACACACACGCACACACACACACACACACACACACACACACACACACACACATATACATACATATACATAAATATATATACATATATAATGCATGAGAATAACTTCAAATGCTCATTGTTTACTAGCATCCACAGATAACACATTATTATGGCATAAACGTTTTGGACATTCTAACTTTAAGCATTTAACACGTATTTCAAAACAAAAGTTAGTATCTGGAATGCCCAATATATTTTTTACTAATACACAATTTTGTGATGCATGTCAACAAGATAAGATGCGTAAATCCTCTTTATAATTGAAAGATGCTATTTCTACTAAAAGACCACTTGAACTTTTGCATTTAGATTTATTTGGTCCTTCTAGAATAGCTTCTTTAAATGGTAATAAATATGCATTTGTGATTGTTGATGATTTTTCAAGATATACTTGGGTATTATTCTTGAAGCATAAAAATGATGTATTTGAAGAATTTACAATATTTTGTAAAAGAATTCAAAATTTAAAGTCTTCATCCATTATTACTATTCGTAGTGATCATAGAGGAGAGTTTGAAAATGAATTATTTACAAAATTTTGTAATAAACATGGTATAACACATAACTTTTCTTTTCCTCGAGCCGCACAACAAAATGATGCAGTTGAAAGGAAAAATAGAACTTTACAAGAATGTGCTAGAACCATGTTATGCGATAGCAATATTCCAAAATATTTTTGGGCAGAAGCCATTGCTATTTCATGTTGTGTTTTGAATAGAATTTTGGTAAGACCCAACTCAATAAGACTTGTTTTGAATTATTTTATGATCGCGTACTACGTGTATCATATTTTAAAGTCTTTGGTTGTAAATGTTTTATTCTTAACACTAAGGGTTCACTAGATAAGTTTGATTCTAAGTCAGATGAATGTATTTTTTGTAGGATATTCTGCACGTAGTAAAGCATATATGATTAAAGAACCTTATGTATTGAGGAATCTCCTCATGTAAATTTCGATGAGAATTTTACACCTATCAGACATTTAGATGAAGAAGATTCTATTCCTTTCACTGGTTCTTTAGAAAACACTAAGTTAGATGACGATGATTCTACCAATTCCATTCCTAAGATTATCCCTGAAAATACAAGTCTTTCTAAAGCACTTTTTGAAGTTACTAATCATCCACATGATCTAGTTATTGGAGATATTTCTGATAGAGTAAGAACTAGATATCAAATAGAACAAATGACTAATTATGCATTTATATCGTCCATTGAACCAAAGAATGTTATTGAAGCATGTAAAGATAGTTCATAGATTATAGTAATGCAGGTAGAACTTAATCAATTCAAAAGGAATGGTGTATGGGAATTAGTACTTAGACCTTCAGATCATCCTATTATTGGTACTACGTGGGTATTTAAGAATAAATTGGATGAATCTAGTCAAGAAGTTAGAAATAAGGCTAGATTAATTGCACAATGTTATAATCAGGAAGAAGGCATAGATTATGATGAAACCTATGCACCTGTAGCAAGATTAGAATCTATTAGAATCCTTTTATCATATGCATGTTATAAAGATTTTAAGTTATATCAAATGGATGTTAAAAGAGCATTTCTTAATGGCATTATAAAGGAAGAAGTCTAGGTAGAACAACCGCCTGGATTTCAACATGAAAGTTTTGAAAATCATGTTTTCAAGTTAAAGACAGCATTATATGGACTAAAACAAGCACCTCGTGCTTGGTATGAAAGTTGAAGAACTTTCTGTTAAAATCTGGTTATTCTATTAGAAAGATAGATTCTACTTTATTTACCAAACATATAGATTATGATGTTATCATTGTACAAATATATGTTGATGATATAATTTTTGGTTCTACTAATGATTCTCTTTGTCAAGAATTTTCTAAGGAAATGTAAAATGAATTTGAGATGAGTCACATAGGTGAATTAACCTACTTCCTTGGAATTCAAATCAAACAATGAAGAAAGGTATTTTTATACATCAGAGTAAGTATACAAAGGAACTCATCAAAAGGTTTGGATTAGAGAATTCTACAGAAAATCAAACTCCCATGGGTACATCATCAAATATTGACAAGGATCCAAATGGTAAGAGTGTTGATCAAACATTATATCGAGGTATGATTAGATCATTACTTTATCTTACCGCTAATAGACCAGATATTATGTTTTCTATTTGCATGTGTGCTAGATATCAGTCTGATCCTAAGTTATCATATTTGACTGCTGTCAAAAGGATAATTAGGTATATCAAACACACATCTTATTTTTGTTTATATTATCCAAAATCAAATTCATTTGATTTAGTTTCATATAGTGACGCAGATTTTGTTGGTTGTAAATCTGATCGTAAAAGTACAAGTGGAACTTGTCACTTTTTAGGTTATGCATTAGTATCATGGTTTAGTAAGAAACAAAACTCTGTTTCTTTATCTACTACTGAAGCGGAATACATTGCCACTGGTTTAGCATGTGCACAGATTTTATGGATGAAACAAACGATACTAGATTATGGCATTAAATGTAATTAGGGCTGTTGACGAACGAGCTTGAACGAGCTTGAACATGGAGCTTGGTTTTGTTCATGAACAAAATCCATGTTCAAGCTCTGTTTAACCGAGCTCTAAAAACCTGTTCAAGCTTGTTCGTTAAGCTTACCGAACGAACGTAAACGAACGTAAATGAACATTTACCGAGTTTGTTCACGAGTAGTTAATCGAACGTTCTGTTCGTTAACAAGACTTATCGAGCTTGTTCGTGAACATGTTCAGGAACATGTTCGTGAACACACAATCAATCTTGTTCATGAACAGATTTTTTATCAAACAAACGAACGTCAATTTTTAATCAGGAGTAATAATATTTAAACATAATCACCAATGACTAAATCAATTAAATAAAAGGATTAAATATTTGCAGGACAAAAACAAATAAATCCAGAATAATAGCTCCATAAATTCCATTACAAGCATCCATTCCAAGCATAGTAAAAAATGTAGTATTTGTCTAAATTTACTATTTTTGGTACGTGTTCGTTCACGAATACTTTTAAGCTTGTTCATGAACATCACTTAATGAGTTTGTTCACGAACACTTAACGATCTTGTTCATGAACATCACTTAACAAGTTTGTTCGCGAACACTTAACGAGCTTGTTCATGAACATAAATAAACGAAGACAGTTATGTTCAAGCTCTGTTCATTTACTAACCAAGCTCTAAAAATCTGTTCAAGCTTGTTCATTAAGCTTCCTGAAGGAATGTAAACGAACATGTATCGAGCTTGTTCATGAGTAGTTCGTCGAACTTTCTGCTCGTCAACAGCCCTAAATGTAACACATGTCCAATCATGTGTGATAACATTAGTGCTATAAATTTATCCAAAAATCCGGTACAGCATGCTCGCACTAAACACATAGATATACGTCACCATTTCTTGGATGATCATGTCCAAAAAGATGATATTATTCTTACGTATATAGACACTAAGAATCATATAGCCGATATCCTAACTAAGGCTCTTAAAGAAGAGACTTTTCTTAAACTTAGAAGAGAACTTTGTATAGTTAGTTAATCAGAATTTTAACTATAGATTATAGTTACATATTATGTTATTATCAATATAGAATTTTTTGGAATTTTCACAATTATTTTATATTTTTATTAGTCGACTAGCAGATAGTTTTGGTCAACTAGGCCGCTAGATATTATTATGTCTGAGTTATATATATACATATTCTTTTATTTTTTATTCTTATCAAAAAATTTGATCTGATCGGTCAACTTAGTTTTGAAATCACTAAAAACGAAAAGGAACCTACTTTTTGTTTTCCCTCCAAGTTTCAAAGCACATTGGAAAGACACATTGTCAAGTACAAATCACATTGGAAAGGGGTCTTGCCAAGTCAAATTCAAGTACAAACCTACCCCCTAGGCTTTCGCAGAAGTCAGATCCTATTGTCATCTCATTTGACCGGTTTTATTATTAAAAAATCCACATTTTTTGCATATTTCACCATAGGCATCTTTTCTACCTCGATTAGCCGACTAGAAGTTTCGCCTAGTCGACCAGAAAATTACAGTTTTCAGAAAAACTGCTATTCCGATCGTTTTCTTCCACCATTTTCTATACCAATTGGTTATTCAACGTCTAGAGAAGTTAAGGGAAGTTACATTTGGTTCCAAATCAGTTTTTGCTGATTCTAATTTCGAATTTCCCTCCTCAAATCCTAATTTAAACACCATGGATCTTCATTTCTTCATGAGAAGACCCAAATCTCAATATTCCGAAAATTCTTCCATTTACAGAGAAAGAGCCGCCCTAGGTACTCTTCATCCTTCTCTAGTGATCCCCTTTTCAAATCCTCGGTCATCTCGTCAATTCACTCCGGCCGAAGAAGCACGTGCCAAATATGTCGCCATGGAATTCACTCCATTCTATCCCAAACAATCAATCGAATTTAATGATCATACAATTCAAAACTTCAATCTCCACCATCTTCTACCTATCTTCTCTCTCTTCCACCTTTGGTGTGAAGACATTCCATATTATCATCTCCTTGTGAAACAATTTTACTCTAATATGGTTGTTTCAAGATGACGGAAACATTTATTTTGACACCAAAGTTTAAGGTGTAGATATACATATCACCTTTGAAACTCTTTCCGAATGTCTTGGCTTCCCTCGATCAAATGATCACCATCTCAGATTTCCCATGGATCATCAACCCACTCTTGATTTACTTGGTCCCAATTTTCGTCCTTCCAGCATGATCGCCATGAACTTACATCTAACTCCTCGCCTTCTCCTAAAGATCACAACTTACAACCTTCTTCCAAAGGTTGGTCCTTTACATTACATTGATGAAACTCGCCTCCGTGTTCTATATGCCATAATGCGTGGCATAAAAGTAGATTGGTCGGTCTCTACCATGTTAGCCTTAGTGAAACCTATTTCATACTACATCTTCCTACCTTGGACGATCACCCGTATTCTTCAACATTTTGTAGTTCCTCTTGATGATGAAGTGGCCGTTTATAATCCATTATGCTTTGATCACTCCATCTTGAAGCGCAAGGAACTTCAACCACCTCCACATGTTGAAGAAGAGCAACCAATCGAGTCACCCCTCTCACAGTCGCAAGGTTACCGTGACCTTACACGTTCGCCCTGAACCATCTCGGCTCTCCCTCCATGAATAAGTTGATCATCTTCAAGATGATATGAATGTCGGTTTCGCGGGAGTACAAGACCATTTGAGTGGTTTTAAGACTAGTATTGCACAAGTTCGGAATGACATGAATGCAAGCTTTAACAGGATGCAAGGCACTCAAGCCCAGATTATGAGTCTCCTTGAACAATTGGAACCATATTCTTCATCAACCTCTCAGCGACCACCTAGGCCTCCTCCACCGTATTGAGTAATTTCAGGCATCGTTCGGTTATTAATCGACTAGGACTATCAGTTAGTCGACTAATGTTTAGTTACGACTGGTTGTTGTTTCTTTTGTGTTGTTTGGTGATTGTTTTTAAGTTGTTGTCGTTTGCCTAGGACTATCAGTCAGTATGTCCTCTGGTTCTTTTAGGTTTAGTTGCTTTAAGTTGTTGTATGTTAAGTTGTTATTGACTCACTAGTTCGCAGTCTCCTATGTATGACTTTATCCTTGTAATGAAGTTCAGTTTGCTTTAATGAAGTTCAGTTTGTTTGGTTCATATTATTCACTGTTTTTCAAAACTCTGCACAACTTAGTCGACCAGGACATTTCTTTAGTCAACTAATTTGCACAATTTCATCCCAATTTTGATAATTTCAAAAGGGGAGAAAAAATGGAATATGGAATATTAAATATGAACTCTATTAAATATGTTCACTCTATTTAATATGCACACATATACATGTTTTTCACTACAAGGGAATTTTTACTATCATTTCCAACGATCTAAAGCTCTTTTTACACACATTCATTTTTTGATATATGCATTTGCTAATTGATATTAAATTGTTACACACTCATTCACATTGGCAAATTGATTGTTCATTCTATCAAGCATATATTCAGGGGGAGCTTTATAATTAAAAACATTTTTATACCACATATATTTCATATTTTTTTAGATATATTGTAATCATAAAAAACGGGGAGAATGTTGGAAACATAAAGTTTTCTTCCCATAAAGTTTTTTGATAATACAATCATTATATGTGTGTGTGTGTGTGTGTGTGTGTGTGTGTGTGTGTGTGTGTGTGTGTGTGTGTGTGTGTGTGTGTGTGTGTGTGTGTGTGTATACTAACTCTTTGGATGCAGATTATCAAGCTCAACTTCTTTACATATGACAATCGTCAAGTTACTTTGCAAGATAAAGCATCAAAATGCAAGATGAAGCTCAAGCGATGAATTCTTATATCTTGAGAAAGATGATGTAATTTGTCTTTTTATTCTTGCATATCTTTAGATTGTTAAAGCCTTGATAATACTCTATCTTAGTTCTTTAGGACTCAGCCTCAAAATCCAAACTTCAGAAAAATTAGCAGACCAGCATTTTTCCATTGTCGACTAATACAGTTTTTCTTATTTTATTAAGAAAAAAAATAATTTTTGGTCAAAATATATTTTCCAATCATAAGGATCAAATTCTGAAAATTTCTCAAATTTTTGTTCCTAGTCAACTAATAGTTTTTCCTGGTCTACCAGACAATTTTTCAAATAGTTATATCAGCAGTTATTTTAACTGATTTCTATTAATTAATTTTATATTAATTAATGAAAGGTATAACTTTGTATAAACGGATAGATTTGGACAGTTTCTAGCCGTTTATAGCAGTTTCTAGCGGTTTATTAACTATCTCCTGTCAAAGGACACTTCAACAGTCGACCTGTCAACATTATTAGTCGATTAACACTTTTTCCTAGTCGACTAAGTTTTAAAAAAATGTATTAGAATTTTTTGAAAATTTAGGCAGTTTTCCAACGTCCAAAAACTAACTTTTGGGCTATAAATATATCCCCAGATCCCTGCCTAAAATTCACGAAAATTCACTCGCTCTCTCTTTCCTTACGTTTTCTTTCTCTCACTAGAAAGTGTGTGATTTTCAGATGTCCATAGGGAAACCTTTGCAGAAATTCTGCCCCTTTAGGAAGTCCAATTTCCAAGAGTGTTCTACCACAATTCATATCGTGAACCTTGGAGATTGCATCACCAACCTTGCGCTATAATTCCGATATTATCAAGGCTATAGGTGATATTGTTTCATACTCTTTCTTTTACTTTATTTGGTGAATCTCTTGTCGAAGAGATTGTACAAGTTTGTAACACGGGGAGTGTTGGCATCTTTGTATGTTGATTACTTGCAGGGAGCAAGTGTTTTTAGTGGATTGAAATCTCTTCGGGGTAGAGGACTGGACGTAGGATCACAAGGATCCGAACCAGGATAAATCTCTGTGCTTGCGTTTGGAATATTCTGGATTGCGTTCATTTATTTCCGCATTCTTATTGTAATTTTTATTAACTTTTAATTTTACAATATTGTCGTGATTTACACTATTCACCCCCCTTAGTGTATTTGGTGTGCCAGGAAATCCAACAAAAGCGTGAAAAAGGCCCAAAAGAACAAAAGGATCGAAGGCGGGAGCTCGATGTGTGAAAAGGGGGAAAAAGAAGAGAAAGTGACACAAACGACTGCGTCGATTCGATGCGGCCGCATCGCGGAGACACCAGAAGCAGCTCCAATTGTCATTCGACGCGATGGCGCAAAAGCATTCCAAACGACTGTGTCATCGCAGAAATGAAGAGAAGAAAAGATCAATTGACGCGGCTGTTTGATAAATTCAACCACGTGGTTGCGTAATTCCAATAGCGATGAAGCCAAACGGTCGCTTTACGCGACCGTTTCGAAGACCAAAGGATCGTCGAAGCTGCATTCGACGCGACCGTGTGCTTCAAACACATGGTCGCATCACTGCTACTCTCTGGAGCAGATCTTACGCATCTAAACGCTACGACCGCATCATTTTTGACGCGGTCACATCGAATTGAATCCTAGGGCTAAAACTGGGTGTCGCCAAAGTTAGTTAGGGGTTATTTTGGTTTCTTTGGCAGTGTATAAAAGCACTTCTTCTTCCTCTTTGATAGAGAGTCCTTTTTCTGCCCTTTTTAGGGCTTTTCAGAGAATTTCTAGTGTTCTCTTTTCTATAGTTTGTTAGCTTTTGTTAGTTCCTTTTGTTACTCTTATTTTAGATTAAACTTTAGCAATAGAAATGTCTTTCTTGCTCATTACTTTTGTGGATTGATTGTTTGTTGATTCTCTGATTGATTTGTTGATATGGCTATCAATTTTGAGTATTTGGTTGTGTTCCTAATAATGGATAGTGAGTAGTTTTTCATCTTGGGCAATGGGTTGAACCCCATCGAGTGTGGGCCATGGATTCGATGAAGTGATTGATTGATTGTTGGCTAATTGTTGATTTGGGGTATATTAGGATGTTAATTGTCAATGTATATCGGTCTCCTCCTTTGTAGATAATTAGATTAGCCGCCAGCGAGAGTCGGGACTAATCTGGGGTTTTCGATCCCTACATCTACCCATACTATCGGTGTGGTTGACAAGAGTCGGGCACCGATTAGAGCCCTCCTAATATAGATCCAAATCCTCATCCACGAGAGTGGTGAGGAGGAAGATCGAGGATATTCGTCAGTCGTAATGCATCTAATGTATATCGATGTATAGACAAGAGTTAACATCGATATAGGTTAGGTAGTCCTATCATAGCATCACGAGAGCACGGGGTAGGGACAACATAAGGGACGATCCTATCATGCATCACGAGAGTAGTGGCTATGAGAATGCCCTTAGGTTAGACGTCCTCTCCCGAATCACCAAGAATCCAACAATTGGTTAAACCTAATCCAGTATTAACCCTAATTCAATGGCAAAGATACCCTAAGCCCTAGAGCTTTTATCCTCTGATATTTCCCCCAATTTTCATGTCGACCATCTATCAGTCGTGTATCTTTCTAACTTGGAAAGAAATTGGTACTCAACGAATGCCTCCATGTGGACGACCCGTCTAGCGCTACTACGACGTCGTACGCTTGATGTCTATAAATATTAAAGCTTTAATCGATCATGAACACAAACCACCACTAAATGGAGAATGTGCATTGACTATATAAAGCTAAATTGACCACTTTCATTTGCCTTTCCTATATAACATTTTAGAGAGAGTGGCTGGTAATGAATACTATTATTTTCTAGATGGTTATTACGGTTATTATCAGATAGAGATAGCTCCAGAGGACCAAGAAAGGACAACCTTTACTTGTCACTTCGGAACTTTTGCATTTAGGAGGATGACATTTCGTCTATGCAATGCATCCGCTGCCTTTCACCATTGCATGTTGTACATATATAGCGATATGGTTGAAAGGATAGCAGAAGTATTTATGGACGAATTTTCTGTGTATGCTACTTTGTTTGAAAATTGTTTATCGAATTTAGGCCTTGTCTTGCGCACGTGTTAGAAAAAAAACATGCTACTCAATTGGAAAAAATGCCACTTCATGACTACCGAAGGTTTGGTACTTGGTCATCTAGTTTTTAAAGCAGGTATTCAAGTAGACAGGGAAAAAGTTGAGGTTATAAAAAAGTTGCCAAAACCAAAAAGTGTCAAGGAGATTCGTTCCTTCTTGGGTCATGCAGGATTCTATAGACGATTCATAAAGGATTTCAGTTCTATCTCTTGCCCTCTTTGTAATCTATTGACTTTAAACACAGAATTTATTTGGACATAAGAGTGTCTAGACTCATTTAAGAAATTAAAATCCTTACTTGTTTCATCGCATATTTTACATGTCCCAGATTGGACTCGTCCTTTCGAGATCATGTGCGATGCGAATGATTATGCAGTGGGAATAGTATTTGTGCATAAGAAATGAAAAGTTCCTTATGTAATTTACTACGTAAGTAAGACCTTAACGAAGCTTAAAGGAATTACACGTCGACGGAGAAGTATATACTTGCGGTGGTATTTGCATTGGACAAGTTTAGGGGCGACATATTGGGATCACCTATAGTCGTCTATATGGACCACTCTGCACTCAAATATCTTTTATCTAAAAAGGATGCAAAGCCTAGACTTGTACGATGGATTCTTCTTTTGCCAGAGTTTAACATTGCGATCCGGGACAAGAAAGGAGTGGAGAATCATGTAGCGGATCATCTTTCGAGATTGACGATTGGCACAAAGTCATCAACTATACCATTGAGAGATTCCTTTCTAGATGAGCAACTTTTTACCTTCTCTACTCTACCATGGTATGCAGATGTAGTCAATTATTTGGTGACAGATAGAACTCCACAACATTGGTACTCTCTTGATTTTAAACGTTTCAAACAAGAGGTAAAATCTTTCTATTTCGAAGACCATTACCGTTTAAATATTATGGAGACGAAATTATGAAGAGATGTAAACCCGATCATGAGATAGATAGTGTTTTACAATTTTTCCATGATGTGGTATGTGGGGACATTTTTCAACTCATAAAACTATTACATAAATTTTACAAAGTGGATTTTTCTGACCCACCATGTTTAAAGATTCATCTGCTTATTGTAAATCATGTGTGCATTGTCAATAGTTGGGGGGAATAACAAAAATAAATATGATAATATTAAATAACATGCTAGAATTAGAAATGTTTAATTGTTGGGGGATTGATTTTATGGGACCTTTTCCACCTTCGATTGGATATGTTTTCATATTTTGGTTGCAATTGATTGTGTTTCTAAATGTGTGGAGGCTATTCCTTGTAGGTATACTGATGCATCTATTGTACTAGGAAAATATCTTCACACGTTTTGGAGAGCCAAAGTCCATTATTAGTGATGGAGGTTCCCATTTTTGCAATGGACTTTTTGTGAATTTGATGAAGAAATTTAGGGTGACGCATAAAGTTTCAACTCCATACCACCCACAAACGAACGGACAAGCGGAACATGCGAATAGGGAGATAAAGGACATCCTTCAGAAAACTGTTAACCCAATGTGTAAAGATTGGAGTCTTCGCTGGCATGAATCTTTATGGGCCTACAGGATGGCATATAAGACTATTTTAGGGATGTCTCCTTACCATTTAGTTTATGGAAAAAATTGCCACCTCCCTGTTGAATTAGAACATAAATCTTATTGGGCTATTTAAACATTGAATTTGTTTAATGACTCGTCGAATGACTCTAGTAAATTGCAGATCTTGGAGCTTAAAGACCTACGGAGAGAAGCATATGAAAATGCAAAATTGGCGAAAGAACGAATGAAAGAGGTGATTGAGAAAATGATCTTAAGGAAGGAATTCAAGTTTGGGGACAATGTTCTTCTATACAATTCGAGATTGCATCTATTTCCAGTGAAATTACGTTCCAAGTGGTCAAGCCCATTTCATGCTAAACAAAATTTTCCACATGGATGACGATGTGGTGAATGAGAAAGACGGAAGTGAGTTCAAAGTTAATGGACAACGACTGAAACACTTTCAAGAACTTTGGACTATGGAGGACACTCTATGGAGCTTACGGATCAACCCTCGGGTGGTACTTAAACCGGTGTGTTCTTTCCTTTACTTAGTAGTACGTAGATTTTTTTTCGTTCTTTATTTTACACTTTTGATTATTATTATTATTTATTTTTATCTCTAGTATTCTCCTTTCAACATTGAGGACGATGTTTGTCTTTAAGTTGAGAGTAGCGTATTAGACTTTTTTTAGGATTTTTCTTTTTTGTTAAAAATAAAAGGAGAGAAAAGAATCAATCAAGCTGTGAGTGGGGGGAGGATTTTGGCCTCCCCACCACTTATCCACCCATTACTCCACCACTCTTAATGTGGTGGAGACCTTTGGTATCCAAGGCTCTTGATACCTATGTGATTTTATAAATAAATCACCATGGCTAGTTGTCATGGTTAATTCTCTCCAACAATCCTCCAACATGTTATCAGCACTTACGCTCTTCTATTTTGAGCTTTTCTTCACGTCTCCACTCAAAATTACATCCCCTAATTTGTTACACTATTCTAATTTGTTACGCGCGAAGGAATCTTTAGTTGCGGCTGTACGTTTCGGCGTTCCTCTTGGGCGTATCTCTTGGGCGTATTCGGAGCGTGGAATTTTCTCTCTACGGATCTTCTAATTTTTCGATCGTCCCTAGATTTTTAATCTAGAGGTAATGATTTTTGACCCCGTAGATATTTACAAACAATTTTAGCTCTTATTTTACATTCCTTAATCAATAGGCATGTTTAAATCTAAAAAAACAAAAAACTTTTCCCAAAACCCTCGGCTTCCCAGCCCTTCGTACTCCCACCGTCGTTTGCGGTTAGGGTTTTGCCCTAGACACCCCCCGAAGGGGGTTCTTCCGACCTGCGCCCCCCGCATACGGGGTGGCCGTTCCCCGGTGCCTCCCCCCTAGTGGGGGGGTTACTGACCTGTGCCCCCCAGATGGGGGGCCTTTTGCTGTCCGACGCCGACCCCCCCAGGCGGGGGGGGGGGGGGGGTTTCCAATCGCCGACCCACCCAGGCAGGGGGGATTCCTGTCGCCGACCCACCCAGGCAGGGGGGATTTCCTTCTGCCGCCCCCCAGTCAGGGGGGCCTCCTCCGGCGCCGACCCCCCAGGCGGGGGGATTTCCGTCTGTCGCCCCCCCAGTCGGGGGGGGGATCTCTTCCGACTCCGACCCCCCCAGTCGGGGGGGGGGGGATTTCTGTCCGCATGCGCCGTTCACAGTAACAGAGGGGAGGTGGGGGTTTTGATGGGCGCTGGGGTATTTTTTGAAGTCATGGGTCATCCTCTGGTTTGGGGTATTTTGGCATTCCACAGCTCAAATATGGGCTTAAGGGCTTTATTCTGTTTATTTTAAATTATTTAGATAGCCTGGTTATTGGGCCTGCAACCCATTTGTACCATGTTAATAGATTCTATGGGTCTGCAGCCCCATTTAACTTAATCATTATTTTTTCCTACCAAAATCAGGCCTGAAGCCCAGTAATTCCAATTGCAATCTTCAATATGTTAAATGAAAATTTTGAAACTGGGCCTGAAGCCCAAATATTACCAATATTTTAATTTGACTTATTGGGCCTGAAGCCAAGTTAATTCAATTGTAGTAATTAGTTTGTTAATTTTTGGCAAATGGGCCTGCAGCCCAAATGTTTATAATATATTAATATGATTAATATTTATGGGCCTGCAGCCCCATTCAAACTATTAATTTATTTTAATTCCTTGTTATGGGCCTGTCGCCAAGTCTTTCATATTGCTAAAATTATAACACTATTGCATTATTATTAAATTATGGAATATTAGGATTTTTTTCAAAATATAATTTTCCTAAGGATCCTGCGACCGCTCTGCCGTTAGTAAACTAACCTAACGGTGTATGACGTCTCCCCGTGGTCCAAGAGATTATTATATTTTATAGTCTATTTTTCCATATTATATATGCATGTTTTATATAAATGCGTGGTTGTTTCTTTTGTGCATGTGGCATTTATAAACTGCGTGGATGTTTATTTAAGCTAAAATGTGATTTTTGGGATCGGCCAATTTGATACCCTTTATATTCCTTGCAATTTTATTTTCTTTTTGAGAGAATTTGTAAGTGAGGATTATATGTATTTATGCCAATGACCGATGTACCGACAAATGAAGACGGAGGCAAAAATTGGAAAATATAGGGACCCATTCTGGGGTTCCAAATTGTATTTTTCTTATCTTTATGGACTGTATATTCGGACTTTGGACTTTGTATTTCTTTGGGCATCTGGCCGATCCCCACATTTTACTTATTTTATTTTTTATGCGTGAATTTCAATTTTACTTAATTCATGCTTATTTTAAATTGCGTAGATAAATGGCAAAATTGGCAAGCATCGATTTCGAGGTCCTTGATTCTGCAGGGAAAAATTACCTGAGTTGGCGAGTCGACCTGAAGTTCCACTAGCGTTCGATGGCCCTCCTTGGCTCCATTTTGGCTCCTTCATCGGCCCCAGCAGTGGCCGATGCTTCTGCTACATCTAGCAGCAGCACTCCTACCACTGTCTCCTATGTGGATAAGGCGAAAGCCATAATCTACATTAGGAAACATATAGATCGGACCTTAAAGGCCGAATACTTAATGGTAAAGGACCCAAAGGAACTATGGACAGTGCTGGAGGCACGGTATAAACATCAAATTGATGTTATATTACAGCGTGCCAGTTATGAGTGGGAAAACCTCAGACTTCAGGACTATAAGTCCGTCACTGAGTATAATTCTGCACTTCATAATATCACCTCATGCCTGAAGTTGTGCGGTGAAGAAGTGACAGAACAACGCATGTTGGAAAAGATATTTACCTCGTTTCACGAGAAAGATGCAATCCTCATGCAGCAGTATCGTGAACGCAACTTCACGAAATTCTCTGATCTGATCTCATGCCTACTTAGGGCAGAGCAGAATCAAGATTTACTGCTAGCCACTCATACTTTACGTCCAACTGGCACTACACCTATCCCTGTAGCCCACCACGTTTCTCCCCAGAAGTGGAAAAACAAGAAGAAGGCTAAAAATACCAAAGGGAAAGCTATGATGAAGAATGGACGAGGTGTAGCACCCCAGACAAACAAAAACAATAAGGAAAAGAGAAACTTCACATGGAAGTGAAAGAACACCGACCAAGTGTCACTTCCTAAGAAAAACTGGGAGGATAAATACCATAGATGCGGCATGACTGGCCATTGGTCCAGAAACTGCCGCACTCCTCGCCACCTTCAGGATCTATATCAGGCGAGCCAAAAATCTCAACCTGAAACAAATTTAGCGGATGTTCAGCCGCCAATGATGTTTACTGCAAAAGACTTCGAGAACGACGACCTGCTCGATTAAGCATCATCCTTTATCTTTGCATTTAAAATTCCATGTATCTTCATCTTTTGTTTGCTTTAGTACGAACTTTTATTTTTGAATGTCATTTACATTTTCTCAAATAAAATTTCGTTTTTGCTTATATAGATGAAGTATGAATGCCTAGTGGACAGTGCCTCGACGCACACAATCCTTCGCGAACATTGATATTTTAAAAGCATAAATAAATATGACGGCCCTGTTATCACAATTTCAGGACTGTCCCAAATAATCAAAGGATCTGGTGAAGCAATTATATTGCTCCCAAATAACACAAGACTTCAAATAAAAAATGCATTATTCTCTCCAAAATCAAATAGGAATCTCGTAAGTTTCAAGGACTTCCGTTTAAACGGATATCACTTAGAAACCAGAGATGAAAATAAGGTTGAATATCTGCATGTAACTCGTCAAAAAGATGACCAGAAGATCATCTACGAGTGATTCAAGGGACTCCCGTCGGGTCTCTACCATACATACATTCAACCAATAGAAGCCAATATGACTGAGCACCAGACGTGCCAATCACTGCCAGAGTTCCAACTCTGGCACAACAGACTTGGTCACCCTGGATCAGAAATGATGCGACACATCATCACTGAATCCTGTGGACATAAATTGAAGAACCTGAAGATTCTTCATAAGGGTGAATTTCCTTGTCCCCCTTGTTTCAAGGGAAAACTTATAACGAGACCCTCCCTCCTAAAAGTGGGATTAGAGTCTCCTGGCTTCCTTGAGGGAATTCATGGTGACATTTGCGGGCCTATTCACCCCGCAAGTGGACCATTTCAGTACTTCATGGTACTGATTGATGCATCGACTAAATGGTCTTATGTGTGCCTCTTGTCCACCCGTAACCTAGCTTTTCCAAAACTATTAGCACAAATAATAAGGTTGCGTGCGCATTTTCCTGATAACCATATCAAGAAACTACGTCTTGATAATGCGGGCGAATTTACTTCACAAGTCATCGAAGACTATGGGCAACGGGTATTGAAGTTGAACATCCTGTAGCACATGTTCACACCCAGAACGGATTAGCTGAGTCCCTTATAAAGAGACTCCAATGGATTGCACGTCGATTGCTTATGCAATCCCAGTTGCCGGTGGATGCTTGGGGGCATGCTATTTTACATGCCGCATCACTTATTAGGATAAGACCCTCTGGAGGTCATACGTTATCCCCGATGCAACTTGCACATGGCGCACCTCCGAATATCTCTCATTTGAGAGTGTTTGGCTGTGCGGTATATGTCCCAATAGCACCATCTCAGAGGACCAAAATGGGTCTTCAGCGTCGTCTAGGTATCTATATTGGGTTTGATTCGCCCTCTATTATCAGATACCTTGAACCCCTAACGGGGGACGCATTCAAGGCACGTTTTACTGACTGTGAATTTGATGAGAAAATTTTTCCTAAACTAGGCACACAGTCCAATAAGCCTGAAGCTACTGAGAACATTAGTTGGGACCAAAAGTCTTTGTCCCTATATGATCCGCATACTAATCTGTATGAAGATGAGATCCTGAAGATCCTTCACATTCAGAATACAGTACATCTTTTACCGGATAAGTTCACGGACAACCAGAAGATTGTCTGTTCACACGTCCCTGCTGCTAATACGCCAGCTAGGATTGACATCCCCATAGCTGGATGCACTCCACCAGCAGTAGAACTGACTGTACCTCAATTGAAAAGCGGACGCCCACCAGGTTCAAAAGATAAAGTTCCTCGAAAGAGGAAGACTCCTGGCGATAATAAGACTATCCCTCCACAGGATTCTGAGCTCAGACCAGCTACTTCTCCCCTCCTTATTTCCCATGCAGAGGAAACAATAGGAGAAACATCATTAAATTTTGTACGTACTAGAGAGGTACTGGACAGACATAGCACGGTCGTCGTCATCGATTTTGCGTTCGATATTGCCGTTCACGTCACTGAATATGACGATGACGTCGAACCACGATCTCTAGCGGAATGTAAACACAGAGATGATTGGCCAAAGTGGGACGAGTCAGTAAGAGTAGAGCTGGACTCACTCTTGAAATGCAAATTCTTTGGACCAGTAGTCCAAACACTATTAGGTGTAAAACCTGTGGGATATAAGTGGGTTTTCATAAGAAAAAGAAATGAAAATAATGTGATCGTTTGCTACCAGGCACGCCAGGTAGCCAAGGTTTTTTCCCAAAAAACAGGGATTGATTACTAAGATACGTATTCCCTGGTCATGGATTTGATCACATTCCGATTTTTAATAAGCATAACTTCTCTGGAAAGCCTAAAAATGTAGCTCATGGATGTTGTGACTGCATATCTATATGGCGATATAGATAAAAATATCTATATGAGACTTCCTGATGGGTTTAAACTACCCCCAGAGAAGAAAGAGATACCTCGGGACGTATTCTCTGTAAGGCTGCATAGATCATTATATGGTCTAAAGCAATCAGGCAAGATGTGGTATAACAGACTTAGTGATTTCCTTGCACAGCAAGGATTCACGAATAATGAAGTCTGCCCGTGCATCTTTATCAAGAGAACGAGAACAGGATTCGTCATCATAGCAGTATATGGTGATGACTTAAATCTCATAGGATCTCCTGCAGAGATCAATGAGATATCTGAAAGCCTAAAACATACTTTTGAAATGAAAGACCTAGGCAAAACAAAGTATTGTCTTGGCTTACATATTGAACACCTAAGAGGTGGAATCCTATTACACCAATCTAATTATACAAAGAAACTTCTACGTAAGTTTCATATGGATAAATGTCATCCTTTATATACTCCTATGGTCGTAAGATCACTAGATGTACATAAGGACCCCTTCCGGCCTCTGGAAGAGGGGGAGGAGATACTGGGTCCTGAAGTACCCTACCTCGGTGCCATTGGAGCACTTCTATATCTGGCAAACTGTACGCGTCCCGATATAGCATTTACAGTTAATCTCCTAGCCAGACAAAGTGTAGTGCCTACAAAGCGCCACTGGAACGGAGTAAAGCATCTTCTGCGATACCTCCAGGGTTCAATAGATCTGGTACTTTACTACCAGAGAGGTGCATCCCCCCAATTATTTGGTTATGCCGGTGCAGGTTATCTCTCAGATCCACACATGACAAAATCACAGACAGGTTTTGTGTTTACCCACGGAGGTACTGCTATCTCGTGGAGATCGGTAAAGCAACAGCTACGTCATCCAACCATTCGGAGCTCATTGCGATCCATGAAGCCAGCAGAGAGTGTTATTTGCTACGATCCTTCGTCCACCACATTATTCAATCTACTGGCCTGAAGACTGGTGATTTGGAGCCTACTGTCCTGTTTGAAGACAACGTTGCATGCATTGCTCAACTTCAAAAGGGCTACATCAAGGGTGACAGGACGAAGCACATATCTCCCAAGTTTTTCTGGACACACGAGCTAAAGGAGGACAAGCAGATTGAAGGTCAGCAGATCCAATCTTGCAACAACTTAGCTGATCTTTTTACCAAATCTTTACCAAAATGTATTTTTGTAAAACTCGGTATGAGACCACTGAAAGACCTACAAGCCTGGAGCTTGTATGGATGAAGGGGAGTAACTTGTGTGTTGCACTCACTACTACAGATTTAGGCTTGGGTAAAGCCACTTAGATAGCGCTTTTTAAAAGCGCTATCTAAGTGAGCTCTTGTATAGCGCTTCTGCACTAATAGAAGATAAAAATAAAACAAAATTAAGTTAAAAATCACTTAGATAGCGCTTTTTGTTAAAGCGCTATCCAAGTAATTCCTTACATAGCGCTTTTCGTTAGCGCTATGCTACTAATCATTACATAAGCATTTTTATTAAAAAATATACATTTGGATAGCGCTTAAAATTTCAGCTTTTTTTTCGTTTCCCCCCTTTTTATTCAATGCCCTAACCTTCACACAGAAATTTCGCTGGCCGCCTCTCTCTCCCCCCTTCATCAGTCACCAAACCCTAGGCATCTCTCTCTCGCTCCCCCGGTCAATCATGGCGACTGCTCCTGCTCCTGCTGCTCCTGCAATCGAATCCATCCTGTGCTTAAGCTGGAAGAAGAACGCCGTCGCGGTCACGTACTGTAAGCGAGGCCGCGGCCTGATCAAGGTGAACGGGTCCCCGATCGAGCTCGTGAAGCCAGAGATCATCCGCTACTAGGCCTTCGAGCACATCCTCCTCCTCGGCCGTCACCGCTTCACCGGCGTCGACATGAGGATTCGCGTCCAAGGCGGTGGCCACACCTCCCAGATCTACGCCATCCGCCAGAGCATCGCCAAGGCGCTGGTCACCTACTACCAGAAGTACGTCGACGAGCAGGCCAAGAAGGAGATCAAGGACATCCTCGTCGGCTACGACCACACCCTCCTCGTTGCCGACATCCGGTGCTACGAGCCCAAGAAGTTCGGTGGTCGCGGCGCTCGCGCTAGGTTCCAGAAGTTCGCCTCCATCACCGCCGCCAATCCCGATCTCGTCGCCATGCCGTTGTCAACGTCAGAGATTCCGCCGTTTCTCGACCTCTTCGACAGCCCCAAACTCATGGCCACGCCTGCGCAGGTGAGCAAATTTCGAGGAGGAGTGAAAGGGCGGAACTTTTCTTTAAATTCGTCAGTTCTAGGAGCAAAAGATCAATTTTTCCCCCAAAAAACAACGGAGCTTTTGTTTGGAATTGAGTTGTGAGAATCAATGTAAATTATGAGTTTTTACTTGCATCCTATATAATGTTGTATAATTGTCTGTTACCGTTTATATGAGTTAAGATGTTGCTATGAGTTCTACTTACTAATTGTCTTATTCAGGTGGAACGTTCTGTTTCCTACAACGAACACAGGCCGAGAAAGCCTCCCCCGGATTTGCCATCATTGCTTCTTCATGGACGTATTGTCTACATTGGCATGCCAGTAAGATCCCCAACATTGTTTCATATCCACATGAGTTTCCGATTTGAATTGTAATCTGATTTCAAGAGGGTTTGAAACTAGAAGGTCCATAGCTACCGAGTGATGAAATGCAAAAAATTTAAATTGTTTCTCCCTACATGTAAGGGACAAAGAATGCAATTTTGGACTTGTAACACATGGTTGGGATTAGGGCAATACAACGAGGAGGTAGGACAGATTGTTCATTGTGGAGTTGTGGAGTTGTGCTTTCACGATTGTACTACTACTGCTACCTTTGGATCAGATTCCATTGCTACCATGTAGGAAAGTTCTGCATGCTTCACAAGAGAGACTGTTATTCCAACTTCTTTTCTTGCTCTCCCAATGAAGAATGTTAGCCTCAACAATAAAGTTTTCGACAAACAATTTTTTTTGAATAAATTTATGTAATATAATGATTCAGTCTTCATTAAACTTTCCATAGTAGATATGGTACCGAGATCAATCGCAGATTGTTCTTGTGCAAGGTGTGTAGTGTTTATATTACTATATGATTTTGCTAATTTAATAAGCAAAGTAAATTTTGGGCATTTGCCCAAGGTTACCTTGAACATGGATCGCTTTGGAACAAAAATGGGTATATTGAATGTTGATGGTCCAAAGCATGTTATGTAGGGAGTAATCTTTGTTGGATGCCAATCCTGGGCCTTATACAAAATAAAGACTCAGGTACAATCTCATTAAAATAAGAACATTATGAAATAGAGATGTCAATCCTGGGCCTTATCCTCCACCTACATCATGTTCTCTTTCTGTTTGACTGGCGCCCCCGCTTCTACGGTTTGGGCGCGGTGTCGTTTACCGCAAGTGCACGGTTAGTGTAGTGCGCGGGAATATCGAACTCAGGGAGGCGAGGTTGTGCTTGGGTCAGGTAGGACCTAAATCACCCCGAGGGGCGAGCTAGCCCGAATCGGTAAATGATTGTCACTGAAAGGAAATAAAGGGTATGAACAACAAGAAAGAAAACACGGGACTTTGGTTTCCAACCCGACGAGAGACTCTCGCCGATACGGCCTACGGGTATGGATAGCAATCGGGGTTAGGGTCTAATGGTGAGACGTTGCCTCTGAAAGTGGTACCGGCGTCCCATGGGCCCGATATTCCGGTCGGTGCCCAGGATGATACACCGGACTTCCCGGATTCGATCAGTGGGCACTCCCGTGTCCATTAACACTGATCGATCCCGGGAGCACTAAGCCCGCAACGATAACTCCCAACGTCTCATCCTGCCGCTCCCGCGTGCTAGGATTCGACGTCTACGCTATGGGTGTGAGTTATGGCTAGGGAGTCAACCGCCAAGTTTATTCCCCCTCGGCCCAACGGTCAAAGGCTGTCTTTTTCCCGCCGATGACAATGAAACACCCCGCGTAACCGTTAGATTCCTAATCCCTATCGATTTCCTAACCCTATGGACGCATCGGGAAGAGCCCCCGAAGGGGTTTCCACCAAAATCCCAGATTTGGGAACTACTCACAAAAATCCATGAAAAAGCGATCTAAATAAAAATTAACCGTTGGAATCATAATCAAACAATTGCAATGCGGAAGTAATAGAGTAGATAAGACAATACTAAAATTTGAGAAAGATCTGAAAACTTACAAAAGAGTAACAATTACAGCCGTCACAAGGAGAGAAAACAGTAAAAAAATAGCAGCCCCCGTTTCTGGAACCCTAGGGGTTCTATTTATAGACTTTCGCATCAACCGATCGGTTGCCAAGTCAACCGATCGGTTGACCCGTTACAAAATAATAACAGAAAATAGCGAGCTTTCACCCGATCACATGAACCGGTCGGTTGAGTTCTTGAGTGACCGGTTGGATCTTGGAGCAGTTGGGTGAATCGATCGGTTCGGCGCCCGTGTCTTCAGCTCTTCATCTTCAGCTACAGATGAACCGATCGGGTGAGAGTCACCCGATCGGTTGGCATTTTGCTCGAGAAAACAGGGAACAGGCCCCCGCTGAACCGGTCTGTGAACCGGTCGGGTGACTTCTTTATGAGCTGCGGCAGAGACCGGGTGGTGCATGCGTGCATCACCCGATCGGTTGGAGATGACCAACCGACCGGGTGAGGGGCTGAAAGATGAATTCTTTGGTGTTTGACCTCCTGGATCATGTGTGACTTCTCCCGTTGCTCCGGGGACTTGGGATATCATCGTTAAACGTCCCCTACATGGTCAATCCCCTGCAATCATGGATAAACAAAGAAAAGTGAAAGAAAACGAGAAAATACAAGAAAACGAATAAAAGACGGCGGAAAAACACAAAAGAAAACGTGCGTGAATATATGAAATATAAACGCATGTCAAAATCCCCCAAGCTGAACTCTTCCTCGTCCTCGAGGAAGACGAGTGAGAGTAGGAGCTCGGAAGGGGAAAATAGAGAGGAAGAAAGAAAAAGAAAACTCTAAATCCTAGATCGTCCATCAGAGCCACCAAAATCAAAAACGACACACCAAGCAAGCAAACGCCAAATCACACCACTAAACCTAGGAAAACGAGTCCAAATAAGTGTCGTGGGCCCACGCAGTGAAGCGCGAGTGAGTGTGGTCGTGTGCTAGCAAATGGTGTCGCTTTCTACAATGTGCTATGAGGCTCGATATACACAAATCCAAGATATGACCCAAATATCGATTCGAACTGAATTAAGCGGCGAATATAAGTTCATGCATGCATGAGAAGAGTAAGAATAGAAGCGTATCATGCATCGGGGACTCCACAACTAGGGTTAAGGAAATCACGCCACTATAGCCTAGATACTAGCTAAAAAGTTCCTAAGCCAAGTGTTTTCGATAACGATGGGGGTTGAGATAATGTGGAGTAGAACACTCAGTGCAAATTCTCGCCTTCCCTTTATTCTTGGCAAGTAGAAAAAATATTCACACGGAAATTTTTTTTGGGTTTTGGGCATTTGTATTTTTTTGGCCTTTTGGCTATACAAAATTTTTCTTTTTCTCTCTTTTTGGGTTTTTCTTTTCCTTTTTTTATATTTTTTGGATTTTTTTGGTTTTTTGACTATACACATGTGCACTCTCCCAAGTGGGAGAACGGTACACGACGAGGGGATTTGCACCAAGTAAAACAAAAAAGAAGTCGAAATCTAAACACTCGGGCAAAGGAAACTATTCTCGCTAAATAGAGCATAGGCTAAATGGGTTATCCTAGTCCTTAGTTGTGGAATCCCGACGCATGCGAATTGAAATATACGATATAAATATAGCATGCATATAGTAGAAACAAATACCGCATATTCAAATCGAAGCATGATAATCTAGGGGTCATTCCTGGACAGGTATATAAAGTAAAATCACAGGGTAGAAGCACACCAAATACTAGTCAAGACACACGACTCACAAAAAGCTAAGTGGACCCACGATGCGTGAAATGCAAGAGGACTTGAAATCCTAGGGTTAGTGAGTGTGATTATCGATGCAATGCTAGGTGTGTGTGACTTTGTGGCGATTCATCATAGGATTCATCTCTAGGAGAAACAGCTAAAAAGAAGAAAAGAAAAAATAAAAACACGATGAAAACGACACAAAAAACGAAAAAGAAGGACTCAAACGACGCACACAGTGCGACTCCCCCAAGCTGAAGTTTGCATTGCCCTCAATGCAATATGAGTGAGTACGGGAGGGCAATGAAAATGGGGGGGATACACACTGACACAAAAAGAAATGAAAACGAGGAAAACACATAGATGAAACTGAAAAGGAGAGAAAGATCAGAATCAAAATCAAACAATACGAAAATAAAAATAAAAACACAAACACGACACGACACTCGAAAAAAATGAAAAACAAGCACACACATAAAAATGAGAAAAACAAACAAAACACGACAGCTCACCAAAATAGACGTCCCCCAAGCTAGACCAGACAGTGCTGGCGAAATGATATGATCAATGAAATCCAGAGATGTGCAAGGGGGAGTCAAAAACAAAAGAGGTGAATTTAGAAAGCAACACGCAAATAGTCCCCCCAAACAGAGATGAAGCAGGGCCCCGAAAAGACAGATGGGCACAAAAATGGGGGGTAAAAGTGGGAGAGAAAAATCAAGCAGGGGCACCACCCTCTGGGGGTGGTGACGGGGGCCTGCGCTGATGACCAGGAGTCGCGGGGGGTGGAACGTGGAGCTCGGAGACGTTGGGTGGGTCCTCACGGATGTGGCGAATGAAGCTTTGAAGAAACGGGAGGTCACGGTTGACGGACTCCTCGGTTATCCGACCACCCTGACCAGCTAAGAGGACCATGGCCGTGAATCGGTCGGCATGGTCATCGGTTTGGAATTGCATCCCATATTCGGGATCGTAAACGTGAGGTGGGGAAGTGGTGCATGGTGTGGTGGATGGGTTGGAGGTGGTGGGCTGTGTGCGACGGGCACGACGGGTGGGCCTAGGGTTCGAAGAGCTGGCGTCGGTGGGTTTATCACGGCGGGGAGGCATTGTGCGGGTGTCGTGCGTGTGGGTGAGTATGCAAAAGTACAATGAATCAAAACAGACACGAAACACGACCAACGAGCAAATAGAATATTTGGGGTAAAAAAATAAAAATCGAGCAAAGGAGTGAGTTTACCCAAATGAGATGAAGGTAGTTGCTCGTTGACGCCTCGATGCTACTCGATTGGAGCACGCTGTGAAGCCGCAGCGATCTCTTCAGCAAGTTTCAAAATTGGGGAAAAACGGGTGGAGGCTAGGGTTTTGTGTGTTGGTGGAATCGAGGAGAATGGAGAGAAATCGATGGTGGATGGGTAGGGGGATGGGGGAAAAAGGTGATTGAGGCTGATTGAAGGGAAGAAAGAGGGCAGGCGCACGAGGGAGAGGTGAAACGGCGGATCCGGATTCGAAAATGGCGAGTGCGTGTCGAACGGGCGGTTTGGGGTATTTATAGGGTTTTAAGTCGAACCGATCGGGTGACTTGTCACCCGATCGGTTGACGGTTAGGTCGAAATTCTTGCCAAAGAAATGCTACAGGCGAACCGATCGGGTGACATTTCAACCGATCGGTTGGTCGCTCCACACATTTTCCCGAGAACTTAGGGCTGCTCACCCGGTCGCGTCAACCGATCGCGCTCGAACTCAACCGATCGGTTGATATTCCCCAAAAATTTCCGAGAGTTCTCCCCAGCTCACCCGGTCTGCCACCCGGTCTCTTCATTACTCAACCGATCGGGTCGTTTGGGGACAGATCTCGGCATGTATCTGATACATCCCAACCGATCGGGTGATTTGTCAACCGATCGGTTGGGGCTTGTTTCCTGCAAAAACCAATAGATTTGTTTAAGTCCCCGAACGGATGTTCTCACGGCTGATTTTATTTATAAAAATAGATAAAATAAAGTAAAAAATAACGCTAAAAAATAGGGAAAATTTTAGAACATGGGTTGCCTCCCATGAAGCGCACTTGTTTAACGTCGTTGGCTCGACGCCCGCAAGAGATGCTCATGGTGGTTGATACGGGTGATGCCCGAAGTTCGGCATATCGTCCTCATTGGAGCTGAAGGCCCTTGGCGTAGTCAGCGGCTGGAGAAATACTTGCTCGACTACCCTCCCCTTGTTCTTGGGATCCGGGGGCTTTTCTTTCGTGTTGGCGCTTCCCGCCATCTTCTTTAGGATCCGGACCTCGTCTTTAGTGAGGTCCATGGGCTCTTTCCCCGTTCTCCTCGCAGGAGGAGCCTTGTGGAACCCGGGAGGGGTCATTCTTGCTGCACTCGCCTTTCCAACAGCTTCTTTGTTCTTTGGGCCGTCTCCATCTTCTGAATCCCCCAAGTCATCGGGGGGTTTCTTAAGAGAATCTCCCAGGAGCTCTCTTCAGCGGCCTTTTCTTCTTCTATCTCAAGCAAATTGCACCGAGGGTCATCAGGGGGATCGGGGTGCTTCATGGACAACCCCAGATCAAACTCAACTTTTTCTCCGCTGACGTTCAAAGAGAGTTTGCCGTTCTTCACATCTATTAGAACGCCAGCAGTGGCCATGAAAGGCCGTCCCAGGATGATGGGGGTGTGTGCGTCTTCAGGCATGTCCATGACTACAAAGTCCACAGGCACATGCACCCCTCTCACATTAACGGGGAGGTCATCCACAATTCCCACCGGATATTTGACCGACCGGTCAGCTAGTTGTAGGGTCATACCGGTGGGCTCCAAATCACCCATTCCTATCCTTCTATACATCGACAAGGGCATCAAACTAACACTCGCTCCGAGATCGACGAGTGCACGATGAATCTTCACTGCCCCGATCGTGCAAGGAATAGAGAAGCTCCCCAGGTCCTTGAGTTTCGGCGGATTTGCCCTCTGAATAAGAGCGCTACATTCCACCATCAGCACTACTTTCTCCTTTCTAGACCCTCTAGTCACCAAATCTTTCAGGAATTTTGCATAGGAGGGGATTGTTTCGATTGCTTCAAGGAAGGGGATTTGCAGGCTTAGGTCCTTGACCATGGCGAAGAACTTGCCATATTTCTCATCAATTTTGGCCTGAGCTACCGTTGTGGAAATGGCACAACCGGTTTGAACACTTTCGGGCTCCCTTCCTCCTCCTTCTTCTTCTCTTCTTCAGAGACTCCCTCCGGAGTCATAGGATTCGATGACGAAGCACCGGTGTCGTTTGATTTTTCGATCGGTCTCTCAACGACCAATGGTGCTTCCGGTTTGCTAGGGGGCACTCTAGTAGGAATTCGTGTACCACTTCTTAGAACGATAGCGGACACATTTGCGTGCTCGTGCACGAGTGCCGATGTTTGGGTTTCTCCCCTCGGGTTCACCTCCGGTTGTGGCGGCAATTGGTTTTGTGACCTTGCAAGGTTCGCCACTTGTAACCCCAGCTGGGTTACTTGGTCCGTGAGGGTCCGCTGACCCATTTCCAGCTTTTGGTTGATCTTCTCCTGGTTGGTAATGTATTGAGTCAAGAGAGACTCAACCGGAGAGACGGCCCTCTGTTGGCCATACTGCTGCTGCTGCTGGAATGGCGGCTGATTCCTGGGGGCGTAAAGTTGTTGCTGAGGTTGTTGCTGAAATGGTTGCTGCTGAAATGGTTACTGCTGAACCTGACTCTGCTGTGGCCTAGCCGGCTGATAAGTTTGTTGCTGCGGCTGCTGAGGCGGCGAGGGCTGAAATGGTGGCCGGTAACTGAAGTTGGGGTGGTTCCGGTTGTTTGGAGAGTAGGCCGGGTTGGAATTGGTCCTTGGTGGATATGGCGCATTCCCCGTGGGGTTGTAAAATAGTGCGCTTGCCTGATCCAACGGTGGTGAGATGTCACCACCGTCGAATTCCCCAGAGAATTCGGACTCTACTGCAGAAATTTGCTGTGTACCGGCCCCACCGGCTCCTACCATTAGGGCGGAGATCTGGGTCGAAAGCAAGTCGAACTTGCTTGAAAGTTTGTCGATGTCCTCGACTCTGTGTATACCTCCGGATCTTGGTGTGGCTCTCTCGTCACACCACCGCTCATTGTTGGATGCCATATTTTCCAGAATATGCCCGGCATCTTCCTCGCTCCTAGACATGAAGGAACCCCCAGCCACGGCGTCCATAGAAGATTTCAGGTCATCCCTCAACCCATTGTAGAACAGATTAATAATCTGCCACTTCGGAAGCTCATGGTGAGGGCATCTTCTTTGCATTTCTTTATATCTCATCCAAGCTTCATGCAAGGACTCGTGGCTGGCCTGGAGAAGGAGGAGATCTCACTCCTCAATTTCATGGTCTTCCCCGGAGGAAAGAACTTCGTCAGAAAAGCATTGGAGAGCTTCTCCCAGGTGTTGAAAGTGTTGGGGTCCTTCCCCCTTAGCCATTGCTTGGCTTTGTCTCGCAAAGAGAAGGGGAACAGCTTCAGACAGATAGCCTCTGTCGTGACACCATTAATCCGGAAGGTGTCACACTTCTCCAAGAAGGAGTCTAAGTGCTCGATCGGGCTCTCCATGGGTGCACCCGCAAACTGGTCCTGCTGGATTCATGTCACTAGAGACGGCTTCAGCTCAAAGCTTTGGGCCGCAATAGCTGGAGAACGGATGGCGGAAGTCGACTCGATGGATGGCATCGAGTACTCCAGCAGAGACTTGTGAGGTGGGGTGTTCTCTTCCATGGATTCGGGATCCTCTCTTCTTCGCTTCTCGGCGGCCAAACGCCTAAGGGTGGCGTTAATCTCTGGATCGAGGGGAATCAAGTCGTCAAGACTCCTTGAACTCCTGCGAATGAAAAACAACAAACACCCGTGAAGCGACAAGTGGGAAAGAAACAGATAAAATAAGAAATAAAAATAAGAAAGATAAAAAAGAAAAAGGAGAATGCGAAAATTATCGCGAGGTAGGGATGTGAGCTAGACACAAGGGTTCAAGAGATCCTAGAATAACAAGCACATTGCCTCCCCGACAACGGCGCCATAAACTTGACCAGCGCCCCCGCTTCTACGGTTTGGGCGCGGTGTCGTTTACCGCAAGTGCACGGTTAGTGTCGGGTGCGGGAATATCGAACTCAGGGAGGCGAGGTTGTGCTTGGGTCAGGTAGGACCTAAATCACCCCGAGAGGCGAGCTAGCCCGAATCGGTAAATGATTGTCACTGAAAGGAAATAAAGGGTATGAACAACAAGAAAGAAAACCCGGGACTTTGGTTTCCAACCCGACGAGAGACTCTCGCCGATACGGCCTACGGGTATGGATAGCGATCGGGGTTAGGGTCTAATGGTGAGACGTTGCCTCTGAAAGTGGTACCGGCGTCCCATGGGCCCGATATTCCGGTCGGTGCCCAGGATGATACACCGGACTTCCCGGATTCGATCAGTGGGCACTCCCGTGTCCATTAACACTGATCGATCCCGGGAGCACTAAGCCCGCAACGATAACTCCCAACGTCTCATCCTGCCGCTCCCGCGTGCTAGGATTCGACGTCTACGCTATGGGTGTGAGCTATGGCTAGGGAGTCAACCGCCAAGTTTATTCCCCCTCGGCCCAACGGTCAAAGGCGGTCTTTTTCCCGCCGATGACAATGAAACACCCCGCGTAACCGTTAGATTCCTAATCCCTATCGATTTCCTAACCCTATGGACGCATCGGGAAGAGCCCCCGAAGGGGTTTCCACCAAAATCCCAGATTTGGGAACTACTCACAAAAATCCATGAAAAAACGATCTAAATAAAAATTAACCGTTGGAATCATAATCAGACAATTGCAATGCGGAAGTAATAGAGTAGATAAGACAATACTAAAATTTGAGAAAGATCTGAAAACTTACAAAAGAGTAACAATTACAGCCGTCACAAGGAGAGAAAACAGTAAAAAAATAGCAGCCCCCGTTTCTGGAACCCTATTGGTTCTATTTATAGACTTTCGCATCAACCGATCGGTTGCCAAGTCAACCGATCGGTTGACCCGTTACAAAATAATAACAGAAAACGGCGAGCTTTCACCCGATCACATGAACCGGTCGGGTGAGTTCTTGAGTGACCGGTTGGATCTTGGAGCAGTCGGGTGAATCGATCGGTTCGGCGCCCGTGTCTTCAGCTCTTCATCTTCAGCTACAGATGAACCGATCGGGTGAGAGTCACCCGATCGGTTGGCATTTTGCTCGAGAAAACAGGGAACAGGTCCCCGCTGAACCGGTCTGTGAACCGGTCGGGTGACTTCTTTATGAGCTGCGGCAGAGACCGGGTGGTGCATGCGTACATCACCCGATCGGTTGGAGATGACCAACCGACCGGGTGAGGGGCTGAAAGATGAATTCTTTGGCGTTTGACCCCCTGGATCACGCGTGACTTCTCCCGTTGCTCCGGGGACTTGGGATATCATCGTTAAACGTCCCCTACGTGGTCAATCCCCTGCAATCATGGATAAACAAAGAAAAGTGAAAGAAAACGAGAAAATACAAGAAAACGAATAAAAGACGACGGAAAAACACGGAGAAACACAAAAGAAAATGTGCGTGAATATATGAAATATAAACGCACGTCACTGTTCTTCCTTGGTTCTCTGCTAGTGAGAAGGGATCAAAATGCTGCTAGTGAGAGGGGCAGAAAACTAATTTTTAAGGACAATGACTATCACGCTTCAGCCACGATAATCCTTTTCAACTTGAGTTAGATGTAGTTTCATATTGATTTGTTTAAATATATTCCAACAATCACATACCAGATCATTCTGTTAAAATTAGCATGTGAGAGGACAAAGGAGTGATCAATAATATCACAATGCTTGTCCTTTTGGGCTAATTTTAGGTATGGATGAGAATAGTGGATAAAGTTCATGATATATGTTTAGTTAGTGAAATTATAGAAATAGGGTAATTCATTGAATTGGACAAAAGAAAAGGATCCGTATATTTATTTGGGTAGCTTCTTTTTGTTACTCCTCTTTAATCTGAGAATGTATGCAAAAGATGATTTAGTTTATTAGGCTTTTTGTTAAAAAGAAAAAAAATGTTTAATTAGGCTGATAGGAAGAAATGTTACTCTTTTTATCAATCGAATGGTTAACAACACTGATATATTCTAGAATTTGGCAATTCTATGTCGTTAAATTTTCTTGACCCTTTTTATTCACTGTTTACATGGATCCTATCTTTTGTAATAAAATTTTGACATCTTATTTGGATAACAGTTAAGGAGTTTGTTTATACAATTAGGATTCATTTGAACACCCTACTTTCAATTACTTATAACTTGTTTGTTCTTGCATGTCACATTTTTCTTTTGGCACATCGGTGCAACATTGGCTACATCAACCACTTTAAGCAAATAGTTTCTTTTAGATTTCAAGGTGTATTAATTCAATACTGATACTGAGTCAATTTTAACAACACCACCAATTGGATTGCTTGCTTATTACCTGAGACTGCTATGGGTATGGACAAATGTCACAATTGCATGGCTTTCCTTGAGAATGAGTTAAATTAGAAACTCAATCGTTGAATAGTCCATTTACTGGAATACCAAGCTAATGACTTATTCAACTTGGCGTAGTGAGACAACTCATGTCTGGATGTCTAAATGAATGGTGCTGTCAATTTGATAGAAAAAAACTCAAATAAAGACCCAGTTGGCTATTTCGTTGTCACATTATAATATTTTTTTCTATTTGATATGATTACTTGATATGATGATGTCATCTAACTTATTCAAGCCCTAAAGCCAAACTTCATGACAGTTTGCCGGCCTTAGATTTGTCAAAGTGTGAAAACTGATGAATTTTGTATTGCTTTAGCATTAGCTAGCTTACGTCTTGTTGATTCTTTTTTCTTTTAACTAGTTAGAGATTAAATCCATCTACCTGGAATCCACCCATGATACTTCATGAAGATTCACATATGGGCTAATAAAAAATTTAGGCTACCTTTTTTGTGTAGTTTGTATGAAGGTGGTCCTATGAGTGATTGGTTGGATATATAAACATGTGATGGTGGTGACCACAAGGAAAGGAACAAGCTAAGGACATTATATGGGCTTCCATAGAAGCTGGTATCATTTTATTCCATTCTTTTGACATCTGATATTCAACTCAAGCTCAAGTATGCTTCAAGCTTTCTTGCTTTCTACTCAAATTTACCTTATCTATGTATTCCTGAGCAGGTGGTTCGAGTGTAATAACCTTGCAATGATGTAACTAAATGGATGTATTGCTCTTTTGGCATGTGGTAAGATCTTAAGCTTATGAGACAAGTGCAAGTCGACATTAAAATATGCAAGAATTTTAGAATTTACTGCTTGGTATGATTCTGTTAACTTGTCAATGTGTTACCTTAGGATTGCTCTTCTTATTGCTTATATGCTCACTGGGAATTTGAACGAAGTTAGTACATAAAGTTGGGAACATAATCATTTATTCTGTTACATTGTCATACAAAAAATCAATTGAATTCTTGTCCCCTTTTAAATTTGATCTACTATCATAGGTACATCTCTTGCTTTCTACATACGCCTATCTTTTTTTATTACTGCATTTTGGTTGGTGGAAAATCTAGTTGATGTATTTATTTGATATTGAAACTATTTATCAGACACTGATTGTGTGATTGTGATCCAAATAATTTTGTAACTTTTATGGTCAATCTAATAAATAGAAACAAAACCGGCAATTACTCCACATTAATTAACTTTCCAAAAACCATAATCATCAATCAGTGGGTTTAAAAAGGCAGGCAGGGTTTTTGCAAATCACAATTTTTGAAGGCTTTTAGGGTTTATAAGCCGTCAAAATTGATCTTGACTATCAAACTCATCCTCAACTTATCCGAGGTTTGTTTACCACTTGATTTTATTCTCTGTTTTGTTGTTGAATCATCTCAATTAAGGTACATTGTTGATGTTTGTTTTCCTTTTTTTAAAAAAATTATTGTCATCTTTATCAATCAAAATTCAATCTTGATTTATAGTCTTCTTAGTGTCAATCATTTTTGTTTTCGATACAGTATATTGCTCTATTGAAGATTTTCTATACTGGTTTTTAGTTCATTGTTGATGCTTTTCATTATTCCATGATCATCCTAACTCTGCAGTCTTAAATTTAATTTTTTTAACAGCCAAAGTCAATAATTCTTTGTATACTGTAATTCTTCATGATCGAACTTTTTATATTTGATGCAGAAGAAGATTCATCCAAACTTTTGAGAATCGTCGGAAAAAATAGTGAAGAAACATGACGTGCAGTCCTCCATTGCCACCTGATGTATTCTTTCCAATATGCTTATGGACCAAGCGGTATATTTTTCATCATTCAACTCATACATATTTGTCGTTGTGATATTGCAATGTATGCATATGTTGCCATAAAGTATGATTTTCCCCCCTAAAACATGTTATTCTTTACAAAAAAATTTCCCATAGACAATATCCCCAACCCTTTATTGCTTCAGTTTTTCTGAAGATTTAGTTATTTATTTTACACACAGATTTTAAGATCGTTATACATTGATCTTGATATAATACTGATAATAGACTCCATCATATTAAGACAGTTTTCATATAGTCAATATGCCATTTCCCTTCTATAATTCGTATGCCTGTAATAATAGGAGCTTTCATATCAGTTTTATATAAATTTCAATCCAGGTTTGCTACACTATTCTGGAATTGTTCCTCATACTCCTCCTATAATGTTTCAATCAGCTATACGATTGCGCTAATCCTGGATTCATGTTTTGAATGATGCTTTGTTGAACTCAATGATCACATTAAAGTTAATATGGCGTGCTCAAGTTGCATTGGCATTTTTCACAATGCTCTTCAGCCAATTGTGAAATGCATATTAGCAGGAAGCTGACTAAAATTTTAGGTGATGAAAGGCATAACAATAATAGAATATGTATTCAGCTGAAATTGTTTTCTAATTAAGGCTTGGTTATACTTTCTAATTAAGGCTTTTGATTGTTTAAACTTACTTGTATGTATGAAATTTTTTTCTGTACGTGTTAGGTGTTGGCGCCACTCCCAATAGGGTTTGTAGTCTTCATGGTGCACTTGGCCACCATCCCCATCACAGGGACCGGGATTAACCCTGCAAGGATCTTTGGAGCTGCTGTAATCTACAACAAGGACAAGTCCTGTTATGATCAGGTTTAAAAATTATAATTTATATTTTAAAAATATTTTTTAGATTACTAGCTTGATCAGGACACCTTTATTTGTTGGATAATAGGATATCAAAATAGAAAGTTGATGATATATATTTGTCTCTTGTGAGAGTGGATCTTCTGGGTGGGACCGTTCATCGGTGCAGCGATAGCGGCGGCCTATCATCAATACATTTTGAGAGCAGGGGCAAGAAAGGCACATGGATCTTTCAGAAGCATTGCTTGAATATAGCCAGTGCAAGTGTATTTAAACAATCAAGGGTGGGAACTCACGCATGAACTGTTGGTCTACTTTGAATCAGTCAAGTGTAGATTTAAGAGAGAGAGAGAGAGAGAGATTTGACATGGGGGGTTCTTTGCTAATTTGTTCATATGAATAATGTCCAGATTTCTCTTCTGTTAATTCAATGAAGAATGCCATTGATTGTCTCTATATATGTGTTGTCTTCCCCCTCCATCTCACAATCTGTGTATGATATTTGTAATGTCCAGTTTTTTGTGTATTGAAGTTTTAATTCTACATTTTTTTCTCTATTTTTTTTTGAAAAAAAATTAAACATTAGCCACGGCCGGTCTGTGGCTAATACGCATTAGCCACGGCCTATCAGTGGCTAATGCGTATTAGCCACAGCCGGTCCGTGGCTAATGCGTATTAGCCAGGGCCGATCTGTGGCAACTGCGTATTAGCCACGGCCAGTCCAAACTTTAGTAAACCACTTAGATAGCGCTTAAAAAGCGCTATCCAAGCTACCATAGCGGTAGCTTGGATAGCGCTTTTATAAGCGCTATCTTAGTAAACCACTACAATAGCGCTTATAAAAGCTCTATCCAAGCTACCATAGCGCTAGCTTGGATAGCGCTTAAAAGCGCTATCCAAGTGTAAAAAAAGCGCTATGCAAGCGTTTTTTTTATAGTAGTGACTCTTTTCCCTTAAGCTGTTGGTTTTTCCCACTGGGTTTTCCGCAGCTAAGGTTTTAACGAGGCAAACACGATTACTCAGGATCCAGAAGTATCCACCCCTTTTTAGCCTTATATGCTAAGACCAAAGTAATTGATGGATAAGGGGGAGTGTTGTGAGTGGGGGGAGGCTTTTGGCCTCCCCACCACTTATCCGCCCATTACTCCACCACTCTTAATGTGGTGGAGACCTTTGGTATCCAAGGCTCTTGGAATACCTATGTGATTTTATAAATAAATCACCATGGCTAGTTGCCATGGTTAATTCTCTCCAACAATCCTCCAACAAATCACCATTTTTCATCATTTAACCCTTCTTCAAGTATCACTTTATCTGATGATTATGTCTTAATTGAATTCTTTTGAATTCTTGAAAAAGTTTATGTCTTGAATTAATTATCTTTCACTCATGGAATTAATCATTAATATGTATTTTATAAAAAAAATTCAATTTACATGACTAATAGCTTGAAATAGTTTGAATTTGTTTCATGCAAGTTATTGTGATGCATAAGTTTAGTGGACACGATTGATTAGATTGATTTTCAAATAGAATATATGCTAAAGTTTATGTCTAAGGAATGAATGTTGGGTTTCTTTTAAAAAGAAAAAGATGAGAAAAAGAAAAAAATGCATCGTTCCCTTGAGTAATATTACGCAACCAGGTCTTCGTACCTCAAGAAGCATTGGAGATTCACTTTGAAAGATGGACGATAAGGAGTGCATTAGGAAAAAGAGAGATAATAAAAACTTAGATGATTCGAGTTATTAGGTTCGAGGGGCTCTTCTAAGCCTAATGCCTGGAAGGTTTTCTGGCGTAGGATACATTAACTGAAAACTCATTATATGGATTATTCTAGTTGTTGAAAAATATATGTACCAGAAAATAGGCGGAAAAAACACAGTGAATAAATAAAGCAATCTCAATGCCCATGAATCGGACAATTTTTAAGTGACGATAATTCCTTGGAAATTAGACAATTATGACTTGATGTTGTGTTATACTTTAGCTTATGGAAAACGATACTTGTATGTTATTGATGTAAGCAAAATTAGGAAAAATGTCATGGGTTTGATCTTCTTCATAAATTGTGTACATTAATGGTAAGAATCGTGATGGAAAATGTATTCTTTAGCCAAAACATAGACACTTAATAGAATTCGATTTTTTAACTAAGCATCCGATTTAGTCGCTCCTTTTGCTAGAATTAGTAAAAAGCTAGTGGTAGGTGTGCTTCAGGATAAATATTGCATATTAACCCATCATTTAGTATCATTTTGTGCAAGTATGATGTGTATTTGGTCTCTAATACAAGCGTATTTAGATCATTATTAAATATTAAAGCATGTCACGGTCGCTTTTCGATCGTACCTTTTTCGTGCGCGTACTTTTGTTCGTACGCGTGTTTATTTCGACCTCTTCTTGTTTCCGAACCGTACGATGTGTTATGTCGTTGTGACCCTCTGAGAGAGTAATTATTTGTGAAATTATTTTTGAACGTCATTTCACGGGTCGTTCTCCCACAAAATAACTTTGTTTGAAGAGGTGTCGTAGCTTCCACCTTCATCGTTAGACCTTTCTATTTTTAATTTCGATTTTCGTTACCCTAGCCCATGACCGACCTTCTTAGTCTCGACCCTCTCGTCGACACGGTCGTCCCGGTATTTTTCTCTTAATTATCAGGCACCGTTAGACCCACTTTTCCCCTAATCCCTTTCTAATACACCTATCTTAATTAACTTAATTAATTAACTAACCTAATTAAACTAGGCCTAATACGTTTCATGATAATATTCCCTAGCTATTCTCTATTACATATTAACCTAAGTCTACCCCCACCCTCTCACAACATCTCTCTCCAATCACCTAAACGTACCCCCCTTTCAAAATGCTTTATCAAAACTGTTTTCTTATACTCACCTAAATGGACTATTCAACCCACTGTTTTAACTAATCTAAACCCCCTCGATATCACCCTCTCTCCTCCTATAACACATAAAATACCAAACCCTAGAGGTAAATAGCCCATTTCATCTTCTTAAGAAAACGCAACTAGGGCTCTCCATTGAAACGCACGGCGCAACCTCTCTTCCAAAATTCGGCCGGCCCTCTTCCCACCTCCGACAACCACCCAACCTCCGGCCTAGCTCCCCCTCGACACCCCCCACCTTCGACAATCTTCCTCTCGTCAACCACCATCCCCTACTCGCTTTAAAACCTGTGCAAACACCCCAAAACCCCATTGAAAAACTGTTGTCAGCCTCTCCCTTGGAAAATTTGGCCAGCCCTTTCCAGGCCATCGCCAACTGTCCCCCACCTCCGATGAACTCCCCTCGACGTCCCCTATCACCTCCTAGCTTCCCTCGCGACAACTCTTCCTCCTCCTCCCACAAACAGCGCGCAAATGTCGAAAACACCAAATTTGTCCTCCTCCATCAAAAGTTGCGGCCACCACCTTTCCTGTCGCCGCCGACCACCCCGCTGCCGATGTCCGTCCCCTCAGGTCCCCCTCTAGCCGTGCAAGTCCTTCCCTAGATATTGCAACCCCCGGAGCTCCTCCCTCACGCGTGCAAACTTCAGATTCGTGCGCATGTTTAGATCTGTTCTACCCGAAACCGCGGACAGATCTGTCCGCCGTCTCTCTCGCGTTCGTCGCTACTGTCTGTGCCTTCACGACACCGTAGGAAACTGTGCCACTATCCATCCCCTTCGTGTCACTGATCAGTGACCGTACCGCTACTCAGTTAATCGTCGTTCGTCGCCGCTATCTACCATACAGTTCGCGTTAACGGAGTCCAACCCCTGACGTCGCTACCCGATGTCAGTGTAGCTCTTGCGTCGTGCTAAGGGTAATCTCTGAACCGTAGGAATCCCCACATTGCATGCTGATCGCTCCTTATTTTACACCTTTTTCTGCATGTTTTCATGTCATTTCAATCGCCCATATTGTGTTTTCCACGATTATTCGACGATATCACGTTGCTTTCACTATTTATTGTTTTTGTTGTATTTCAGGAGATATGGAGCGATCTGTAACAAAAATGAGATCAAAGGATTTTTCACGCATATCGGAGCGTTGTCCACAGCTTATTTGAAGAGTTAGCAGTGCTTGAGGATGAGCAGAAGAGGAAGAAATTCGATAGAATCGACGAGGAGGCGAGGAGGGGAAGAAAAGAGCCCATATACAGCTCACTCGGCCAAACAGCCAATTCACTCGGCCGAGTGAAGAACTGTATTCGGCTGAGTGAAATGGATATGCACAGCTGATCTTCAGATTTCACTCGGCCGAACAAGGAAGTTCACTCGGCCGAGTGAGAAAGCTCACTCGCCCCAGTAGAACAGGGATTTCGAGAAGCAGCCAAGTTACTGGAAATTTTGAGAAGACCCACTCAGCCGAGCAAGATTGCTCACTCGGTCGAGTGAAGAAGCCCACTCGCCCGAGTCAGTCAGAGCGACAGACCCCCGAAACCCCAGACTTTCTGTCTTTTATTGGGTCTGTCACTCGGCCGAGTGACGCAGTCCGACTGCTACGCAAATTGGGATTTTTGGGCTGCGCAGGGGCAAATCTGTCAGGATTTTTTGGATGAATTTGGCTTGTATTTAAACCTAGTTTTATCCCTAGTTTTAGGAGAGACTTCTATTATTTTTTGACAGCTATTCCTTTTGTAAATCTCAGCTGGAGATCATAGACGATTTGTGAGTAGTTTCATCGTTGTAGGGCATGGGGATGAACCCTATGGACCCGATCTTTGAATTGTGACAAATGAATAGAATTGTTGCTAGGATTGAAGAAAGGTTAGGTTTTGATTGATTTATTACGAGTAGCTAGGAATTTCCATCGATTGGGATTTGCAAGAGATTGGATCCAAATTGATGGGAAGGCCTAGATATTCGATTTAGGTTTATAATTGAGATTCTCTAGATTTGGTTTGCAAGAGATTGGACCAAAGCTAGGATTTTTATTATAAATCTATACTAATATTCGTTTGCAAGAGATTGGACGAATACGAACTATCATAACCTAGGTCGTAGCTCGAGTTTGCACGAGAGTGGGCTCAAGATGCGATTGGACGATAATGTCGATCATTACGTTAGTGGCTTAAGTTAGGGTTTGCACGAGAGTGGGCCCTAATCTAGGTTGCTATAGACCGGCAATAGCGAGAGAGCGTGAGCTTGGTTCTACATTAAGTTTCGACTAGTTCACCTACATTCAAGCTTTGCAACATTGATATTCATGACCCACAAGGATAAGAGACGGTTCGTAGTGGGGATTTCTTATCCCTAGACGCTTTATTATATTGAATTCTATTTGCTATTTGAACGATTGTGACATTACCATCAAAACTATCCTTATTCTATCAATAGCTAGGTGATCAAAGTAAGATACTGTCAATTGTCCTCCCTGTGTTCGATACCCGCTCGCCACTACGTCGTGCGCTTGCGGTAACACTACAGTCGTTTTCTGGGTGTATATCCGGGCGCGATCAAGTTTTTGGCACCATTGCCAGGGATGCGACAGTATTTTATATTCTTTACTTAGTTATTTCTTTTTATTTTTATTATTTTTACCTTTTTATTCCTCTATCGAGCTAACAATTCCATCGAGACTCTCCTTTTCTGTGCATGTACATGAGATCGAAGGCACATCAAGAAGATATATTATTTGATCCCAAGATCGAGCGTACGGCAAGGAGGCTTAGAGCCGAGAAGATACTTGCTATAGAGGAATATCATTTGACCACTTTGGAAATGCCAAAGGAGTTAGCGGCACGCATGGCTAGGCTTGTCTCTATCCGAGATAGGCTATGGCCTAAGACCACTTCCACCACCTCTTCCATAGCCACGCCTGAGTTGGCGACCGATAAGAATTTTAAGCTGAAGACTAGACTAATAGTGTTGATGCAACAAGACCCATTTCATGGGAACTCACATGAAAACCCTCACTACCATTTGCAGTCATTCTTGGCTAAATGTGCTACTTTTCAGATGCCCGACATGCCGGCCGACGCTATTCGACTGCGCCTCTTCCCATTTACTCTTCGAGACAAGGCATTATATTGGTTGAGGACGTAAGCTGAGGGGATCTTCACTACATGGGATGAGTTGGTGAGCGCATTTGTGAACAAATTCTACCCACCATCCAAGACTGTCAAGATAAGAAGCGCGCTAATGTCCTTCAAGAAAGGACCTCAGGAAAATCTATTTGAGGCATGTGAGCGCTTCAAAGATCTCCAACACCAATGCCCCCATCATAGTATTGAGCCATGGGAGCTTGTGCATAGCTTTTACAACGGGTTGCAACCGGGCACCAAGCAAATAATCGATGCAACCGCCAATGGAGCTATTTTCTCTAAGACGCCGGATGATGCTACGTCCTTACTCGAGGGGATGGCCTCAAATAACCAACAATGGGGCGACGAGAGGGGACATTCTTCATCGTCCTTGAAGCCGACAAGTATTTATGAGGCAAAGGCCGTAGCGGAGCTCTCTACGAAGTTTGATTATCTTCACAACGTCATGGAGAGATTAGAGAAGTTGATAAGTGAACCGTATAGAGCCCCCACCGTATCTACACCTGGAGGAAGCACATGCGATTGGCAAGACCAAGCCCATGTTATGTTTGTTGGAGGGGAGAGCTATAGAGCAAGTTCAATATGTTACGGGAAGCACCAGTTATTGGGCAAACCCGGCTATGAGAAATCACCCGGGATTTTCATATGCTAATAATGATGGAGCCTTGAACCCACCACCACCACAACCACAAGCTCGGCCCCCACAACAACCGCAATATCAACCAAGAGGGCCACAACAACAAAGCTTCCCGTCGAGACAACAAGCGGGGCCATATAGACCCCCGGGGTACAATCAAGGGTGGAGAGCACCTAATCCACCACAAGTACCGCCGAGGTCGGAACATGAAGCAAGGGTCAAAGAATTTATGGCTGAACAAAAGAAGATAAATGCTATATTAACGGCCCAACAAGACTCTCTCTACACAGTCATGGCACAATTATCGGAGCAACTAGCATTGCTCAATAAGAACACTCAACAATTGCCGGCTCAACCGGAACAAAACCCACGGAGTAATACCGGCCACATCAATGCGGTTGTGGAGGTAACTACAAGGGGCGGGTAGGACACTACTCCCGCCATGGTTCAAACCGAGGAGCCGAGGGAAGAAATTTTGGATGACAAGGAGCCGGCCAATGAGGAGGAGTGCCCAAAGAGCCAAGAGACGGTGAAAAATCTGAAATTGATAAGCCACAAGTGGAGCACACTTACATGCCATCGGTACCCTTCCCACAACGGTTGGCAAAGGCAAAGATTGAGAAATGTCTCGCCAAATTTCTGGAGTATTTGCGACGAGTAAGCTGGAATATTCCTTTCTTGGACGCTATTGTAGAAATCCCGTCATATGCTAAGTTCCAAAAAGACTTGATTGCGGGAAAGAAGCGGAAGGAAAAGATCATGCTCACCGAGCAAGGTACATGGTTTACCTAGAAGGAGAAGGAGCCTACAAAATTTAAAGATCCTGAAAGCTTCCACATTCCTTGCATGCTTACAGGAGTCCCGCTACAAAAAGCTTTGGTAGATTTGGGAGCAAGCGTGAGCCTAATGCCCCTAACAATGTTTAAGAAATTGAATACGGGGATCGACCTAAAGCTGACGGACATGAGAATACAACTCGCAGACGGTCGGGTCACTAGGCCGGTGGAAATTACGGAGAACATACCGCTCCAAGTACCGGGAGGAATTTTCTTGTCGTGCGAATTCGTGGTAATGGATATCAAGGATGAGGGAGATACGTCGCTAATTCTTGGACGCCCCTTCTTGGCCACCGCTGACGTGATAGTTGACATGAGAGAGGGTACCTTGTCTTTGAACATCGAAAACATTGAGGTCGAGCTTCACCTTCCTAAGGCAATGTAGCACATGCCTTGGACGGAGTTTGTCGATTACGTGGACCTCCTCGATGAGGTCATTAATGATGCTATGCCATAGGCTATCGGCGCCTTACACAATGATGGCTTCGAAGAAGGGCAATCTTCGAAAGACGGCGAGATGTTGGGAGACCTGTCGGATCCTTCTATGGATGGTGACAAAGACGATGCTGATGTTGCAAGAATTAGAGAGCTATGCAAGCTCTCCATGGTAAAGAATTTGAAGAAAGCTCCGCCGGACAAGAAATTATCGCCTCCGACAAAGAAAAAGGACGGTAAAAGCTCAAGCTTGGGGGACTCGTCCCCCATTGCCACCCTTGATGAAGGGGAGCCAAGGAACGCCTATGAACATCAACAACCAAATCCAAGTGGGCTTTCCAGTAAGTTTGACGTGCGCATCTCACATGCGCCAAACATTGAGCATTAAACGAGTAACTTAAATGGTCGAGCTCAAGACCTTAAACGAGCGCTTGTTGGGAGGCAACCCGATGATTTTATCTTATTTTTAGTTGAATTTTTCATTTTATTTTTGTTTAGATCTTTGTTGGAGTTTAGAGTCAAGATTCGATCTGACAACGGGCTCTATTCTTCATGACAGGAGATGGAGAACAAGGAACCATTTGAATGGAGGATGACCATGGCAAAGAAGAGCGCTCCAGGAATGCACTCTGGCCTCAGGAGAAGGACGGAACTGACGGGGAGAAGAAAAAGAGAAAGTAGAAGAAAAAAAGAGAGCTGGAGCTGAAATTTGTAGCCCACTCGGCCGAGTGACATTGTCATTCGGTCGAGTGAAGACCCTACTCGGCCGAGTAGAGTACTGATCAGGGAAGACTCTGAAAACCACTCTCTGTATTTTATATGCCACTCGGCCGAGTGACTTTGTCACTCGACCGAGTGAATCAGATAACTTTCAGCGTTCAAAAATCTCTGAGTGGCCTTGCCACTCGGCCGAGTGACCTTTGTCCACTCGCCCGAGTGGTAAGATGTACTCGTTCGAGTCGCAACTTTTGCGGAAAATTTTGAAATTTTTCTAAAACTGTGCCACTCGATCGAGTGAATGCATCACTCGGCCAAGTGACTCATCCTTTATAATCGAAACGACGCGGGCTCAAATCCCAAAAACCCAAAAATTCCCAAAATTTCCCCGAGCCTCTTCGACTTTCACCGCAGTTGCCCGAGCCAACCCCGCCTTCGCCTGAGCCACCCTGACCCGTCGACCGAGTCGTCGCCCCCCATCACCAACCCACGCCTACCACCGTCGCATGCGTTGCGTTCCCCACCGCCGTTCCTCCTCTATTGAATCCTATTTCACCCTTTTCTCCCAATCTCCGATCTGTAATCCCCATTACGCCCCGAATCAAAATTAATATATATATATATATTATCTCCAATCTTCTATAATATATATTGATATTCATTGCTGATTTGTCTATTTGTGTTTCAGGCGAGCTTGGGGGAGATACAGGAGCCGATTTGGAGCTTCTAGGAGGAGCCGATTCTCCGCATGCATCCATCGCTTACACTCGCGTCGTGTTCGGGTACACTCGTTTCTCATTTACAGCCCTTCACATTTGGGTGGGCACTTTTTACGCCTCATATGCCGCCCCGCACTAGGTCGTGCACGCGGGCGCCCGCCTCGAAGCGGAAGAGGACCAGCGAGCCTGGCTCCTCTTCAGCTAGAGTAGACTCCCCTCCACCTAGCCCACCACCACCCACACTTCCGCCTCCTAACGCACCTATCCCACCACCACCGGCCCAGCCCGCCCCCGCGTTCGACACGCTGGGCATTACGTTTAGAGATAACGCACTGACGTGTGTTTATATTTCATATATTTGCGCACGTTTTCTTCCATGTTTTTCCGTATTTTACCGCTGTCTTATATTCGTTTTCTCATGTTTTCTTGTTTTCTTTCACTTTTCCGTGTTTTCTGTATTTTTGATCACTCCATATTTTACACCTTTTTTCTGCATGTTTGCATGCCATTTTGATCGTTCGAATCGCGTTTTTTACGATTTTTCGGCAATATTGCGATGCTTTTCACGATTTCTTGTTTTTGTCGAATTTCAGGAGATTTCGAGCGATTTGAAGTGATTCTGAAATACACCCACTCCAGAGTATCACCCGTGACTCCTTCGAGGGGAATTTTGCTATTGGAGAGGAGTGGAAGAAGAAAGAACGTCGTAGGAGCGACGAGGGAGCAAAAATACGAAGATTGGGCATTTTCAGCATGTCACTCGGCCGAGTGAAGGAGTCACTCGGCCGACCACCGAAAGCCCGCTCGGCTGACCAGATCTGACACGCAGAAGATAGAGTATCAGCATGCACTCGGCCGAGCATTGCCATCCCACTCGACCGAACCACGGAGACACCACTCGCCTGAGTGGCACCAAGACGACGGCAACAAAAAGTACAGGCTTACTGTAATTTGTCAGTCGACTCCTGAGTTTCGACTCGGCCGAGTGAATAAGTCCCCTCGGTCGAAGCAAAGAAAGTCACTCGGCCGAGTGACTCCCGAGGAGCTGAACCCCAAAAGTCTGAAGTTACTAGACTTTGTCAGGGTTTGTCACTCGGCCGAATGACATTTGTCACTCGGCCGAGTTAGCCGCGCTGCCTGTAGCGTAAATTGCGATTTTGAGGCTGCGCAGTGGCATTTTCGTCACAGTTTTTTGGGCGATTTTGGGGGGTATTTAACCCCAGTTTTTAACCTAGTTTAAAGGGCTTTTCAGAACTTTTTGCAGCCCTTTTTAGATTACTTTTAGGAGATTAGATTGAGCTTTTAGGGGAGAGAGAAAAGTGTTATTTTGTTGGATGCTATTGAATCTCTATTGGTTTGTCTTTCTCTCTATCAAAAACTCCATTTTTATTGATATATTGAATATTGCAATGAATTCTATTGATTTTATTTGTGAATTTATATTGAATTGCATTATGAATTGTGAGTAGTTCTATCGTCTTAGGGCGTAGGGATGAACCCTACGAACCCTATTTCTAATTTGTGATGAATTGGTGAAATTATTGCTAGAATTGATTAGGGTTAGTTTGGGATTGATTTAATACGAATAGCTAGGGATTCATACCGATTGGGATTTGCAAGAGATTGGGTCCCAACTCGATAGGAAGCCCTAGAAATTCGAATTGGGTTACAATTGGATTTCTCCGGAATCGGTTTGCAAGAGATTGGACGGAAACTAGGGGTTTCGATTGTAATTCTATACCAATACCCGTTTGCAAGAGATTGGACGGGTAGGAACTATCCCAACCTAGGTCGTAGCTCGAGTTTGCACGAGAGTGGGCTCGGGATACGATTGAACGATGATGTTGTTCTTCACGCTAGCTTGCCTAGGTTAGGGTTTGCAAAAGATTGGACCCTACCCTAGGTTTGCTATAGACCGGCAATAGCGCGAGAGCGTGAGCTTGGTTCTACATTTAGTTGCAACTAGTTCACCTGAATTTCAAGTTTAGCAATTTTGAAACCTACGAATTACAATGACGAAATACGGTTTGTAGCGGGGATTCCCTACCCCATAGGCGTCTTTATTAATTTGATATTCCTTTTATACAATTGAACGACTGTGATCGCTTTATTGCGAACATTTCTCGACTGTTCTTATAGCCAGGTGAGTTGAAGAAGACACTGTCATTTGGCCTCCTCGTGTTCGATACCCGCTCGCCGCTACACCGTGCGCTTGCGGTAAGACTAGCGAGTCGCGTGCCCGGTTGCGTGTTCGCACTCCCGGGGCTCCAATCAAGTTATTGGCGCCGTTGCCGGGGAGGCAATAGTGTTTGATTCTACCTACCTAGCTATTTTTCTTTTTTATTCTATTATTTCTATTTTTATTTTACCCCTCCTTTGTGCTAACTATTTCTTTGAAACTCTGTTCTCCCTTGCATGTACACGAGATCCTCGGCGAACCCCGAAGAAATACTATACGATCCAAAGATCGAGCGTACATTGAGGAGGATCCGAGCGGAGAAGAGACTCGATACGGAAGGGAATTTTATGACCCATCCTGAGACACCCGAAGAATTGGCGGAGCGGATGGCGAGGATCATTTCTATTAGAGATAGGCTTCGGCCTAAGACTTCTTCCACGACCTCGTCCATAGCTATGCCGGAGTTGGCGGCCGACAAAATTTTTGAATTGAAGACCGGATTGGTAGTTCTGATGCAACAAGATCCTTTTCATGGGAATTCCCATGAAAACCCCCATTACCACATCCAGCTCTTCCTATCAAAATGCGCCACCTTCCAAATGCCAGGTGTCTCCATAGATGCTATCAGACTGCGCCTCTTCCCCTTTACACTCAAGGACAAGGCCTTATATTGGTTGAGGACGCAAGCTAAAGGAATCTTCACCACTTGGGATGAATTGGCGAGTGCCTTTGTCGACAAATTTTACCCGCCCTCCAAGACGGTGAAAATAAGAAGTGCTCTTATGTCCTTCAAACAAGGACCATAGAAGACTCTCTATGAGGTGTGGGAGCGCTTCAAGGACTTGCAACATCAATGCCCCCATCACAACATTGAAGATTGGGAGCTTGTCCACAGTTTCTACAGTGGACTCTAACCGGGAACAAAACAGATTATTGATGCTACCGCCAATGGAGCCATTTTGTTAAAGACTCCCGATGAAGCTACGGCCTTGCTAGAGGAAATGGCCTCCAACAACCAACAATGGGGGGACGAGCAAGGACATTCTTCATCCTCCTTGAAGCCCACGAGTATTTATGAGGCCAAGGCCGTGGCGGAGCTTGCTAGCAAGTTTGACTCTCTCCACAAGGTAGTAGAGAGATTGGAAAAATACATTACCGAGCCGCAAGGAGCCCCTACTACATCCGCACCGACAAATCATATAAGTGATTGGCATGACCAATCCCAAGCCATGTATGTAGGAGGAGAGCAAGGAGGAGCTTTGGAGCAAATTCAGTATGTCGCGGGGAATTCCGAATATTGGGCCAACCCGGCTGCTAGAAACCATCCGGGTTTTTCCTATGCTAATAATGATGGTGCCTTGAACCCCCGCCACAACAACCTCCTTAAGCTCGGGCTCCACCACCACAACCGAATTATCAACCAAGGGGGCCACCGCAACAAAACTTCCCACAAAAGCAACACGTGGGACCTTATAGGCCACCTGAGTATAATCAAGGGTGGAGAAATCCTAACCCTCCGCAAGCTCAACCGTGTTCGAATTTTGAAGCTAAGGTGGAGGAGTTTATGGCGGAGCAAAGAAAGATTAATGCCACGTTGAAAGCGGGACAAGATTCTCTCACCACCGTCGTCGCTCAAATCAGGGAGCAACTTGCGTTGCTCAATAGAAACAACCAACAATTTCCGGCTCAACCCGAGCCAAATCCACCGGGCAACACCGGCCATATCAACGCGGTTGTTGCGGTTACGACGAGGGGTGGGAAGGATACCACTCCCCCCATGACTCAAATCAAGGAACCCGTGGTGGAGATTCTAGAAGAAAGCGAGCCGGTAATTAAGGCGGAAAAGGAGAAGGAGCCGCAAGAAGGAGTAAAATCTAGAGTGGAGGAACCTATTGATGAGAGTCGATTCATGCCACCGGTGCCTTTCCCTCAACGGCTAGCTAGAGCCAAGATCGAGAAGAGGCTAGCCAATCTCCTCGAGTACTTGAGAGGGGTAAGCCTCAATATCCCTTTTCTTGATGCCTTGGTGGAAATCCCGTCCTATGCAAAGTTCTTAAAGGATTTGATTACGGGAAGGAAAAGGAAGGAGAAGATCATGCTCGCGGAACAAGGAACGTGGTTCACTAGGAAGGAAAAGGAGCATGCCAAATTTAAAGATCCCGGGAGTTTCCGGATTCCTTGCACACTCGGAGGCGTCCCCTTACAAAAAGCATTGGTTGATTTAGGCGCTAGTGTGAGCCTCATGCCTCTCACCATGTTTCAGAAGTTGAATACCGGCACGGATTTAAAGCCAACCGACATGAGGATTCAACTCACAGACGGTCGGATTACAAGGCCGGTTGGGATCGTGGAGAATATCACACTCCAAGTTCCGGGAGGCATATGCTTGCCTTGTGATTTTGTGATCATAGACATCAAGCAGGAGGGTGACACATCGCTCATACTTGGACGCCCATTCCTCGCCACCGCCGGTGTAATCGTCGATGTGCGGGAAGGGACTCTTAACTTGAATGTCGGCAACATTGAAGTCGAGCTCCATATACCAAAGGCTATGAAGCACATGCCATATCATGAGGAGCTAGATTACTTGGACCTCCTTGATGAGGTCATTGAAGAGGCTATCCCCTACTCCATCAGTGCGCTCTATGATGACTGCTTCGAAGAAGGCCAAGATTCGGTCGAAGAAGAGAAGATGGAGGACTCTCCCAATATCTCCACGGTGAATGATGATGGCGACGCTGATGTCGCGAGAATACGGGTGCTTTGCAAGCTCTCGACATTGAAGAATCTGGAGAAAGCTCCACCAACTCGAAGATCGGTGTCACCGGCGAAGTCGAAGATCAGAACAAGCTCAAGCTTAGGGGAGACATCCCCCAACATTGCTCATGATGAAGGGGCACTGAAGAAGGCTACGCACCACCACGATCCAAATCCGAGCGGTCTTCCCGGCAAGTTCGACGGGTGCATCTCATATGCACCCAACATCAAGCGTTAATTGAAAATCCAAAGGGGTCGAGCTCAAGACCTTAAACGAGCGCTTGTCGGGAGGCAACCCGATGGTTTTTGCATTATTTTTATTTGGTTCTTATTTTTATTTTAGACTTTATTAGTGTTTTGAGTCTTTTTGCCCATAAAAACCGTGACAACGGGTCTTAATTTCTATGACAGGAGAGGAGAAAAGGAGATATCTCACATGGAGGAAGATAGGGGCAAGGAAGAGCGCTCCAGGAATGCGCTCAGGCCTTGGGAGGAGGAAGAAACCAACTGGAGGAAGAAAAACAGAGAGTAGAGCGAAAACGGAGCCCCGAAGTAGAAAACAGCATGCCACTCGGCCGAGTATCATATGCGACTCGGCCGAGCAAAGGACCCCATTCGGCCGAGTGGGGCACCAACAAGGGAAGTCTGCTGAACCCAACTCTCTGTCTTTTTTGTGCATTTCGTATTAACTGTCACTCGGCCGAGTACGTTTAGTCACTCGGCCGAGGGAAACGGATACCCTCTTAGCCTGAATATTGCCGAGTAGCTTGTGCCACTCGGCCGAAGGAGTTTTCTCCCTTCGGTCGAGTGAACAGAGGCCACTCGGCCGAGTCGTAAGTGGCGGGGAGAAATTTAAATTTTTTTTATCGATACGTCACTCGGCCGAGCAACATAGTAACTCGGCCGAGTCGTATCTGCACCTATATAAGCCGCTGCAGGCTCGGCGCGAATTTCAACGCGACTAGCTCCCAAATTTCGCCCGAGCCCTGAGCCTTTTCGTCTCCCCTCGCCCGCGACCGCACCCTCCTTCGCCCGAATCGCCTCGCCACTGGCCCAATCGCCCGACCACCGCCGGCGATCGTCCGACTGTCGACGCCCCGACCTCCGGCGAGTAGCCTCGCCGACGGCCGACCCCCTATCACCTCGGTTTGCCCCCAAATGCCATTTTTCTCCTATTTTTCTTGATCCGTAGACCCGTTGAGCCCAAAAATCAAATTAATTTGTTTATCTATCTATTATATCACATCTCCCCGTGTATTTTGAATATTACCCGCTGATATCGTTTTTTGATTTGCAGGCTATCTTGGGGGAGCTTAGGGGAGCTTCAGGACGCATTTTTAGCTTCGCGGAGGCGGCGCTCTTCGCACGCACTTGCTGATTTTCTCTCGCGGCATGTTCAAGTACACTCGTCCCTTTTATTGAGCATGTCACATTATATTTTTATTGGGTGAGCACTCGCGGCATGCATGCCGCCCCGCACTAGGCCACGCACGCGGGGAGCCTCTTCCAAGCGGAAGAGGACCGATGATGTCGGTCCCTCTCATGCTAGGGAGGAATCCCCTCCACCTAGTCCACCATCCCCCACACATCCGCTTCCCACCGATCACATCCATGCACAGCCTATCCCCGCCGATCCTATCCCACCACCGGCTCCCGTTGTCGGGCCGCTGGGGATCACGTTCAGAGACGACGCACAGCGCATCCAATTTGAGCGTATCGCCCAACACTCTATAGTGCCCTCTAGGTTAGCACACTTAGCAGACCTTGACCGCCTAGGGGTGCTAGAGGGGATGCTCACGTTGTACGACAACGTGGGTTGGCGCGACTTTTTATCAATGTCGGCGGACACCTACATCCGTCCGACACTTGAGGTACTTAGCTCGATAGCCCGGACCCCTGGAGGATGCACATTTCGCCTTATGGATCGAGAGTGCGAGGTCACTCTCGCCATGCTTCGTGTGTTCTTCCAGTGGCCTGATGTCCCCGTCCCTGACCGAGTCTACGCACCCACTCACATCCCACCGCTGTCGTTTGACACTTCCACGTTCTGGACACGTATCACGGGCTCCCACCATGGCTTTGACCCTAGTAGGGCCAAGGCCTCAGCCATCCTGCACCCCTGCCTCTGCATAGCCCAGCGCCTCATGGCGACCACTTTCTTGGTGAGGTACGAGCCTGGGACGATGTCTACGCCTGAGCTCTACATGCTCTACGCGATGACTCGCCCCAGAGTTCTCGATAGGGATGGCGATGACCTGGTCCCCGCCGTTGAGATTGATATTGCTAGCTGGTTCTTAGACCGCATCATCATTTCGGTGGGCGCTCGCTCACCTATTTGCTGCGGCGGTCTAATTCCTTTGCTAGCACTGATGACCGGCGTGGACCTACCTGCTGACCTTAAACGAGCCCCGGGCCCCACTGCACTCTCGATAGACGTCATAGCCTAGATGAAGATGCTTCGTCCCCACGTCCAGCGGCACTGGGTGTGGTTGCACGGTCCTTATAGTGCTGATTACATGATCCTCCCGAGCCTCGCTCAGACACATATAGGACCGGCCCACAAGGATTGGATCCCAGCGATGGATCTCCTCATCCCAGCTGCCTACGTACTTGAGGCCGAGGGCGCTGAGTAGGCACCCCATGCACCTCCTGCTAACCCCGTGATCCCTCAGCCCGAGCCTGCACTTTCTGCACCTCCCGGCACTTCTGTCCCCACTTCTGCCAGTGTCGGGAGTACCCTTGCTGAGCCGTCCACCATGTCCACCACCACCCCCACCACTGATGTGCCTATCTCGGTTGAGCCTATTTCCTCACTTCTTCCCGAGCGTCCACCCACCATACTAGAGAGCGGCGAGCCTTCCTTCGCTGCCGTCGTGGAGACCCTGTCCGGTTTGATGTCCGCTAGTGTGTCATCTTTTGGTCCTTACACTTCCTCCCCAGTCCGCAGCTGTCCTATCTGAGAGTGTCGTGATGTCTGTCCCAGCTTCTGTGTCACCGACCTCTCTTGCTGCCTCGTTACCGATTTTTTCTTCCACCACTGCTGATGCCTCCTCGTCCCAGCCTACGTCCCAGCCTCGCACTGAGGCTGGGCATCCACTAGGGAGCACAACACCTTTTCCACACCTACCAGTGGTCGCGCCCGGGCGTACACCCTAAAGAGCGACCGTGTAGTTTTACCGCAAGCACACCGTGTAGCGGCGAGCGGGTATCGAACACAGGGAGGACGTATGACAGTGCCTTCTCCGAACAACCTGGCTATAGGGACAGAAAAGTAGGAAATTGCCTTTCGGCGATGTTGTCACAATCGTCAAATAATGTAAAGAGATATAAAATCAAATAAAGACGCCTAGGGAATAGGGAATCCCCGCTACTCACCGTATCTCGTCATTGTGATTCATCGGTTTCACAATTGCTAGGGTAGAATGTCGGGTGAACTAGTTGCAACTGAATGTAAAACCTAGCTCATGCTATCTCGCTGTTGCCGGTCTATAGCAAACCTAGGCTCGGGTCCAATCTCTTGCAAACCCTAGCCTAGGCAAGCTAGCATTAGGATCAACATCATCGTTCAATCGCATCCCGAGCCCACTCTCGTGCAAACTCGGGCTACGACCTAGGTTGGGATATTTCCTACCCGTCCAATCTCTTGCAAATGGGTATCGGTATAGGATTGCAACCGAGGATACTAGTATCGGTCCAATCTCTTGCAAACCGGTACTACGGAAACTCAATTTCAACCCAATTCGGATTTCTAGGGTTTCCTATCGAATTGGGATCCAATCTCTTGCAAATCCCAATAGATATGAACACCTAGCTATCCGTGTTAGGTCAATCCCAAACTAACCCTAATCAATTCTAGCAATAGTTCTACCAAATCGTCACAAATCGGAAATTGGGCTCGTAGGGTTCATCCCCACGCCCTAAGATGTTACGACTACTCACAAATCATATCGCAAATGGAAGAAAAATCAATTGAAATAGCAATAGAATTCATGGCAATATTCAAAATAGCAATAAAAATAGGATTTTTAATAGAAAGGGAGATAAACCAATGTAGCTTTCCAAGAATCCAACAAAATAGCACTTTTCTCTCCTCTCCAATCACAAGAATCAAACTCTAAAAAGTCTAATCTAAAAAGGCTGCCAAAAGCAATAAAAAAGCCCCCGAAACTAGGTTAGAATCTGGGGTTAAATACCCCCCAAAACTACCCAAAAATTCGTGACCAAAGTGCCCCTGCGCCTCTTCAAAATCGTGTTTTCCGCTACAGGCACGCGGCTTACTCGGCCGAGTGACAAAAGTCGCTCGGCCGAGTGATAGACCCTGAGAATTTACAGTAAATCTGGGGTCTTGGGGGTCGTCACTTCGGGCGTCACTCGGCCGAGTGAGTTGTCGTCACTCGGCCGATGGGCTTATCTTCACTCGGGCGGTCGGCAATTTCCACTCGGCCGAGTGGGTCTTCTGATGCTCAGACTGACGAAAAACAGTAAGTCGGGAGTTTTTGATGGGCGTCGTCTGAGTGCCACTCGGGCGGACGGGATATGTCACTCGGCCGAGTCGGCTTCTGATGCTCGGCCGAGTGCACGCTTGGAGCGTGTCTGATCTGGCCGGCCGAGCGGGGTTTCGTTGGTCGGCCGAGCGACTCCTTCACTCGGCCGAGTGAGATGCTGAAGATGCCCAAATTGCGTATTTTTTTCCTCCTCGTCGCTCCTACGACGTTCTTTCTTCTTCCGCTCCTCTCCAATCTCAAAATACCCCTCAGGGAAGTCTTCGGTGACACTCCGGAGTGGGTGTATCTCGGAATCACTCCAAATCGCTCCAAATCTCCTGAAATACGACAAAAACAACAAATCGTGAAAAGTATCGCAATGTTGTCGATAAACCGTGAAAAACATTATTTGAGCGATCTAAATGGCATGCAAACATGCGGGAAAAAAGGTGTAAAATACGGAGTGATCAAAATCCCCCAAGCTTACCTCTTACTCGTCCTCGAGGAAGATAAGTAAAAGGCGAACCCGGTGAATTTAGAAAATGAAAACGATGGGAAAAAAGGTGTAAAATACGGAGTGATCAAAATCCGCCAAGCTTACCTCTTACTCGTCCTCGAGGAAGATAAGTAAAAGGCGAACCCGGTGAATTTAGAAAATGAAAACGATGGAAAAACGGAAATCGAAAAACGAAGAAGAAAGAAGAAAGCGAAGAGGGAAGCTGCTAGATCATTTTTCTCAGGACGTGGGTTTTGCTTACTCATATAGCATGCATCGAATGTAAAGCACATATCAAAGATTTTTATTTTGATGTCATAATATAATAATGCAAATAGAGATGAAAAACCCAAGAATATTGATATAGCATGAAAAATGGAATAATTCTAAGATTAACATCGTCTAAATCATTTAAAGCGGTATACAATATCGCAGATCACACACTTTTCAATTGAATGCTTTCTATGAGGAGTATAAGAATATCATGCAATACAATAGAAAGAATAAAAAAGCGTGGATTTCATGAAATGAGTGCTAGGCATAGATTTCTGGATTTCGTGAAGCTAAAACAATCTTACCGAGTATAGAATATTACTTAGCCTAGGTTGTCATGCATCGTCAAGTAGTCACTCTCTCACACATCATTGGATTCTCTCCCCCAAGCTTATCTATAAGCGTGGTGGCATATACAAAACTATATTTACATTCCCCATTTCTTTTGAAGCTCCAAATGTCAAAGAAAATAAAAACGAAAAGAGGGAAGAAAGAGAGAGCATATGAGATGGGATCGTTTATTGAGATTCTTTTCTCTTTTCTTTTCTTTTTCTCAAATCTTTTTCTTTTCTTTTCTTCCCTTTTTTTTCAAATAGCATATATACTCAATGATCCCAAATCAAAAGAGAGAGAAGGATATACAAGAATTTTTCTTTTTCTTTTTGGTTTTGGGAAATTTGGAGCTAGGAATTTAATAACGGGGGAAATGCCAAATATTAGATTCGCTAAGGGGAGATTCACCAATGATTTTAAAATAGAGAATTAATGTTCAAGATATGTGGAGAAAGAAATAAATGTATCTCTCAGTTCACTCTATATGACGTGTATGATAACTTCAGCAGGGTAATCTAATCTACTCAGTTTTGATCACAAAAAAGCAAACTAATCCAGATTTATCATAGCTAACATCATTCAATCATCCTGAAGTGAAGTGTACAAGTCATGCAAATAGAAGTGATATAGGAAAAGAAAACGGTACTCCAGATATAAGCATTCAATGCGTGAATCTTGGTGTGTTTTCTACGATAGCATACATATGAATATTCAGACTCAGCTAATAATAGAATTTCATCCATTCTCATACGGAAAAAGTGTGGGTTACTATCTCTAAATGCAAGGCAGATAATAGCATATGATATCAGAAATAAAATCTAAGACATGACAAGTATAGCATGCATATAGAGAAAGCTAAATCCACGTCATCATCATCACAGAAAAATCATCTCTAGCATGAGATGAAAGAAATAAAGATAAAAAAGGGAAAATAAAACTAATTACAATGCAGCACACGAAGAAAATAAGAAAAACGTGATGCATGGTAAAAAAAAGGAAAAAGTGATGAAAGTGAGTGCAAATGCGGAAAATGGCGTGAAAAAACTAAAATAAAGGTGGTAAATCGAAAAAGCGTGAGAACTCACTCCCCCAAGCTAAAGTGCACAGTGTCCCCAATGTGCAAAGTGTGGCACACCAAGAGACGTGTAATGTGAGGGGTAGGTGAGGATGCATGCATGATGAAAAAAAAGAAATAAAAATAACAAAATGAAAATATGATGCGGACATGATGCATGCAGATATAAGAGTGAATCAGATATAAGAGTGTCACACCAAAAAGTCTCTCCCTCTCTCCCAAAAATGATATAGAAAGATATGATCAAAATGTGGACCCAAAACAGTGAGGGGAGGGGGTGGGCAAAAATCATCAGGACCAAGCAGAGACGGGCAGCATGACGGCAAAAGGGATCAATGGCATCAAGGGTGCCTAAGAGGGTGGTGATGCGCCGTCTCCGTCCTGAGGCGGAGGTGGAGGTGGTGGTGGTGGTGGCTGGGGAATAGTCTGCTGGGTGGGTGTGGGTGTGGGTGTGGGTGTGGGAGCAGGCTGGGTGGGTGTGGGTATGGTCGGTACGCGAGGAAGCCGCTCGAGAATCTGAGTGAGGCAATAGTGAATGCCCGGAAGTAGGTCGAAGCGGCTGGCCATAGCGGTGACGGTGGCAGACATGGTCCTGAGGTCACCTCTGAGGGCACTCACCGCCCCCTCAAGAGCACGAATGCTCTGAAGTACAGTGTCAGGGGGAGGTGGTGCAGAGGGACACACGTGTCTGTGCTGTGCATGACGGGGCTAGCGGGCTCGGGTGGTGTAGTGGATGGGCTCAGCAGGCATGTGGAGGAAGGGTGCTGTGCTCACAAGTGGGGGCCCAGCCTCAGGGCGAAGCTGGGGCACAGGCTGGTGTGAGATGGAAGCAGCAGCAGTGGAAGTGGAATATAAAAGTGGCGACGAGGCGGCAAGAGAGGTCAGTGACACAGACGTGGGAACAGACGTCACGACACTCTCAGAAAGTACGGCTGCCGTGGAGACAGAAGTGACAACCGCTGTGGAGGCAGCGTGGGGTCCAAAAGGTGAAATCCCAGCGGAGATCATACTAGCCATGGTCTCCACGACGGCCGTAAAAGAAGGCTCTCCACTCTCAACAAAAGTAGGTGGGCGCTCGGGTAGTACGGAGCAAAGGGGCTCAACGGACAGAGGGCCAGCTGTGGTGGGAGTGGTGGTGGGCTCAGCAAGTGTACTCGCGACACCGGCAGAAGTGTGGACAGAGGTGTCGGGAGCAGCAGAAATATTAGGCACAGGCTGAGGGGCCACGGGGTCAACGGGTGCAGCGTGTGTAGCGTGGGCCTGCTCAGCCTGCTCAGCCTCCTCGGCCTCAAGCACGTACGCGGCGGGGATCAGGAGATCCATCGCCAGAAGCCAGTCCACCTGTGCCGGTGCTATCTGTGTCCGAGCTGGGCTCGGAAGGATCATGTAATCAGCACCGTAGGGACCGTGCAACCAAACCCCGTGCCGCTGGCCGTGCGGACGAAGCATCTTCATCCGGGCCATGACGTCTATAGACAGTGAAGTGGGGCCCGGAGAACGACGCAAATCGGCCGGTAGGTCCTCGCTGGTCATCAGGGTGAGCAGGGTGATCAGACCGCCGTAATATATCGGTGAGCGAGCGCCCACCGATACGATGATGCGGTCCAAAAACCAGCTCGCGATATCAATCACGACGGCGGGGACCAACTCGTCACTCCCCTAGCTAGAACTCTGGGGCGCGTCATCGCATAGAGCATATAAAGCTCCGGCTTGGACATCGTCCCAGGCTCATACCTCGCCAAAAAGGTAGTCGCCATAAGGCACTGAGCTATGCGGAGGCAGGGGTGGACGATGGCTGAGGCCTTGGCCCTACTGGGGTCAAAGGCAGCTGGTAAACCCGTGATCCGTGAAGGATCCTGTCCAAAACAGAGTTAGGATCGATAATATGAAGTGTAAACTTACGCTTGCGTACGCTGCACGGTAGTCTACGAACTTCGCCTTCGGATTCGCCACGACGGATCGAGTCTACTCACGAACGGAGTAAGGCTACTAAATCCACAATCTAAATCTCTATTTTAGATTAAGAACTTGGATGGAGGGAGAGGAAATATTTCTGCAGAGCTTCGCTATGAAGAAGATGCATGCATGAATTTCATGCAAAAAGTGTAAGGAAAATGGCTACCCTTGGGTCTTATTTATAGCCCCCAAGGTAGTTATTTTAGGGTAAGTTGTTCCTTTGGAACAACTTAATTAAGGTGTACCATGATACATGGCACATTATAAGCTTAAGTTGTACCATATGCATGGTACAACATAAGCTTAAGATATTCCCCCTTTATTAGCCATATGTCGCATGCACTTATGCATATATAATGCGACTTTCTCGCTCATACAGAGATCCTCTCCGCAAGGGAACAGATTCCCTTTGCACATGACATAGTGTGCGCGACGTTCGAGGTCCGTATTCCCTCGTACATCCCCCACAAGGGTGTACAAACGTCTTCCATATCCAACATCTCCCACTCACACTTGAGGGGATTGTAAGAGAACGTCTTTCCCTTAGTTCTTTCATCTATCATACCGAGAAATAGACCGTGCGACCGTCATGCGCGTAGAGTCTGTTGTTGTGCACTTGTTAGAGATACACAACGACCTCGAAGGTGCAAAGTTGAGTAGTTCAACGCATGCTTTACCCTAGATTATTTCTTCACATTTCTTATACTTTATATTCAACAATTGAATCCCATCTGGATTACAATTGGCTGGCCAGCTTTGAATCATTAAAGTCCAAATGCGAACATGAAATCAATCTTCCTCTTCTTGAGAACCTTATGATCTTGACTTGATTCGCTTTTCTAACGTGCCCCGCCGAGCCGAATTACCATAGCCCATTAGTAACACACTAAGATAGCGATCATCTCGTCAAATCTAAAGGAACCAATTGGAGTCCTTGAGGGTAAGAGTTAAGACCCGTATGGCCTTTGAGTCTCACATAATAGCAAACACTATTGCTACTAACTCAGTGGTCGAAATGCATACGTGGTATGAACACGTATTACAACATCACTCCTTTCCCAGGGAGAGTATGTCTTAATGATGTTGTACGGATGAAAGATCAGACACCACAGTGCCTATCTTTTGAGTCCCCTTACTACTCAGGAAATATTCCCGGACTCTCATCCTGCATAAGACAGATAGGATTAAAAAATCCAATGAGATCTTTATATCCTTGTGATACAGATCTCAGATCTTTTGTAAGCATCCATATGATGCAGATCTTTCATTCGACTATCTTGTTAAAGTCTTGACTCTAAATCATTCGTCTAATGATTTTGACTTTAAACTAGTCTCATCTCTATCTTATCCATCTGATAAGATAAGGCGGTTGCTCATGTGAGAGAGCCAACCTTAATCTGTCCGACATACACACAATTTAGCTGAGATTTCAAAAATGTACACAAACATTTCTTAAGAAATTCATATGCAATGTTGGAAAAAGAACTTATTCTTTTATTAATTTTGATCATTTCTTAGACATGGGAATATATATTTGGTACAACTCAGCCCATACGCAATCCTTGAGATGATAAGTGTTTATAAAACACATTTCTGGGGATCGCTTTCGTAAGCTGATCCTCTATCGTCTCATGCGTAGATATGTACCTTATGTCTACCTTCTTGGTTTTATCATAGTCTTTTGCAAATCTGCAGTTCCTTTAAGATACTGCATTATCCTCTTAACCGCTTTCCAGTGTTCTTGCCCTGGGTTGGATTGGTAACAGCTTACCATTTCCAACGGCAAAACAGATGTCCGGTCTCGTACACACCATAGTGTACATAAGACTATCAACTGCACTGGAATATGGAACTTTTTCCATAATTTCCTTTTCCTTTTGGTTCTTTGGACACGATTCCAGATATAAGTTATCGCATATGCTTATATGAATATCAATGGACTTGCAGTCCTGCATATTAAATCGTTCTAGGACCTTCTTTATATAAGTCTCCTGTGAAAGAGAAAGAAGTTTCTTCGAACGATTCCTTGAAATCTTAATTCCAAGGATATATGCGGCTTTTCCTATGCCTTTCATCTCAAATACTGATGAAAGCCAAGCCTTGATACTCATTACAAAGCCCTTGTCATTTCTGGCTATTAAAATGTTATCTACATATAGATACATGATAATATACTTGCTTTCAATCCTCTTGATATATACTCAGTTATCTTCATCAAGCATGGAAAAAATCCATTTGATAAGACAACTTCTTGAAATCGTATATACCATTGCCTCGAGGATTATTTAAGACCATATATGGACTTACGAAGTTTACAAACCTTATGTTTGTTTCCTTCTTTTACAAACCCTGTTGGTTGTTCCATATAGATCTCCTCGTCCAATTCTCCATTGAGAAAGGCAGTCTTTACATCCATCTGATGTAATTCGAGGTATAAGCAAGCTACCATTGCGAATCAAGGTAAAACGCACAACAGGTGAGAAGTTTTCTTTGTAGTCTATCCCTTCCTGTTGCGTAAAACCTTTCGCGACAAGGCGAGCTTTATATCTATCTATAGAGCCATCAGCCTTATGCTTGATCTCGAGAACCCATTTGTTCCCAATTGCTCTATGTCCTCTGGGTGAGTTAACTAAGTCCCAGACTTGGTTAACTTTTATGGATTTCAATTCCTTCTTCATCGCTTCCATCCATTTGTCTTTTGCAGGGCATGATGTGGCATATTTGAGATTCTTCAAGTCCTTGTTGACTCGAATTTAGATCAATTCTAATATCACTCCCACTTGAAATGTTGTTAGAATTGCTCCCACTTGGATCATTATTCCCGTATGGAATAGGATAATCGTCATTCGTATAATCCATTGGTGAAGGTTGAAAAGTATTTTTGTTTTCACCAAGAATTCTCCCACTCGAATGAGGTAATCCTTCTTGATCACAAATCTCAAATAGAGATAAGTCCTGACTTATCTCGCCCTGTCTTGGAAACTCGTTTTCCAAGAAAGTGACATCCCTCGACTCAAACTCAATTAGCACACCATTGTCTTCCTGACTAACAAAAACATAACCTTTGGAGTTTAATGCGTATCGTTTAAAGATACATTTCCTTCCCCATGGCCCAAGTTTGCCATACTTATGGGAGGAAATATGTGCGTTGAATGCACAAACTCAAGGTAAAATGTTTAAGTTAGGAGACCTTTGGTTCCACAACTCATAAGGAGTGGAGCTAACTGATTTCGAGGGTACGCGGTTTAAAATGAAAACGGTTGTCAATAATGCATCACCCCAGAAGGTGATTGGCAAGTTAGCTTGCGCCATCATTGAACAGACCATTTTTCATTAAAGTCCTATACCTCCTTTCTGCAACACCAATTTGTTGAGGAGTATAAGGCATAGTTACTTGATGTACTATGCCTTTTTCATCACAAAGTTCCTTTAAACTTGTTAATTGATATTCACCGCCCCTATCGGTTCGCATGACCTTAATCTTGCGATCTAATTGATTCTCCACTAAACTCATATAGTTTTTAAAGCAGGTTTAGTGCTTTCACTTTTGTGGGATATCAAATAGATATTACCGAATCGGGTGAAATCATCAATTAAAAGTGATGAAATAGGACTTCCCGCGTCTTGTCTTGACATTCATCGGACCATATATGTCCGAATGGATAAGCGGTAATGGAACCTTGGCCCTTGTGCCGGTTCCAAACGGCTTGCGACAAGATTTCCTTTCAAGGCAATGTTCGCAGGTCGACATTTCAACCTTTGAAACATTGGATAGAAGGCCACGTTTGGCAAGTCTATCCATACGCGTTGGTCCAATATGACCAAGCCTTGATTGCCAACAAATTATATTAGACTCATTAGTCAAAGAATTTGTCATAAGGAAATGAGAAATCATACATTGTACTTATTACAATGAATCCTTTAAATACATAACCCAGAACCAATAAAGGAATTATTACAAAAATAGGTCCATATTACAAACATGAAGGAACCAACCATTAACCAAGACCCAATAAATTGACCACAGTTTTAATATTCCTTTGAATATATATGGAATGAAGAGAACATCATGTAGTAGGAGAGTGAGGCCGTTGTCCAAGACAAGCTTGCGAGTCCCAACGCCTTTCACTTCAACACGTGTGTTGTTTCCTACATTGATCCACTTCATTCCTTGGGTATCCGGTGATACTCCACGAAGGACCGTCTGTCCTTTGCTATGTGGTCGGTGGCACCTGAATCAATTATCCAAAAATGGATTAGATTCCACAAGAAATAGTGAACTAGAAACACATATGTAACTAGTATTACAAGTTACCTCGTCACTTCCACTCGTACACAAACGAGCATAGTGACCGAGCTTGTTGCACTTGAAGCACTTGATCCTTTTCAAGTCTTTCTTCTTGTGCCATTTCTTGTGCCCACCCTTATGTTTGGGTTCCTTGGTAGACTCAGGTTGCTTATTACGTTCATTAGAAGACTTCGAACGATCTTTACGTTTCTTTCCCCCGTGTGAGGAACTAGCAACCATGTGCACTTCTGCACTTGGTTTAGCAGCCGCAAGCTGCTCTTCCTCTAATTCGAGGTGCTTGGAAACGTCGTTGAAGGTCTTGATGCTCTCATTATGAGTGAGATGCATCTTCATTTGGTCCCACCCATTTGGTAGGGAACGTATGACTGCTTGGATTTGTTGCTCATCTGTGAGCATATGACCTGCGTCCTTTAACTCTGATATAAGGTTCGCCATATGTCGCAGATGTTTCCCCATGGAATGATCTGAACGTTTCTTATATGTATCGAACTTTATAGTTAAGGCGTGAAGTTTGGACACCGATGTGCCACCGAACTTCTCCTCTAGCTTGGACCATATGTCCATGGCTAGGTCATGTTCTCGGAAGATGCACATTATGTCATCAGCCATACTGCTTAATAACGTAATGCGCGCTATCTTATTCTTCCGAGACCAAGCATCAAAAGCTTCCTTGTCTCTTCGGTGTTGGGCCGTAGTGCCCAACTCGGGTTCAATCATTACGTTCTTTAGAGTTTCGAGCACTTCTTGCTCCTCTAAAACGTATTGTATCTTAATGGACCAAAGTTTGTAATTATCGCCGTTGAGTTTTTCACCTTTGTTTAACTCAGCGACGATATTCTTTGAAGCGGAAGACATTTTACTTTTAAAATGCTGCAAAAGACACAAAACCGAAGGTTCGATCAAAAACATTTCATAAAAAATTCTTAAAATATAACTCCCACTTGAAATGATAATAGAATATCCCATTTGGATAGTTCTAAAATTCAAATCCCACTTGGAATTATATTATATTTGATAAGTTACTTTCGAAAAATATTGAAGGTGTTGTTCTAGAATCGAAAAGGTCTCTATGATTCCAATCACCATCTAGAACAACTTTCAATATTCCCCCATCACTTATCAAACTATAGTACTCTTATAGTACTAGCAGCGGAAAATAAGTATTTGATAAGTTACTTTCGAAAAATATTGAAGATGTTACTCTAGAATCGGAAAGGTCACTATGTTTCCAATCACCATCTAGAGTAACTTTCAATATTTCTCCCTCACTTTATCAAATGTTAGTACTCTTATAGTACTTAGCAGCGGAAAAGCGTTTTTGAAAACGTATTTTTCAAAACGAATATAAAATACATTGGCTAATCTCCGTAGAGTAGAGCACAACGTCATAAGTTCATTGGCTAATCTCCGTAGAGTAGAGCACAATGACATGGCTAATCTCGCATGAAGTAGAGCATTACGGCTAATCTTCAAGGAGTAGAGCACAATTTCATAAGTACATTGGCTAATCTCCGAAGAGTAGAGCACAATGACTTGGCTAATCTCGCATGAAGTAGAGCACTATGGCTAATCTTCAAGGAGTAGAGCCCAAGTTAAAAACTTCATTCAAACGTTAGTCCCGTATGAACTAGTCGGCACTGTGGTTAGCCCCGTATGGGCTAATCGACACATTCGAGTTTGACCAATGCCTTTTGTCACCCCGTATTGGTCATTTGGCAAGTTTGCAATCGACCCAGACCATCTGTCGGATTGGTCGACCAAAAACACAAAATTGGTCGACCAATATTCGAACTGCAACTTCTCCCGGCCAGGGCCTCTGCCCTGGCCGGGGCTTGGCCAATGGCCGGCCAGGGCCTCTGCCTTGGCCGGCCAGGGGGCCTGCCCCCCTCGGCCAGGGCCGGCCAGGCCCTGGCCTCTGCCAGGGCCGGCCGGCCAGGCCACTGGCCGGGGCCAGGGCTCCTGCCCTGGCCTCGGCCAGGCGCTGCCCTGAGGCCAGGGCGCTGCCCTGAGGCCAGGGCGCTGCCCTGAGGCCAGGGCGCTGCCCTGAGGCCAGGGCGCTGCCCTGGCCTCTTGCCAGGGCGGCCTGGCCGCTGGCCGGGGCCAGGGCTCCTGCCCTGGCCTCGGCCAGGCCCTGGCCTGAGGCCAGGGCTCCGGCCCTGGCCTGAGGCCAGGGCTCCGGCCCTGGCCTGAGGCCAGGGCTCCGGCCCTGGCCACTGCCAGGGCCGGCCTGGCCCTGGCAGTGGCCAGGGCGCCGGCCCTGGCCTCTGCCAGGGCCGGCAGGCCGGCCAGGGCCGGCCCTGGCCACTGCCAGGGCCGGCCTGGCCGGCAGGCCCTTGGCCAAGGCCGGCCACTGCCGGCCCGGCCTTGGCCGGCCACTGCCGGCTTGGCCATGGCCGGTCATGGCTTGGCCATGGCCGGCCATGGTCAAGGCCTTTCGGCGTTGGCCGGCCATGGCCCCTTTGGCCATGGCCGGCCACCCCCTTTGAATGGGGTTGCCGCACTTTCTCCTCCCCCTTGATGGGGTGGTCGCCGGTGGTTATTGGCCGTAGCCAACCCCCTCCGCATGAGGAGAGGGGGTGCATGGCCTTCATGGCCCATTTGGCCATGGTGCACATGCACCAAAATTTTCCTCTTACCCGATGGAAATAACTTCCATCATCTTCCTCGATGAAGCACCCGTTCGTCGATGAAGCACCCGTTCGTCGAGAATTTAGTTATTTTCTAATGGCCGTGTGCCAAAAATGAATAACTTACTACGTGAACGGTCGGTTCTTCCCGTCACGGAGAGTTCCTACCATATCCATAATGATATGAGACCCTAACGTGAAAAGAACAACCGCTGCGTTCTCTTCGTCACGAAGCGTTCCTACTATATCCGTAATAGTAGGAGACCCATTCGTGAAAAAGACAACGACTCGTTCGTAGTTTCGACGGGGCGATGGTTTGACCGGGGCGAACCCATATGGCTCTGATACCAATGAAGGATCCTGTCCAAAACAGAGTTAGGATCAATAATATGAAGTGTAAACTTACGCTTGCGTACGCTGCACGGTAGTCTACGAACTTCGCCTTCGGATTCGCCACGACGGATCGAGTCTACTCACGAACGGAGTAAGGCTACTAAATCCATAATCTAAATCTCTATTTTAGATTAAGAACTTGGATGGAGGGAGAGGAAATATTTCTGCAGAGCTTCGCTATGAAGAAGATGCATGCATGAATTTCATGCAAAAAGTGTAAGGAAAATGGCTACCCTTGGGTCTTATTTATAGCCCCCAAGGTAGTTATTTTAGGGTAAGTTGTTCCTTTGGAACAACTTAATTAAGGTGTACCATGATACATGGCACATTATAAGCTTAAGTTGTACCATATGCATGGTACAACATAAGCTTAAGATATTCCCCCTTTATTAGCCATATGTCGCATGTACTTATGCATATATAATGCGACTTTCCCGCTCATACAGAGATCCTCTCCGCAAGGGAACAGATTCCCTTTGCACATGACTTAGTGTGCGCGACGTTCGAGGTTCGTATTCCCTCGTACATCCCCCACAAGGGTGTACAAACGTCTTCCATATCCAACAATCCGGGCCCAGAAAGCATGGGAATCGAAGGAAGGTGGGGGATATGAGTGGGTGCGTAACCACGGTCGGCCCCGGGGATATCGGGCCACGAAAAGAATGCTCTCATCATACCGAGAGTGACCTGGCACTCCCGGTCCATAAACCTAAATGAGCATCCCTCGTCGGCCCGGGCTATAGAACTCAGCACATCAAGTGTAGGACGGATGAAGGTGTCCGCCGACACTTGGAAAAAATCTCGCCAACCCACGTTATCATACAACGTGAGCATCCCCTCAAGTACCCCCAGGCGTCCTAGGTCTGCAAGGTGTGTGAACCTGGAGGGTACAATCGAGCGCTGGGAAATGCGCTCAAAAACGACGCGGTGTGCGTCGTCTCGAAACGTAATCCCCAGCGGCCCGACAAGTGGAGCCGGTGGTGGCAGTGGGTCGACAGGGAGTGGCTGTGCGGGGTGAACGGGGACTGCAGGCTGTGGCTGTGCGGGGTGAACGGGGTCTGCAGGCTGTGGCTGTGCGGGGTGAGGTGGTGTAGGCGGAGGAGAGTCCTCCATCTCGTGGGTGGGGCCGGGCTCGTCCGGCCGCTTTCGCTTGGCGGAAGCTCTCCTAGACTGTGGCCGTGTCCGGGGCGGCATCGGTGCCCCGGGTGCTCACCAAAAATAGATAAAACGCGGCATGCGAAAATAAGTGGAACGAGTATACCGTAACACGCCACGAGAGCAATATAGTGGATGCGTGCAAAGACGCCGCCTCCACGAAGCCAAAAACGCTATCCGGAAGCTCCCCTAGGCTCCCCTAAGCTCCTCAATATACCATGCACATCAAACGAAGATATCAGCGTGTAATATTCAAAATGTATGGGGGGTTAGGGGTATAATGGATAGATAATGAAGTTAATTTGAATTAGGGGCTAGATTAGTGCACGGATCGTCAAAAAATACAAGAAATAGGAGAAAATAAGGCGAAAAGGGGCTACCGGAGCTCGGCCGGCGGTGAGATCGCCGGCGGCGACTCGGGCGGAGGAGCGGCGGCTTCGGCTGGCGGTGGTCGGCCGAGCGCAGCCGTCGGTGAGGCGGTCGGGCGAGTGGAGGGGTGAAGCGGCCGAGGGATACGAAGAGTCGGGCGATTTTGGGATTTGTCTCGCTTCGAAAAACGCGCTGACCCGCTCCCCTTTATATGGGAAAAGTTACGACTCGGCCGAGTGACCATGTCGCTCGGCCGAGTGAATGTAACAGAAATTTTTTTTGAAAATTCCTCCCCGCTTACGCCTCGACCGAGCGGCTTTACCACCCTCAGCCGAGTGGAAAAAGTCCATTCGGCCGAGTGGCACAAGCTACTCGGCAGTTCTCGCCTTAGGAGCGTATCGGTTTCACTCGGCCGAGTGAAGGTATATACTCGGCCGAGTGGCAATTATACTGAAATCAAGAAAAGAAACAGAGAGTTGGGTACAGCAGACTTCCCTCGTTTGTGCGCTGCTCAGGCGGAAGAACTTATGTGCTCGGCCGAGTGGCTAGTGTACTTGGCCGAGTGAACCCTGTTTTCTGCTGTTTGGCTCCGTTTGTGCTCTAATCTCTGTTGTTCTTCCACCAGTTGATTTCTTCCTCCTCCTAAGCATCGAGCGCATTCCTGGAGCGCTCCTCGTCGCCTTGTTCATCCTCCTAATGATAGATATCCCTTTCTCCTCTACTGTCAAAGAAAAATAGGACCCGTTATCACGAATTTTTCAGGCAAATGACTCAAAACACTAATAATTTCTAAAACAAAAATAAAGAACAAAGTAAAAATAAAGCGATAACCGTCGGGTTGACTCCCGACAAGCGCTCGTTTAAGGTCTTGAGCTCGACCCCCTTGGATTTTCAAATTAATGCGGGATATTGGGTGCATATGAGATGCACCCGTCGAATTTATCGGGAAGAACGCTCGGATTTGGATGTTGTGGTGGCGTGTTCTCCCTCATTGATCCTTCGTCTCGGGTAGTGTTGGGGGGTGACTCCCCCAAGCTAGTGCTTGCTCCGGGCCTTGGCTTCACCGGTGACACCGATTTTCGTATCGGTGGGGCTTTCTTCGGAGACTTCATCTTTGAGAGCTTGCAGAGCTCCCGTATTCTTGCGACATCAGCGTCGCCTTCATCAACTTCCACGGTGAGATCGGGGGAGTCATTCATCTTTTCTTCTTGGCCCAAATCCGGCCCTTCCTCAAATTCATCCTCGAATAGTGCGCCGATGGAATGGGGGATCGCCTCCTCAATGACCTCGTCAAGGAGGTATGAAAGATCGTCCGGCCGTCCCTTAAGCAGCTATATTCTACTTATTTCTCCCATAGGGACTCCCTCGGAATAATTCTTGAGCCTTTGTCCATTTACTTTGAATGTGGCTCCGTCTTTGCTTTCTAACTCAAAAGCTCCTCCCGGTTGTATGTGCTTGATGGTGAAAGGTCCGGACCATCGTGACCTCAATTTTCCCGGAAAGAGTCGGAGCCGGGAATTAAATAGGAGGACTTTATCTCCGACCTTGAAGTCTGTAACAGTTATGCGTGCATCGTGGAGAATCTTGGTCCTTTCTTTGTAAATTCTTGAGCTCTCGTAGGCATCTCTCCTAATCTCATCAAGCTCGTTGATGTCCAAGAGTCGCCTCACCGCCGCACTCTTATAATCATAATTGAGGGTCTTGATGGCCCAATACATGCGGTGTTCCAGCTCTACCGGCAAGTGACAAGCTTTTCCATAAACAAGTCGGAATGGTGTGGTGCCGATGGGAGTGCGAAAGGCTATGCGATATGCCCATAGAGCATCGTTCAACTTCATGGACCAATCCTTTCTAGATCGATCTACGGTCTTCTCAAGAATTTGCTTTATCTCCCTATTCGAGACCTCCACTTGGCCGCTCATTTGGGGATGATATGCCATGCAAACTCTATGGTTTACCCCGTACTTCTTCAGCATGGCTTCGAACTTGTTTTCTATGAAATGGCTTCCCCCGTCGCTTATCAAGGTACGAGGCACCCCGAAGCGTGGGAAGATATTCTGCTTGAAAAATTTAGAAACGCCACTTGCATCATTGGTAGGGGTAGCGAATGCTTCCACCCATTTGGAGACGTAGTCAACGGCCAATAGGATATACTTATTACTGTTGCTTGACAGAAATGGTCCCATGAAGTCCACTCCCCAACAATCAAAAAGCTCAATTTCTTGGATGGGCATCATTGGCATCTCATTACGTTTGGAAATATTCCCGGTCCGTTGGCATATATCACACCCCTTCACAAAGTCGTGGGTGTCTCTGAACATTGTTGGCCAGAAGAATCCGCTCTGCAAAATCTTAGCGGTTGTCTTAGAGGCGGCATGATGTCCCCCGCATGGCATACCATGGCAATGCATAATGATAGACGTTGCCTCCTCCTTAGAAACACACCTCCGAATAACACTATATTTGTATATCTTGAAGAGGTATGGATCTTCCCAAAAATAGCTACGGACCTCATGCAAAAATCTCCTCTTTTGTTGCGTGGGCATCCCATGCGGTTTAATTCCACAAACCAAGTAATTGACGAAGTTCGCGTACCAAGGCACTTCCCCGGGCCTTATGGCGTATAGCCTCTCATCCACGAATGTTTCGTCGATAGGTAAACTCTCATCCTCCTTGTCGCGAATAAGCCTAGACAAATGATCCGCCACAACATTGTCCGTACCTTTCTTGTCTCTGATCTCTAAATCGAATTCTTGCAACAAGAGTATCCACCTGATTAACCAAGGTTTGGCCTCCTTCTTGTTTAGAAGATATTTCAATGCCGCATGGTCGGTGTGGACAATCACCTTGGAACCAAGGAGGTAGGAGCGAAACTTCTCGATGGAATAGACGACCGCTAGAAGCTCTTTTTCAGTAGTTGTATAGTTTTTCTGTGCGTCATCCAATGTCTTGCTTGCATAGAATATTGCATGAATCTTCTTATCTTTCCTTTGTCCTAATACCGCTCCAATGGCTTGGTCGATAGCATCACACATTAGCTCAAAGGGAAGGCTCCAATCCGGTGGTTGTATGATGGGTGCGGAAACTAGTGCTTCCTTCAACGTATTGAAGGCTTGCAAGCATTCGCCTGAAAAAATAAAAGGAGTATCTTTAGCAAGCAAGGACGTAAGAGGTCGGGCAATCAAGGTAAAATCCTTGATAAAGCGGTGGTAAAACCCCGCATGACCAAGAAAGCCTCTAATGCCCTTAACATTAATAGGAGGTGGGAGTTTCTCGATTACCTCAATCTTTGCCTTATCTATCTCAATCCCTCTTGAGGAGACAAGGTGCCCAAGAACTATACCTTCCATGACCATGAAGTGGCACTTCTCCCAGTTCAGAGTTAGATTATTTTGTTGGCACCTTTTAAGAACTTTAGTGAGATTAGCCAAACAAGAATCAAACTCGCTCCCATAAATTGAGAAATCATCCATAAAGACTTCCATTATATTTTCAATGTAATCGGAAAAAATGGATGTCATACATCTCTGAAAGGTTGCGGGAGCATTACAAAGACCGAAGGGCATCCTACGGTAGGCATATGTACCGTAGGGACAAGTAAACGTGGTCTTTTCTTGGTCATCTTCGTGCAAGGGGATTTGGAAACCCCCCGAATACCCATCCAAATAACAAAAGTATTTATGTTTAGCTAGGCGTTCGAGCATTTGATCAATGAAGGGCAGTGGGTAATGGTCTTTTCGGGTGGCTTTATTTAGTTTTCTATAATCTATGCACATTCGCCATCCCGTGACAGTGCGAGTAGAAATGGGTTCTCCTTTATCATTTTTTATAACGGTCATCCCCCCTTTTTTGGGGACGACATGAACGGGGCTAACCCATCTACTATCAGAGATCGGATAGATAATTCCAGCATCAAGCAATTTTAGGATTTCCTTTTTCACTACCTCTTTCATATTCGGGTTCAACCACCTTTGAGGCTCAATAGAAGAGGCTTCAGTGTTTTCCAAGTGGATCCTGTGCGTGCATAGCCTAGGGCTTATTCCCTTAAGATCAGAGATTGTGTAACCAAGGACATCCTTGTGATCTCTAAGGACTTCTAATAATTTTTCAAGTTGGTCTTGGCCAAGGTGGGCATTTACAATCACCGGGAAAGTCAATTTACTACCCAAGAAAGCATACCTTAGATTCGGCGGTAGTTGTTTAAGCTCTACCTCAAAGGGTGCCACACCCTCTGCTTCGTCACCTTGTGTGAATTTAACTTCTCCTTCAACATCTGAGTTTAGTTCGCTCTCGAATGGGGGCTCAATTCGCTTCCTAGTGAGGACGGTGCATCGGAATAGACGCTCTCCGATTCTGTGCCTGCATCGATAGGACCACCACCTTGCTCCGGTTCATTCCTGAGATCAAGAAATACGTCAGCAGATTCATAAATGCAAGAGTGAGGGTCATAGAGTGTATCTCCCTGAATATCTGTTTGGTCGAAGTGTTCCTCGGGAGTGTAGTACTCTTCGACACACGTTCTATCGCCTTCAAAATATAGCTTGTCATCCCTCACATCAACTCTGATATCGCCCCCAATAGTCCCATCCGGGGAGATTTGATCCATCACGAAGCTAGAAAACAGTTGTTCGACGGGGTCCTCGATACTAATAGCGAAAGCTCTGGTAGCGTAGACCTCATCAATAAGTTCCTTGAGGAGCTCCGCAAAAGATTCATCATCTCCCTGGCCAGACTCAGTCATGGGAATTGCATCCCCCATCTTACCTGATAAGATTCCGTGGAGAATTTCGGGAGGGATTGCAAAATGGGGCTGTAAACAGAGTTAGAAAAGAATGAAGCAATAAAAAAAGTTGAAGAGAAATGACCGGGTGATCCAAATCAAACTCTGTCAAAACGCCTTCCCCGGCAACGGTGCCAAAAACTTGGTCGCGCCCGGGCGTACACCCTAAAGAGCGACCGTGTAGTTTTACCGCAAGCGCACGGTGTAGCGGCGAGCGGGTATCGAACACAGGGAGGACGTATGACAGTGCCTTCTCTGAACAACCTGGCTATAGGGACAGAAAAGTAGGAAATTGCCTTTCGGCGATGTTGTCACAATCGTCAAATAATGTAAAGAGATATAAAATCAAATAAAGACGCCTAGGGAATAGGGAATCCCCGCTACTCACCGTATCTCGTCATTGTGATTCATCGGTTTCACAATTGCTAGGGTAGAATGTCGGGTGAACTAGTTGCAACTGAATGTAAAACCTAGCTCACGCTCTCGCGCTGTTGTCGGTCTATAGCAAACCTAGGCTCGGGTCCAATCTCTTGCAAACCCTAGCCTAGGCAAGCTAGCATTAGGATCAACATCATCGTTCAATCGCATCCCGAGCCCACTCTCGTGCAAACTCGGGCTATGACCTAGGTTGGGATAGTTCCTACCCGTCCAATCTCTTGCAAACGGGTATCGGTATAGGATTGCAACCGAGGATACTAGTATCGGTCCAATCTCTTGCAAACCGGTACTACGGAAACTCAATTTCAAACCAATTCGGATTTCTAGGGTTTCCTATCGAATTGGGATCCAATCTCTTGCAAATCCCAATAGATATGAACACCTAGCTATCTGTGTTATTGTAGGAAGATATATGCCCATAAGGCAATTTATCTTGATTATACGTCTTGTTCATACCGTATGTGGTACGTATTATTCTAAGTATAAAATCATTTGTATTAATATACTTAGATAATATCCATAGACTTATAGTTAGGTCCTTACATATCTAGATGAGATCTCGATTATGAGTAAGTAAGCGACCGAATAGAAACGTAAGTCTTAAACGGCTCGTGATCGTAGATGTGTCGAGAACTGGATATCGACACATCGGATAGATCACTGTGTCTTCGTCTTACCTTCGGGTAATGATGATCTCATAGTCATTTGACTTGGTGAAGTCGGAGACGAGACACAGGTGCTCATTGGAGAATGAGTTCACTGAACGACCAAGTTAGAGTTATTAAATGGTTAACATTAATGATCTGTCTTTAATAACTCTAGGGTGATGATAGGTTAGTTGATCCTTAAGACCTGAAGTCATTTGTACCAACCTGTGAGCGGACGGTGTAGCTTAGACCCATGATCTAGCTTCGAGGACCAGTCCTGATGAAAGATCTTAGGTTGGGTTGTACCTGAAGCTCTCAAAGTTAGTAAATGACTAAGATGGGATTCGTCACTTCCATTAAAGGGAAGTTAGTGTTACAGGCTCAGTACGGTCTTTATGTTAATCCTCGGTCGGGGTACGTTGCAAGTAGTACAACGTGTATACAATAAAGACCGTCGTATACTGACCAATGTTGTCTAATAGGGTTGACAGAAAACCATACCCTAGGCCAACAATAAACACAGTCTTGACAAAGGGATTTTAGCTAACGGCATTCATCACTGACACAGCCAATGCAAACCCTATGATACTTTTGTCAAAGGGTCGATCACGTTATGATGACTCTGAAACAGGGACGACAGCTACTGCTCGTAGTGACCGTCGTCTAGGGGTTTCGAGCCCCAACCTATAGTAAGGTCAGGCTGTAGGGTCTCACACCGAGTAGTGTTCGTGTCTTAGTAATAGGAATATAGAAAAGAGAGAAATATCATTTGATGATATTAAACATTCACAAAACGGTTGTGAATATTAGTCGCATTAGCAATAGGGACACAACATTGCATTAGATGCTAACCTTGACTAAACGTGTTGTAAATTAGTTACGACGAATTTAGTAGGAACAAACTTGTTGGAAAGGGTTACCTGGATGACGGGATCGTCCCGGTCTAAACACAGGTTCAAACCGCGTCCAAATCGGAGCTCAAACGAGTCCAGAAACGCAGAAATAGTTCAAGGAGAAGTGGGTTAGACGCACTGGGCCAAAAGGCCCATGTGCAAAGGCAAAACGGGCGCCGCCCGCTGGCTGCAACGGGCGCACGCCCGCTGCAGCAGCGGGCGCGGCCCGCTGTGTGCAGCGGGCGGGCGCCCGCTGCATCAGCGGGCGTGGCCCGCTGCACAGCGGGCGGGCGGCCCGCCCTTGCTCCCTTGGGCGGGCGCACCTGCTAAGCCTAGCCGGCGCGCCCGCAACTTAAGTCAAATTAGGGTTTTTTGAAACCCCTAATGACGGCTACGAATTTTGAGAAATTGCTAAACTTTGAGCAATTGTTTGAGGGGTCAAACGAAGTCAAAATTTGTCGCCGTCAGTTCCTACGCGTTCACCATTCCAAGATCTTCTGATTGATAGCTTGTTTGGTGTTTGGAGTTTAGTATGCGAGGAGAATTAATTAGTTAAAGTTTGACTTTGTGAAAGGCTAACTTTAGAGTTGAAATTAAGCCAAATGGCTTAAATTGAATTTTTCTCTTCATGGGGATTGTCCCACATTTCCCGCAACGAGAAGTTGAGTGCTCACTCCCTATATAAATAGGGGTGCACTCTCCTCGTTGAAAAACACACCAGTCAACGATCGAGTAGCTCCAGAATTTTAGAGCAAGCTCGATTCGCGACTAAACTCTCTCTCTATTTTCCTGTTCTCCGGAGTAGTCCTAGCATGACTACGAAGGGGGTTTGGATCTGATCCGGACGTCTAAGACGCGGGTTTCTTCTCAAGTGAAACTTTCTACCGCGTGTGATCGGCTCGGAGGCGAAAGCAGCTCGGGCGGATTGGTGCGAGGGTGCGAGGCGGCTCAGGCAGATCGAGTCAACGCGGCTCGGCTACGAGGAGCTTCTCAAGACGGTGCAGTACATCTTGCATGCTCCAGGGCCAAGATTCCGGGTATGTGGTTCATGCTCCAGGGCCAAGATTCCGGGTATGTGGTTAAGCATTTTTGTGTAGATTTTAATTAGTCGCTTTAGTGTAGATCCTTCTTAGGGTGGTCAGATCCACCCCAAGTTGGCATAGATCGGGCTGGGTTCTGGCTTCCCAGAGCCTAGCTAAATAGTTTAGCTAGTGTAGAAATTTTTTATTTCTGTTTTTCCGATGTGCTTTTTGTGCCTCCGTGGTCCGTCCGACTTAGGACAGATACGGATCCGAGCTCTAGGGTTCCGCCAAAACCCCAACAGTGGTATCAGAGCCAGGTTATGCTATAGATCTACTATAGCGACTTCTTAAATCTTTAAAAATGCTATTTTTAACATGTACAAACTATTTTGCTTAATGTTAAATAGTTTTAAAAATTGTTTCGTGTTTTTAAAAAATTGTTTTTGCAACACGGAAATTTTTTTTGGGCTATTTACTTTATGCGAAAAATTTTAAATAGGTCTCCAACATTTAAATACTTTATAAATTTTTTTTATGAGATACGAAAAATTTTTGGGGGTTTTTAAACTTTATGTAAACTTTATAGAAAAATTTTATTTTTGAAATTTAAGAATTTTTCTTTAGTTACATAAAAGTTAGAGATCTTTAAAACTTTATTTGAAAGCTTCTAAAAGGATTTCTAAAAGTTTTAAAAGAGTTTTAAAATTGTTTTAGAATATGTAAGTAATAGAAATGTTTTTATTTCATGAGATGAAACATAAATTAATTTCTTTTTATTACATAGATGTTTCTAAAATTATTATGTGATATTTTAATTTTAGAAATAAGGTTAAAAATTTTTAAAGGCCTAGGTTTAAAAATTATTAGATAATTTTGTACGGCCTAGTTTTATGCGATAAAAATTTTTATGGAGGCTTTAAATTTTTAATCTTTAATTCTAAGTGTTAAAATTTAGATTTGCATGTTTCTATTATGTAGATAATTTTTAAACTTGCAAATACATTTTATATGTCACTAAAATGAAACTTTCTTTTATGCGGATAAGTTAGTTGTTTCATTTCATGTTGAATAATGTATTCACAAACCTTATTAGGTTAGCCATTAAAATTTTATAAGATGAAATTTTAATATGACAGTGACATGCTATGTTTGATAAAACAAAACAACATCGAACCTAATACATGATTAGGGTAGTCCCTTTGTTTGTAAATCATTTCATTAAAACGTTTAATTAATATTTTCATAAAAGACAATGTTGAATTGTTTTATTAAAATCCTAATTAGATTGGAGTAGCAAGTTGAACGAAGAACCTTATAGTTGATAAGGATTTAATAAAAGTTGTTCAACCAATCCGAAAAATTTTGAATTTTAGGATCCACTAGTTGATAAGGATTAACTAGTTCTCTTAATTAAAAGCCATTTAGTTGTTTGGAAAACATAAAATTGATGACAACTCCTTCAATGGATCATTATGTCGGTCAATGTGCTTGGCTAAAGTTTTTGGACCAACCTAGCTAGACTGGGTAACAAGTGGTCCTGGCTTAGTCAATTCCCTGGCCACGTCCGCTGGACCGCAAGGAGTCGATTCATGACTATGTAAGTCCATCGACTATACCTAAGTCAATACGATAATAATCTTGTTCAAGATAAATCGTATCCCTCCTTGTTTTAGGAGTTGGCAACTGTAAGAAACATGTTTCGGTTGTTGAGCTACACTTAAGCCGTGACATGTCAATCTTATAGAAACCGATTTCTTGATTGACATCTTAACCTGACTGAAACCGTTGTCTCATCCCTCGAGCTTCGACGTAAGTCTAACCAAGAATGTAGTCTAAGACCTGACCCAAACCGGTGCGTCGTGCATACACCGAGCAAAGGGGCAAGTCAGGCTAGACACGAAAACAAGGGTTCGACTAGGCTAGCCATTGTGATCCGGTTGAGCACACTCATGATCACAAATGACTAGGGGTAAAATCGATAGGGAATCATAGATAATATGATTGACGACGAGTTCGTCTACCGACTGCAGAGTCGGGCAACTTGTTGAGATACACTCAAGGTTGTCAGACTCAGGGTAGTCGGATCTCTCTCTCACAAATGTTATTTTATAATAAAATGTTTATTATTATGGCTTTAAATAAATTTAGTGGGAGAATATAGTTTTATTAAAACCATTAAAAGTATACTACGAACATATACTAACTAAAGTATCTATAAAATGCAGAATGGACTCAGGTCTAAAATACATGGTAGAAAAGAACGTGCTGGATGGAACCAACTACAAAGACTGGCTTAGGAACATTAAGTTGGTCCTTTCCCTAGCTGGGATTGGATACATATTGTTCGAGGACGCTCCGGAGAAGCCCGATGAGGATTCAACCCACGAAGAGAAAGAAGCCTTTAAATTATACCAGAGGGATGCAGAGAAGGCAATGTGCCTTGCTCTAGCTTCGATGACCAACGAGCTGCAAAGGAACCATGAACATATGGATGTTCAGAGCATACTCCTTAATGCACAAGAGTTGTATGGCAAGCGATCCAGAGCTGCCAAGTTCGAAGCTACTAGCAACCTCTGGGGCACAAAGATGACGACAGGGCCCGTACAAGATCATGTAATCAAGATGATCGGGTACATAGAGGACGCCGCCCAGTTAGGATTTGTCCTGGACAATGAGATGTCCACAGACATTATCCTAAAGTCTTTAACTCCTGAGTTCAAGCCCTTTATAACTGGCTTTATAATGAACAGCCTTGAGACGGATCTTCCTGGTCTCCTCAATATGCTCCGGCAATTTGAGGAGATTGAGAAGAAGCCGACTGCACTGGTTGTTGGCTCTGCTACTTCCGACCAGCCGAAAGGCAAGGGAAAGAAGAGGCAGGTCCCACAACCTGCGAAGGCTAAGAATGGGAAGAAGAAGAACAAAGGGGCCCCGTCGAAATCTGAGTGCTTCCATTGCCACAAGATTGGCCACTGGAAGAGGAACTGCAAGATCTATCTTGCAGAGAAGAAGAAGGGGCATACTGATGCCTCTACCTCAGGTACAAATTAAATTCAATTAAATGCAATTATTTCCATTCATATAGTATGAGATACTTATAGACATCTGTGTAATGTATACAGGTGGCTGATATGAACCGGAGATTGGAGAAGTACGGAGATCCGTCGACAATCAAAGCAACAGTTGCTGCTGGGATCGCTCAAAGACTTCTGGAGACGATGATCGTGATGGAGATGATATTTTTCTTACTTGAATAAAATGTATCATCTTTAAGGATCGAAAACAATGAATGAGTGCTTTGCACTCAAGGTTTATTTTTGATAAACAAGTTAAGGTTCTTTTCATGAACCCGTTGTTTTGGAATGGATGTCTCGTTTGTTGCAATTGAGATTGAATCGGCTTAAATTCTATGGATGTGGCTTTTCTGTGATGGTTGCGTATATTTTTGAATAATGGTGTATAGCTTCGATAATATTGATTTTGGAGCTGACTAAATGTTAAAAGTCAATCAGTAGTTAAGTATAGGTTCCAGGGGGTGTATAAATTATGTGCGATCATAATAATACGCATATCAAGATTAATTCTAGATAATCTGCATCTAGTTATTAAAAGGTTAATGCTAAATGTAGTTAACAGGAACAAGTACAGTGTAGGACGTTTTGATTGAACGAGTCAATGTCAAGATTCCTTAAAACGATCTTGACTTGACTCATTCGTCAAACCGAACCTGACACTTGTGCATTCCATCTGAGGCACTTACCAAATGGTTATTTTTGTACATAAATCTAAATATGATTTAGATATTATGTTGAAGAAATTTAACCAGGTAATTCTTAAAGTCAGTGGGAGCGAGCTCATATACTTAGTTCCGCGTTTCGGACTAAGTAAAAAGGATATTTCACTTTAATGAATCTTCTATATAAATCATTAAGTCAAAATTGTTTTGATTTAATCGTATATATATATAGACTTAGGGTGTCAAATATGTGCTTGACATATTGACACAATAAAGTGGAGTGAGCTAGAACTGACTTACGGAAATGTTAGACCCCACATCTAAATCGTATAAGCTAACTGTTAGCTATACGAAGTTAGGAAAATTGATCCAGATCATTTTTCCCAAGGATCAACCCTGTGTGATCAAGAGATGTGATTTCAATCCATTAAAATTCGTTGTAGATACTTATTAGTAGAACCATTCTTAGGTTTGCCATATCAAATGTCAAAGTGACTGATATGCTATAACAGTATGAGATACCGAGATAAATAGCCTAAGTGCAAGTGGGAGATGTAGGAAGATATATGCCCATTAGGCAATTTATCTTGATTATACGTCTTGTTCATACCGTATGTGGTACGTATTATTCTAAGTATAAAATCATTTGTATTAATATACTTAGATAATATCCATAGACTTATAGTCAGGTCCTTACATATCTAGATGAGATCTCGATTATGAGTAAGTAAGCGACCGAATAGAAACGTAAGTCTTAAACGGTTTGTGATCATAGATGTGTCGAGAACTGGATATCGACACATCGCATAGATCACTGTGTCTTCGTTTTACCTTCGGGTAATGATGATCTCATAGTCATTTGACTTGGTGAAGTCGGAGACGAGACACAGGTGCTCATTGGAGAATGAGTTCACTGAACGACCAAGTTAGAGTTATTAAATGGTTAACATTAATGATCTGTCTTTAATAACTCTAGGGTGATGATAGGTTAGTTGATCCTTAAGACCTGAAGTCATTTGTACCAACCTGTGAGCGGACGGTGTAGCTTAGACCCATGATCTAGCTTCGAGGACCAGTCCTGATGAAAGATCTTAGGTTGGGTTGTACCTGAAGCTCTCAAGGTGAGTAAATGACTAAGATGGGATTCGTCACTTCCATTAAAGGGAAGTTAGTGTTACATGCTCAGTACGGTCTTTATGTTAATCCTCGGCCGCGGTACGTTGCAAGTAGTACAACGTGTATACAATAAAGACCGCCGTATACTGACCAATGTTGTCTAATAGGGTTGACAGAAAACCATACCCTAGGCAAACAATAAACACAGTCTTGACGAAGGGATTTTAGCTAACAGCATTCATCACTGACACAGCCAATGCAAACCCTATGATACTTTTGTCAAAGGGTCGATCACGTTATGATGACTCTGAAACAGGGACGACAGCTACTGCTCGTAGTGACCGTCGTCTAGGGGTTTCGAGCCTCAACCTATAGTAAGGTCAGACTGTAGGGTCTCACACCGAGTAGTGTTCGTGTCTTAATAATAGGAATATAGAAAAGAGAGAAATATCATTTGATGATATTAAACATTCACAAAATGGTAGTGAATATTAGTCGCATTAGCAATAGGGACACAACATTGCATTAGATGCTAACCTTGACTAAACGTGTTGTAAATTAGTTACGACGAATTTAGTAGGAACAAACTTGTTGAAAAGGGTTACCTGGATGACGGGATCATCCCGGTCTAAACACAGGTTCAAACCGCGTCCAAATCGGAGCTCAAACGAGTCCAGAAACGCAGAAATAGTTCAAGGAGAAGTGGGTTAGACCCACTGGGCCAAAAGGCCCATGTGCAAAGGCAAAACGGGCGCCGCCCGCTGGCTACAACGGGCGCACGACTGCTGCAGCAGCGGGCGCGGCCCGCTGTGTGCAGCGGGCTGGCGCCCGCTGCAGCAGCGGGCCGGCGCCCGCTGCAGCAGCGGGCCGGCGCCCGCTGCAGCAGCGGGCCGGCGCCCGCTGCAGCAGCGGGCCGGCGCCCGCTGCAGCAGCGGGCCGGCGCCCGCTGCAGCAGCGGGCCAGCGCCCGCTGCAGCAGCGGGCGGGCGGCCCGCCCTTGCTCCCTTGGGCGGGCGCGCTCGCGAAGCCTAGCGGGCGTGCCCGCAACTTAAGTCAAATTAGGGTTTTTTGAAACCCCTAATGACGGATACGAATTTTGAGAAATTGCTAAACTTTGAGCAATTATTTGAGGGGTCAAACGAAGTCAAAATTCGTCGCCGTCAGTTCCTACCCGTTCACCATTCCAAGCTCTTCTGATTGATAGCTTGTTTGGTGTTTGGAGTTTAGTATGCGAGGAGAATTAATTAGTTAAAGTTTGACTTTGTGAAAGGCTAACTTTAAAGTTGAAATTAAGCCAAATGGCTTAAATTGAATTTTTCTCTTCATGGGGATTGTACCACATTGCCCGCAACGAGAAGTTGAGTGCTCACTCCCTATATAAATAGGGGTACACTCTCCTCGTTGAAAAACACACCAGTCAACGATCGAGTAGCTCCAGAATTTTAGAGCAAGCTCGATTCGCGACTAAACTCTCTCTCTATTTTCCTGTTCTCTGGAGTAGTCCTAGCACGACTACGAAGGGGGTTTGGATCTGATCCGGACGTCTAAGACACGGGTTTCTTCTCAAGTGAAACTTTCTACCGCGTGTGATCGGCTCGGAGGCGAAAGCAGCTCGGGCGAATCGGTGCGAGGGTGCGAGGCGACTCAGGCAGATCGAGTCAACGCGACTCGGCTACGAGGAGCTTCTCAAGACGGTGCGGTACATCTTGCCTGCTCCAGGGCCAAGATTCCGGGTATGTGGTTAAGCATTTTAGTGTAGATTTTAATTAGTCGCTTTAGTGTAGATCCTTCTTAGGGTGGTCAGATCCACCCCAAGTTGGCATAGATCGGGCTGGGTTCTGGCTCCCCAGAGCCTAGCTAAATAGTTTAGCTAGTGTAGAAATTTTTGATTTCTGTTTTTCCGTTGTGCTTTTTGTGCCTCCGTGGTCCGTTCGACTTAGGACAGATATGGATCCGAGCTCTGGGGGTCCGCCAAAACCCCAACAGTTATATCAATCCCAAACTAACTCTAATCAATTCTAGCAATAGTTCTACCAAATCGTCACAAATCGAAAATTGGGCTCGTAGGGTTCATCCCCACGCCCTAAGATGTTACGACTACTCACAAATCATATCACAAATGGAAGAACAATCAATTGAAATAGCAATAGAATTCATGGCAATAATCAAAATAGCAATAAAAATAGGATTTTTAATAGAGAGGGAGACAAACCAATGTAGCTTTCCAAGAATCCAACAAAATAGCACTTTTCTCTCCTCTCCAATCACAAGAATCAAACTCTAAAAAGTCTAATCTAAAAAGGCTGCCAAAAGCAATAAAAAGCCCCCTAAACTAGGTTAGAATCTGGGGTTAAATACCCCCCAAAACTGCCCAAAAATTCGTGACCAAACTGACCCTGCGCCTCTTCAAAATCGTGTTTTCCGCTACAGGCGCGTGGCTTACTCAGCCGAGTGACAAAAGTCGCTCGGCTGAGTGATAGACCCTGAGAATTTACAGTAAGTCTGGGGTCTTGGGGGTCGTCACTTCGGGCGTCACTCGGCCGAGTGAGTTGTCGTCACTCGGCCGATGGGCTTATCTTCACTCGGGCGGTCGGCAATTGCCACTCGGCCGAGTGGGTCTTCTGATGCTCAGACTGACGAAAAATAGTAAGTCGGGAGTTTTTGATGGGCGTCGTCTGAGTGCCACTCGGGCGGACGGGATATGTCACTCGGTCGAGTCGGCTTCTGATGCTCGGCCGAGTGCACGCTTGGAGCGTGTCCGATCTGGCCGGCCGAGCGGGGTCTCGTTGGTCGGCCGAGCGACTCCTTCACTCGGCCGAGTGAGATGCTAAAGATGCCCAAATTGCGTATTTTTGCCTCCTCGTCGCTCCTACGACGTTCTTTCTTCTTCCGCTCCTCTCCAATCTCAAAATACCCCTCAGGGAAGTCTTCGGTGACACTCCGGAGAGGGTGTATCTCAGAATCACTCCAAATCGCTCCAAATCTCCTGAAATACGACAAAAACAACAAATCGTGAAAAGTATCGCAATGTTGTTGATAAACCGTGAAAAACATTATTTGAGCGATCTAAATGACATGCAAACATGTGGGAAAAAAGGTGTAAAATACGGAGTGATCAACCGGCTGGCCCGATTACTTACACTTCCCGTATCAGACAGCCCCGTCCTTCACAGCCTAGACCTGTTCGTCCCTCCGCTACACCACCCCCTGATACTTTACTTCAGAGCCTTCGTACTCTTGAGGGGGCAGTGAGCGGACTCAGGGGCGATTTTAGGGCTCTCTCTGCCGCGGTCAGTTCCATGGAGTCCCGCGTCGCCATGCTTCCCGATATTCAGGCTTGCCTGAATCAGATAGTGGCGCGACTCCCTCCACTACACCCACCCACCCAGCCGACACCTCGACCACCACCTCCACCACCACCTCCGCCACAGGACAGATATGGTGCAGCACCACCAGCTTAGGCACACCCTTGATGCCATTGATCTTTTTGTCGTTATGCTGCCCATTCTCTGCTGGTCATGTCGATATATTTTTGGCCCCCCCACTCCCCGCACTATTTTTGTCCCTACTCTGATCACATCATTATATATCTTTTTTTGGGAGAGAGGGAGAGTATTTTTGGTGACACATTATCTGCATCACTCTGATCTTCGCATGCATCACATCCGCATCACATTTTCAGTTTATTTTTTTCTTTCTTTTGATCATGCATGCATCCTCACCGACCCCACCCATTTCAAGTCTCTCGGTGTGCCACACTTTGCACATTGAGGACACTGTGCACTTTAGCTTGGGGGAGTGAGTTCTCACACTTTTTTCTTTTATCACCTTTATTTTTAGTTTTTTCCCGTTTTTCCGCTTTTGCACCCATTTTTCATCGCTTTTTCATTTTTTACCATGCATCACGTTTTTCTTATTTTCCTTGTGTGCTGCATTGTAAATAGTCTTGTTTTTCTTTTTCTTTATTTCTTTCATCTTTTGCTAGAGATGATTTTTCTGTGATGACGATGACGTGGTGTTAGCTTTTCTCTATATGCATGCTAATTTTGTCATGTCATAGCTTTTGTTTCTGATATCATATGCTATGTCCTGTTTTACATTTAGAAATAGTAACCCACTTCTTTTTTCCGTATGAAAATGGATGAAATTCTATTATTAGCTGATGTCTGATGATTCATATGTATGCTATCATAGAAAACACACCAAGATTCACGCATTGATTGCTTATATCTGGAGTACTGCTTTCTTTTCTCATATCACTTCTTATTGCATGATTTGTACGCTTCACTTCAGGTTGATTGAATGTTTGCTAGCAATGATAAATCTGGATTAGTTTCCTTTTTGAGATCAAACTGAGTAGATTAGATTACCCTGCTGAAGTTGTCATGCACGTCCTATAGAGTGAACCGAGAGATACATTTATTTCTTTCTCCACATATCTTGAACATTATTTCTCTATTTTAAATTCATTGGTGAATCTCCCCTTAGCGATTCTATTATTGGCATTCCCCCGTTATTATATCACATGCTCCAAATTCCCCAAACCCCAAAGAAAAAAAATACTTGTATATCCTTCTCTTTGATTTGGGATCATTTGTGTATATATGCCATTTTTTTTAAAAAAAGAGAAAAAAAAGGAGAGAAAAAGAAAAAGAAAAAGATTTGAGAATAAGAAAAGAAAAGAGAAAAGAAGTTCGAAAACGATCCCATCTCATATCCTTTCTCTATTTCTTCCCTCTTTTGCTTTTATTTTTGTTTTCTTTGACATTTGGAGCTTCAAAAGAAACGGGAATGTAAATATTGTTTTGTATATGCCACCATGCTTATGGATAAGCTTGGGGAAGAGGATCCTATGATGTGTGAGAGAGTGAATACTTGACGGTGCATGACAACCTAGGCTAAGTAATATCTTATACTCGGTGAGATCGCTAAAGTTTCACGAAATCCAGAAATCTACGCTTAGCATTCATTTCATGAAAACCACACTTTTCTATTCTTACTACTCTATTGTGTGATATCTCTTATACTCCTTATAGAAAGCATTCAATTGAAAAGTGTGTGATCTACGATAGTGTATACCGCTTTAGATGCTTCAGACGATGCTAATTCTAGAATTATTCCATTTTTCATGCTATATTGATATTCTTGGGTTTTCTATTTCAAATGCACCATTATACAATGATATCGAGATAAAAGTCTTTGACATGTGTTTTTACTTTCGATGCGTGCTATATGAGTAAGCAAAACCCACGTCCTAAGAAAAATGATCTAGCAGCTTCCCTCTTCGTTTTCTATTTTGTTTTTCTTTTTATTTTCATTTTCCACTTTTCCATCGTTTCTATTTTCTTTATCCACCGGATTCGCTTTTTACTCATCTTCCTCGAGGACGAGTAAGAGGTAAGCTTGGGGGATTTTGATCACTCTATATTTTACACCTTTTTTCTTTATGTTTGCATGCCATTTTGATCGCTCGAATCGCGTTTTTTACGATTTTTCGGTAATATTGCGATGCTTTTCACGATTTCTTGTTTTTGTCAAATTTCAGGAGATTTCGAGCGATTTGGAGTGGTTCTGAGATACACCCACTCCGGAGTGTCACCCGTGACTCCTTCGAGGGGAATTTTGCTATTGGAGAGGAGTGGAAGAAGAAAGAACGTCGTAGGAGCGACGAGGGGGCAAAAATACGAAGAGTGGGCATTTTCAGCATGTCACTCGGCCAAGTGAAGGGGTCACTCGGCCGACCACCGAAAGCCCGCTCGGTCGACCAGATTTGACACGCAGAAGATAGAGTATCAGCGTGCACTCGGCCGAGCATCGCCAGCCCACTCGACTGAACCACGGAGACACCACTCGCCCGAGTGGCATCAAGACGACGGCAACAAAAAGTCCAGACTTACTGTAATTTGTCAGTCGACTCCCGAGTTCCGACTCGGTCGAGTGAATAAGTCCCCTCGGCCGAAGCAAAGAAAGTCACTCAGCCGAGTGACTCCCGAGGAGCTGACCCCCAAAAGTCCGAAGTTACTGGAATTTGTCAAGGTTTGTCACTCGGCCGAATGACATTTGTCACTCGGCCGAGTTAGCAGCGCTGCCTGTAGCGTAAATTGCGATTTTGAGGCTGCGCAGTGGCATTTTCGTCACAGTTTTTGGGCGATTTTGGAGGGTATTTAACCCCAGTTTTTACCCTAGTTTAAAGGGCTTTTCAGAACTTTTTGCAGCCCTTTTTAGATTACTTTTAGGAGATTAGATTGAGCTTTTAGAGGAGAGAGAAAAGTGTTATTTTGTTGGATGCTATTGAATCTCTATTGGTTTGTCTTTCTCTCTATCAAAAACTCCATTTTTATTGATATATTGAATATTGCAATGAATTCTATTGATTTTATTTGTGAATTTATATTGAATTGCATTATGAATTGTGAGTAGTTCTATCGTCTTAGGGCGTAGGGATGAACCCTACGAACCCTAATTCTAATTTGTGATGAATTGGTGAAATTATTGCTAGAATTGATTAGGGTTAGTTTGGGATTGATTTAATACGAATAGCTAGGGATTCATACCGATTGGGATTTGCAAGAGATTGGGTCCCAACTCGATAGGAAGCCCTAGAAATTCGAATTTGGTTACAATTGGATTTCTCCGGAATCGGTTTGTAAGAGATTGGACGGAAACTAGGGTTTTCGATTGCAATTCTATACCAATACCCGTTTGCAAGAGATTGGACGGGTAGGAACTATCCCAACCTAGGTCGTAGCTCGAGTTTGCACGAGAGTGGGCTCGGGATACGATTGAACGATGATGTTGTTCTTCACGCTAGCTTGCCTAGGTTAGGGTTTGCAAGAGATTGGACCCTACCCTAGGTTTGCTATAGACCAGCAATAGCGCGAGAGCGTGAGCTTGGTTCTACATTTAGTTGCAACTAGTTCACCTGAATTTCAAGTTTAGCAATTGTGAAACCTACGAATCACAATGACGAGATACGGTTTATAGCGGGGATTCCCTACCCCCTAGGCGTCTTTATTAATTGGATATTCCTTTTATACAATTGAACGAGTGTGACCGCTTTATTGCGAACATTTCTCGACTGTTCTTATAGCCAGGTGAGTTGAAGAAGACACTGTCATTTGGCCTCCTCGTGTTCGATACCCGCTCGCTGCTACACCATGCGCTTGCGGTAAGACTAGCGAGTCGCGTGCCCTGGTTGCGTGTTCGTACTCCCGGGGCTCCGATCAATTTTACAGGAGTTTAATGGCATAGGGGACATAAAACGACGATATCGCAAGTCCCCGGAGCAACGAGAGGAGTCACGCATGATCCAGGGGGTCAAACGACGATGATACCATCTTTCAGCCCCTCACCCGATCGGTTGGTCATCTTCTACCGATCGGGTGATGCACGCGTGCACCACCCGGACGCAGCTTGGAGCTCACAAGAGGTCACCCGGTCGGTTCGTAGGCCGGTTCAAAAGACCAAAGCTCTCTGGAATTCGAAGATGATTGCCAACCGATCGGGTGACTTACACCCGATCGGTTCATCTGTAGCTGAATCTCCAAAGCCAAGACACGAAGATCTAACCGGTCTCCTCACCCGATGTCACCAAGATCCAACTGGTCACATCCATGCTTCAACCGACCGGTTCATCCTGACCGGGTGAAGTCCCGCATCTCACTGCCAAAGTTTGAAGCAGATCACCCGATCGGGTGACTTGTCAACCGATCGGGTGATATCATTTTCTATATATATAACCCTAGGTTTTCCAGAAACGGGAGTTGGTTATTTTTTACTGTTTTCTTCATTTTGTGACGGCTGTAATTTCCAAGGTTTTGTAAGTTTTCAGATCTTTGTCAAACTTTAGTATTATCTTAATTTCTTTACTACCATTGAATTTCTATCGTCTGATCATGATTTTTATGGTCGATTTCTGTTTAGATCGCTTTTTACTAAATATGTGTGAGTAGTTCCCAAATCTGGGATTTTGGCGGAAACCCCTTCGTGGGTTCTCCCCGATGCATCCATAGGGCTATGAAATCGATAGGGATTAGGAATCTACCGGTTACGCAGGGTGTTTTATTGTCATCGGCGGGAAAAAACCGCCTTTGACCATTGGGCCAAGGGGGAATAAACTTGGCGTTTGGCTCCCTAGCCATAGCTCGCGCTCTTAGCGTAGACGTCGAATCCTAGCGCGTGGGAGCGGCAGGATGAGACGTTGGGAGTTATCATTGTGAGCTTAGTGCTCCCGGAGTCGATCAGTGTAAATGGACACGGGAGTGCCCACTGATCGAACCCGGGAAGTCCGGCGCATCATCCTGGGCACCGACCGGAATATCGGGCCCATGTAACGCCGGTACCACTTTTAGAGGCAACGTCTCACCAATAGACCCTAATTCCGATCGCTATCCTTCCCGTAGGCCGTTTCGGCGAGAATTGCACGATAGGGTGGAAGCCAGAGTCCCGGGTTTTTCCTTTATATTGTCTATACCTTGCATTCCATTTACCGTGACAACCCATCATTCGATCCGGGCTAGCTCGCCCATGGGGTGAGTTTGATCCTCTTTGACACAAGCACATCCACGCCTCACTGAGTTCGACCCCCAAGCCACACTACAACACCGTGCGCTTGCGGTTACAAATATTTAAATCTCACGCCCCCAATCGTATTATTGCACACATATAGCACGCATAAGCGGGGGACGTCAAGCTTTATGGCGCCGTTGCCGGGGAGGAAACGTGCTTGTTATTTTAGGATTTCATGAACCCTTGTGTCTAGCTCTCATCCCTACCTCGCGATAATTTTCGCATTCTTCTTTTTCCTTTTTATTTTGTTATTTTTATTTTTTATTTTTTATCTTATCTGCTTCTTTCCCACTTTTCGCTTCACGGGTGTTTGTTGTTTTTCATGCGCAGGAGTTCAAGAAGTCTCAACGACTTGATCCCCGTTGATCCAGAGATAAACACCACCCTAAGGCGTTTGGCCACCGAGAAGCGAAGAAGAGAGGATCCTGAAGCCATGAGGGAGAACACCCCGCCTCACAAGTCCCTTCTGGAGTACTCGATGCCATCTATCGAGTCCACCTCCGCCATCTGTCCTCCTGCTATTACGGCCCAAAGCTTCGAGCTTAAGCCATCTTTGGTGACGTGGATCCAGCAGGATCAATTTTTGGGTGCACCCATGGAGAGCCCGATTGAACATTTAGACTCCTTCTTGGAGAAATATGATACCTTCCGGATAAACGGTGTCACAACTGAGGCGATCCGACTGAAGCTGTTCCCCTTCTCTCTGCGAGATAAGGCCAAGCGGTGGCTTAGGGGGAATGACCCTAATACATTCAACACCTGGGAGAAGCTCTCAAATGCTTCCCTGACGAAGTTCTTTCCCCCGGGGAAGACCATGAAGCTGAGGAGTGAGATCTCCTCCTTCTCCCAGGCCAGCCACAAGTCCTTGCGTGAAGCTTGGAAGAGATACAAGGAGATGCAGAGAAGATGTCCCCACCATGAGCTCCCCAAGTGGCAGATCATAAATCTGTTCTATAATGGGTTGAGGGACGATTTGAAATCTTCCATGGACGCCGCGGCTGGAGGGTCCTTTATGTCGAGAAGCGAAGAAGATGCCGGACAGATTCTTGAAAATATGACATCCAACAATGAGCGGTGGTGTGACAAGAGAGCCACACCTAGATCTGGGGGCATCCATATGGTCGAGGACATTGAAAAATTGTCAAGCAAGTTTGACTTGCTGTCAACCCATATCTCCGCATTGATGGTAGGCGCCGGTGGCGCCGGTTCACAACAGTTTGCTGCGGTGGAATCCGAAGTTTTTGGGGAATTTGACGGTGTTGACATCTCGCCACCGTTGGATCAGGCAAGTGCATTATTTTACAATCATACAGGGAATGCGCCTTTTCCACCACGAACCAACTCAAATCCGGCATACTCTCCTAACAACCGGAATCATCCCAACCTTAGTTACCGGGCGCCATATCAGCAGTCGACTCAGCAGCAACAACAACAGATATATCAGCCGGCTAGGCCCCAGCAGCAGTTTCAGCAGCAGCAATTTCAGCAGCAACAACCTCCACAACAGTATCAACAGTATACTCCTAGGAATCAGTAGCCCACTCAACAGCAATACGGCCAGCAGAGGGCCATCTCTCCGGTTGAGTCCCTCTTGACTCAATACATCGCCAACCAGGAGAAGATAAATCTGAAGCTGGAGATGGGACAGAGAGTCCTCACTGATCAGGTGACCCAGCTGGGGTTACAAGTGGCGAACCTTCAGAGACCGCAGAATCTATTACCGCCACAGCCTGAGGTGAACTCGAGGGGGATAAATCAGACCTTGGCACTCACGCATGAGCATGAGAACGTGTCTGCCATCGTCTTGAGGAGCAGAACGCAAATACCCATGAGAGTGCCCCCCAAAGGACCAGAAGCACAGTTGGTCGTGGAACGACCAATTGAGAAATTAAATGACGACGGTGCTTCGTCGACCAAGCCAACTACTCCGGAAGGAGTTCATAGAGAGGAGAAGAAAAATGACGAGGAAGGGAACCTAAGAGTATTCAAGCCCGTTGTGCCTTTTTCACAACGGCTTGCCCAAGCCAAGATTGATGAGAAGTATGGAAAATTCTTTGCCATGGTGCAAGATCTGAGCTTACAAATCCCCTTCCTCGAGGCCATCGAGACAATTCCCTCATATGCCAAATTTCTGAAGGACTTGGTGACACGGGGGTCCAGAAACGAGAAGGTCGTGTTAACGGCGGAGTGCATCGCCCTCATTCAGCGCGCAAATCCGCCCAAGCTCAAAGACACAGGAAGTTTCTACATCCCTTGCTCTATTGGGGAAGTGCAAATCCAGAGGGCGCTCGTCGATCTAGGAGCGAGCATCAGCTTAATGCCCATATCGCTGTACAAGAGAATAGGGATGTGAGACTTAGAACCCACCGGCATGACATTACAACTTGTTGACTGTTCGGTCAAGTACCCGGTGGGAGTAGTGGACGGCCTCCCCGTCGATGTGAGAGGAGTACAAGTACCGGTTGATTTTGTGGTGATGGACATGCCGGAAGACAAGCATACTCCTATTATCCTGGGACGGCCCTTTATGGCAACCGTCGGAGTTTTGATAAACGTGAAGAATGGGAAGCTTTCCCTCAATGTTGGCCAAGAAAGAGTCGAATTTGACTTGGGGTTGTCGATGAAGCACCCAAGTCCCCTAGACGATCCTAGTATCAGTATGCTGGAGAACAAAGAAGATAGAGCAGTTGAAACAAGTGCCTGGGAAGTACTCTCGAGGAATCCCCCCGATAGCTTGGGGGACCTTGGAGAGCAAGTTGGCTCCCCAAAGAATGAAGTTGCTGATGAGGTGGTCGCGTGACGTGTGACCCCTCCCGGATTCCCTAAGGCTCCTCCTACGAGGAGAAAGGGGAAAGAGCACATGGACCTCACCGGTGATGAGGTCCGGATCCTGAAAAAGATGGCAGTAGATGCCAATTTGAGGGAGAAGCCCCCGGATCCTGTCGATAAATGGAGAGTGGTCGAGCAAATTCTCTTATCGCCACCGACTGCAACAAAGGGAGAAGATGAAATGATGCCAAACTGTGGGCATCACCCGTATCGGCCACCTTGAACATCATCAACGGGCGTCGGGCTAACGACGTTAAACAAAAGCGCTTCATGGGAGGCAACCCATGTTCTAAACCCTTTGTTCCCATTTTTTAGAATTACTTTTTAACTTTATTTTATCTATTTTTATAAATAAATCCAGCCGCAAGAACTTCCATGGTGGAACTTAGGCGATTTGTGGGTTTTTACAGAAAACAAGGCCCCAACCGATCGGTTGATAACTCAACCGATCGGTTGGGATGTATCAGGTAGATGCCGTGTCTGCCACTAAATGAACCGACCGGGTGAGGAAAGAAGAGACCGATTGGCAGACCGGGTGACCTGGGGTAAACTCTCGGGAAAATTTCAAAATTTGTCAACCGATCGGGTGACAAGAAGCAAGACCGGTCGAGGGACCGGTTGAGAACCTCTAAACTCTCGGGAAAATGTGTGGAGCGGTCAACCGATCGGTTGACATGTCAACCGACCGAGTCACTTGTAGCAACTCTTCAGCCAAAATTTTCGACCACTAAGTCAACCGATCGGGTGACAACTCACCCTACCAGTTCGACTTAAACCCTATAAATACCCCCCGACCCACACGTTCACATCCCCTCGCCCGATCGTGTTTTCTCACCTTCGTTTCGCCTCCCACCCTCTCCCAACGGCCAAAAACTCCTCTCCCACGTCCTCCACTCCTCCATTAGCCTCTCTCTTCACCTCCTCCTTGCATCTCTCCAACTATTTCTCTCTCTCCCTCTCCTATTTCGTAATTTTCTAGCCCTAATCCACAATATCCACCCCTCTTTCGAATTTTTGTTGAAGAAGAGTGCCGCGGCTCCACACTTCTCCCATTGCACGGCATTGGGTCAACTACAAGCGAAGAACTCGAATCTCTGCTGGGTAACTTCGCTCCACTTCTCAAATTTCAATTTTTACCCTAGATATTTAATTTGCTTGATTGTTCGTGTGTGTGCACTTCGATAGTATTTTACACTCATTTGCATCACTCACACGCACACATGGCACGGGATAGAGATAAGGGGAAGGGTATCTTGCGGGAGGAGGAACCGTCTCGAAAGAGACGGAAACAAACACGTACTCCTCCCCACACACGTGAACTGACACTAGCCCCTCCCCCACCTGTTATCCCCCCTGTGGACCCCATGTTGGGCCCGCATGGGTACCTATTTAGGAACCAAGAGCACAAAGACTTTTATCATAGACTTGATGCTCGGGGGCATCTTTCGACCAAGTTCGCCCACGCCCAATCGCTTGTCGACCTCGGTGTCTTCACCGAGGTCGAGACTCTTTTTGCTAACTTAGGTTGGTTGGCCTTCCTGAATGCCTCTGCTGTATCCTACCCGTCACTCACCCTAGGTTTCTTTCTACACTTGTTTGTGAGTCGGGGTCGACTGTCATTTTCCAGGTGCGTAACAAAACCATCCGCACCAACCTGGATACGATCAATGGTAGATTTGGTTTCCCTATTCTAGGGAATGACGCTATCCGACACTACAGATACCCCCCGAAATTTGACGTCAATAACTTTTGGTTCCGCCTCACCATACTCCCTCGCTATCCCCGAGGTAAGGCCAAGGCCTCCTCCATCACCCATCCCATATTTCTTCTGGCCCATAGGATCATATCCTCTGCATTTTTCCCCAGGGACGAGTCAGGCACCGTGACTATCCCTGATCTTTTTATTCTCTGGGCCATGACTTTCCCCTTTGTTCGTGATGATGATGGGATTAGCTTTAGGGCCCCGACTGTCCCTGTCCATGCCGGCGATTGGCTTGTTTACAAGCTTCTCGAGTTAGCAGGGCCGGGAAGATCAAGATCTGTTGTGGGGGCATTATCACTATTATTGCTTATTTCCTGCAGTTTAACATTCACATCCCCCAAAATCTTCCTACTTCCGCAGGACCCTCACGTCTAGATTTTGACGTCCTGCGGCACATTCATATGATTAAGCCCCGCCCCGATGGTCGTTTCGAATTCAATTACGGCCACCCCCCTCGCCCCTACACCATTCTCCCCAACCCCGCTCGCATGACTGTTGCTATCGTGGCAGATTGGACTTTTCTGCCCGATCCCGAGTTCCTAGCGGTGTTGCACCTTCCTTTCCTTCCCTAGGACGCACGCAGACCACCTTCCCCTGCCGCCCACTTAGGCGAGCAGGATATTCCTGCGTCCCGGGGAGATATCGGGGCTCGCCTGAGTCACCCTGTTTCTGCTCCTGGCCATATCCCTTCAGTGAGCCTTTCTTAGGCCACCTTAGGCCTTCTGTCCAGTGCCGGTATGACCACTACCACCGGCACTACTTCCATATCACTTGTCGACACCACTTCCGCTTCACGTCAGTCCTCTTCCGTTGGTCACCGCCAGGTCTCTGCCCGTCTTGCTCTCGAGAGGGAGGTCGCAGCCCTCCATGATCTTGCCACGTCCTCTGTCCCCTCGGACCCATCTCCATCCTCCTTTCTCACTCACCCATGTTTCCTCGCACTTGAGAGGAACGTGGCCGCCATCCTCCGCCTTCTCACCCACATCCACGGACCACCACCACCCACACCACCACCCTCACCACCACCCTCCCCCCCTCGACGATCTTCTCCTCCACCCTCACACACATCCCCACCTCCATCACCTTCCCCATCCCATACATCCCCACCTCCCCCACCCCCACCTAGGCGATCATCTCCCCCTCCCATATCTATTCCCATCCTCGTATCCACCTCTACTCTCATGACCACTTCCGTCGCCCCCACACCACCTCCTCCCTCCTCCACCATCACTCCATATACGCGCCGCAGGAAACTGCAGGTGCGCTCCAGATCACTCCCACCGCCATCCACTACCGTATCCTTCATTTCTTCTCTCCCCATTTCTATCCCTTCTACCACCGCTTTGATCGTCGTTCTTCCTCCACCACCCACCTCCTCCAATACTACCCCCATCATCCACATTTCCCCTGCACCTATTCCTCCACCTCTTTCCCCACTTCTCCGCACACCACAAGCCTCTCCCGATCACACTTCCACACCCTCTTCCGAGGAGGGAGAGGACTCGCCTTCTCCTGATTTTTGATTTCACTTTGTTTTTTGACCTCCCCCTTGCATATCTCTGCATTTTCACGACCACATCATCTTTCTAGTATTGTCATGTCTAGCTTGGGGGAAGTCTATTTTGCTGTGTTGTCGTGTTTTGTTTTCTTTGTGTGTGTGCTTGTTTCATTTGTCGTGTCGTATCATTTTCTTTCTTTCTTTTTCTATTTTTATGTCGTGTGGTTTGATTTTGATTTTTCTTTATTTTCAGTTTCGTATCTGTGTTTTCCATGTTTTTCATTTCTTTTTGTGTCAGTGCATACCCCCCAATTTTCATTGCCCTCCCATACTCACTCTTATTTCATTGAGGGCAATGCAAGCTTCAGCTTGGGGGAGTCACACTTTGTGCGTCATTTGAGTCTTTCTTTTTTGTTTTTGTGTCGTTTTCATCGTGTTTTAAATTTTTCTTTTCTTCTTTTTATCTCTTTCTCCTATAGATGAACCCTATGATGAATTGCCACAAAATCACACACACCTAGCATAGCATCGATAATCACATTCACTAACCCTAGGATATCGAGTCCCCATGCATTTCACGCATCGTGGGTCCACTTAGCTTTTTGTGAGTCGTGCGTTGTGCCTAGCTGTTTTGTGTGCTTCTACTTTGTGATTTTGTTTTATATACCTGTCCAAAAATGACCCCTAGATTATCATGCTTCGATTTGAATATGCGGTATTTGTTTCTCCTGTTTGCTTCTGCATGCTATATATGTATATTGTGTACTTCAATTCGCATGTGTCGGGATTCCATAATTAAGGACTAGGATAACCCATTTAGCCCATGCTCTAATTAGCGAGAATAGTTTCCTTTGCCCAAGTGTTTAGATTTCAATTTTTTTTGTTTTACTTGGTGCAAATCCCCTCGTCGTGTACCGTTCTTCCACTTGGGAGAGTACACATGTGTATAGCCAAAAACCCAAAAATCCAAAATAAAAAGGAGAAAAGAAAAGAAAAACCCAAAAGGAATATAAAAGAAAAGAAAGAAAAAAATTGTATAGCCAAAAATCCAAAAAATATACAAATACCCATAACCCAAAAAAATTCCCGTGTGAATATCTTTTCCTGCTTGCCGAGAATAAGGGGAAGGCGAGAATTTGCACCGAGTGTTCTTCTCCACATCATCTCAACCCCCATCGTTTTCGAAAACACTTGGCTTAGGAACTTTTTAGCTATTATCTAGGCTATAGTGTGGTGATTTCCTTAACCCTAGTTGTGGAGTCCCTGACGCATGATATGTTTCGATTCTCTCTCTATTCTCATGCATGCTTGAACTATATATTCACCGCTTTATTCAATTCGAATCGATATTTGGGTCATTTCCTGGATTTTTGTATATCGAGCTTTATCGCACATCGTAGATAGTGACACGGACTGCTAGCGCACGACCACACTCACTTGCTCTTCACTGCGTGGGCCCACGGCACTTGTCTGGACTCGTATTCCTTGGTTTAGTGATGTGATTTAGCGTTTGCTTGCTTGGTGTGTTGTTTTTGATTTTGTTGGCCCTGACGGGTGATCTAGGATATAGAGTTTTCTTTTTCTCCCTTTCTCTTTATTTTCCCTCTCCGAGCTCCTACTCTCACTCGTCTTCCTCGAGGACGAGGAAGAGTTCAGCTTGGGGGATTTTGACGTGCGTTTATATTTCATATATTTGCGCACGTTTTCTTCCGTGTTTTTTTCCGTATTTTACCGCCGTCTTATATTCGTTTTCTCGTGTTTTCTTGTTTTCTTTCACTATTCCGTGTTTTTCGTATTTTACAGGAGTTTACTGGCATAGGGGACATAAAATGACGATATCGCAAGTCCCCGGAGCAACGGGAGGAGTCACGCGTGATCCATGGGGTCAAACGACGATGATACCATCTTTCAGTCCCTCACCCGATCGGTTGGTCATCTTCAACCGATCGGGTGATGTACGCGTGCACCACCCGGACGCAGCTTGGAGCTCACAAGAGGTCACCCAGTCGGTTCGTAGGTCGGTTCAAAAGCCCAAAGCTCTCTGGAATTCGAAGCTGATTGCCAACCGATCGGGTGACTTTCACCCGATCGGTTCATCTGTAGCTGAATCTCCAAAGCCAAGACACGAAGATCCAACCGGTCTCCTCACCCGATGTCACCAAGATCCAACCGGTCACATCCATGCTTCAACCGACCGGTTCATCCTGACCGGGTGAAGTCTCGCATCTCACTGCCAAAGTTTGAAGCAGATCACCCGATCGGGTGACTTGTCAACCGATCGGGTGATATCATTTTCTATATATAGAACCCTAGGTTTTCCAGAAACGGGAGTTGGTTATTTTTTACTGTTTTCTTCATTGTGTGACGGATGTAATTTCCCAGATTTTGTAAGTTTTCAGATCTTTGTCAAACTTTAGTATTATCTTAATTGCTTTGCTACCATTGCATTTCTATCGTATGATCATGATTTTTACGGTCGATTTCTGTTTAGATCGCTTTTTACTAAATATTTGTGAGTAGTTCCCAAATCTGGGATTTTGGCGGAAGCCCCTTCGTGGGTTCTCTCCGATGCATCCATAGGGCTAGGAAATTGATAGGGATTAGGAATCTACCGGTTACGCTGGGTGTTTTATTGTCATCGGTGGGAAAAAGACCGCCTTTGACCGTTGGGCCAAGGGGGAATAAACTTGGCGGTTGACTCCCTAGCCATAGCTTGTGCCCTTAGCGTAGACGTCGAATCCTAGCGCGCATAAGCGGCAGGATGAGACGTTGGCAGTTATCGTTGCGAGCTTAGTGCTCCCGGAGTCGATCAGTGTTAATGGACATGGGAGTGCCCACTGATTGAACCCGGGAAGTCCGACGCATCATCCTGGGCACCGACCGGAATATCAGGCCCATGGGACGCCGGTACCACTTTTAGAGGCAACGACGTCTCACCAATAGACCCTAATTCCGATCGCTATCGTTCCCGTAGGTCGTATCGGCGAGAATCGCACGATAGGGTGAAAGCCAGAGTCCCGGGTTTTTCCTTTATATTGTCTATACCTTGCATTCCATTTACCGTGACAACCCATCATTCGATCCGGGCTAGCTCGCCCATGGGGTGAGTTTGATCCTCTTTGACACAAGCACATCCATGCCTCCCTGAGTTCGACCCCCAAGCCACACTATAACACCGTGCGCTTGCGGTTACAAATATTTAAATCTCACACCACCAATCGTATTATTGCACACATATAGCACGCATAAGCGGGGGACGTCACGCACACTGCGCCAGATTTGAGCGTATCGCACATCGTTCGATCGTACCCTCTAGGTTCACGCACCTAGCAGACTTTGAGCACCTAGGGGTACTCGAGGGGCTACTCCAGTTGTATGACAACGTGGGGTAGCGTGAATTTTTGTCGGTGTCGGTGGACACCTACATCCGGCCGACACTAAAGGTTCTGAGTTCTATTGCTAGGACTCCTGAGGGTTGCTCTTTTCGACTGATTGATCGTGAGTACGAGGTCACTCTCGACATGCTCCGAGCCTACTTTCAGAGGCCCCAGTCCCAGACCCAGACCGAGCCTACTGTCCCACGCACATCCCACCATCGTCATTCGGCACACACGGCTTCTGGACACGTATCACGGGATCTCCTCTCGCCTTTGACCCTAGCCGGGCCAAGGCCTCCGCTATCCTCCACCCATGCCTTCGCATTGCACAGCACCTCATGGCGACCACTTTCCTAGCGAGGTATGAGCCGGGGACGATGTCGACCCCCGAGCTTTACATGCTATATGGGATGACTCGTTCGCGAGCCTGACGTGTGTGTATATTTTATATATTCACGCACGTCCTCTTTGTGTTTTTCCGTTATTTTCCACCGTCCAGTATCCATTTTCTAGTGATTTTTGGTTTTCTTTTACTTTTCCGCGTTTTTGTGTGTTTGCAGGAGTTTTCCAGCGTAGGGGACACATAAAGAAGATATCATAAGTCCCCGGAGCAACGGGAGGAGTCACGCGCGATTCAGGGGGTCAAATGACCAAGATTTCCATCTTTCAGCCCCCCACCCATTCGGTTGGACACAGGCAACCGATCGGGTGATGCACGCGTATCCGACCCAGACAGCAGCTGAAGCAAAGTGAGGACCAACCGATCGATTCGACGACCGGTTCATCCCAACAGTCTTCTCGAGAATTTGGAGCTGAATTCCACCGATCGGTTCATCTATAGCCGATTCCTCCAAGAGACGACCCGGAGAGCTCACCCGACGGCTCGCTGACCGTGCGAAAACATCTGAAGTTTCTGTCTTTTGGGTGATGTTTCCAACCGATCGGTTGATCGTTCAACCGATCGATTCACCTGATGACCGCAAGATCCGAATGACGAGGCGCTTACGCCAACCGATCGTGTCATGTGAGCGGGTGAAGTTTCTGAAGACCGCTGCCGAAGAGCGTAGTAGATCACTTGATCGGTTGATACTTCAACCGATCTGGTGAAGTCATTTCTATATATAACAGCCCTAGGTTTTCAGAAACGAGAGCTGTGTATTTTTCTGTCTTTCTTTCCCTATTGTGCCGGCTGGAATTTTATGGTTATTTGTAAGTGTTCTGATCTTTATGAAACTTTAATATAGTATTAATAGCATTGCTACTACTTCATTTCAATTGCCTGATTATGATTTTAATGGTTGATTTTCATTTAGATCGCTTTTTAGCTAATATGTGTGAGTAGTTCCCAAATCTGGGATTTTGGTGGAAACCCCTTCGTGGGTTCTCCCTAATGCGTCCATATGACTAGGAAATCGATAGGGATTAGGAATCTATTGGTTTCGCAGGGTGTTTCATTGTCATCGGCAGGAAAAAGACCGCCTTTGACCGTTGGGCCAAGGGGGAATAAACTTGGCGGTTGACTCCCTATCCATAGCTCACACCCTTAGCGTAGGCATCGAATCCTAGCGCGTGAAAATGGCATGATGAGATGTTGGGAGTCATCGTTGCGAGCTTAGTGCTCCCGGAGTCGGCCAGTGTTAATGGACATGGGAATGCCCACTGACCGAAACCGGGTAGTCCGGCGTATCATCCTGGGCACCGACCGGAATATCGGGCCCATGGGACGCTGGTATCACTTTTAGAGGCAATGTCTCACCACTAAACCCAAATTCCAATCGTTGTCCTATCTGTCGGTCGTACTAGTGAGAACACATGATAGGGTGGAAACCGAAGTCCTAGGTTTCCTTTTATATTGTTTAACCTCGTATCTATATTTCATGACAACTCATCCATCGATTCGGGCTAGCTCACCCGTAGGGTGAATCAGGTCCCTTCTGACACAAGCACAACCACGCCTCCCTGTGTTCGACCCCCAAGCCACACTACAACACCGTGCACTTGCGGTATAAATATTTAAATTTGGTATCCCCAATCTTATTGAACACTTTGCACATGCTGACAAATGGGGGACGTCAAGCTTTATGGCGTCGTTGCCGGAGAGGCAACGTGCTTGTTATTTTAGGAACAATTGAACCCTTGAGTCTAGCTCATATCCCTATCTCGCGATAATTTTCGCATTCTACTTTTTCATTTTTATTTTCTAATTGTTATTTTCTATTTTTATCTGTTTCTATCCCACACATTGCTTCATGGGTGTTTGTTGCTTTTCATGCGCAGGAATACAAAGAGTCTTGACGACTTGATTCCTATTGATCCGGAGATAAACGTCACCCTGAGGCGTCTAAATGCAGAGAGGCGAAGAAGAGAAGAGTCTGAAGTCATGGGGGAGAATACCCCACCGCATAAGTCCCTGCTGGAGTACTCGATGCCTTCCATCGGGTCCACCTCCTCCATCCAACCTCCTGCTATTACGGCACAGAGCTTCGAGCTTAAGCCGTCCTTAGTGACATGGATCCAGCAGGATCAATTCTCTGGGGCACCCATGGAGAGCCCTATCGAACATCTGGACTCCTTCCTAGAGAAGTGTGACACCTTTCGGATTAATGGTGTCACAACTGAAGCAATCCGACTGAAGCTATTCCCCTTCTCTCTGCGGGATAAGGCCAAGTAGTGGCTTAGGGGAAAGGACCCAAACACCTTCAATACTTGGGAGAAACTCTCAAACGCTTTTTTGACTAAGTTCTTTCCTCCGGGGAAGACCATGAAGCTGAGGAGTGAGATCTCCTCCTTCTCCCAAGCCAGCCACGAGTCCTTGCATGATGCTTGGACAAGATATAAAGAAATGCAGCAGAGATGCCCTCATCACGAGCTTCCGAAGTGACAGATTATAAATCTGTTCTATAACGGATTGAGGGATGACTTGAAGTATTCAATGGACGCCGCGGCTGGGGGGTCCTTCATGTCTAGAAGTGAAGAAGATGCCGAAAACATATTAGAAAACATGGCATCGAACAATGAGCGGTTGTGCGATGAGTGTGCCATACCCTGATCTGGAGGAATTCATAGAGTCGACGACGTCGACAAGTTGTCTAGCAAATTCGATTTGCTATCGACCCAGATCTCAGCGCTCATGTTAGGAGCTGGTGGTGCCAGCACCCAACAAGTATCGGCGATGGAAGCGGAAGTCCTGGGAGACTTCGAGGGTGGTGATATTCACCACCGGTGGATCAAGCTAGTGTGCTTTTCTTCAACCCGACGGGTAATGCGCCATATCCACCGAGGACTAGCTCGAATCCGGTTTATTCTCCCAATAACCGGAACCAACCAAATCTTAGCTATCGGGCACCCTATCAGCAGCCGCAGCAACAGCAGCAACAAGTATATTAGCAACCCATGCAGCAGCAGCAGCAAGTATTCCAGCCGCCTAGGCAACAACAGCAACAGTATCAGCAGCAACAGCAGTATCCCCTGAGGAACCAGCAGCCCATGCAGCAGCAGCAGCAGCAGCCATTTGGCCAGCAGCGGATCATCTCCCCTGTTGAGTCCCTCTTGACTCAATACATTACCAACCAGGAGAAGATCAATTTGAAGCTGGAAATGGGGCAGAGGGCTCTCACTGATCAAGTAACCCAGCTGGGGTTACATGTGGCGAACCTTCAAATGTCGCAAAATCAATTACCGCTACAATTGGAAGTGATCCCAAGGGGGGGCGAACCAGACTTTGGCACTCACGCATGATCATGCGAATGTGTCCGCTATCGTCTTGAGAAGCGGAACACAAATTCCTACAAGAGTGCCCGCCAAGGAACCGGAAGCACCGTTGGTCGTAGAGCGACCAATTGAAAAATCCAATGACAACGGCGCTTCGTCACCAAAGACTACGACTCCGGAGGGAGTCCCTGAAGAGGAGAAGAAGAAGGACGAGGAAGGGAGCCTCAAAGTATTTAAGCCAGTTGTGCCTTTTCCACAACGACTTGCCCAAGCAAAGATAGACGAAAAATACGACAAGTTCTTTGCCATGGTCAAGGATTTAAGCTTGCAGATCCATTTCCTTGAAGCCATTGAGACAATTCCCTCCTACGCAAAATTCTTAAAGGATTTGGTGACAAGAGGATCCAGGAAGGAAAAGGTTGTTCTAACAGCGGAATGCAGCGCACTCATTCAGAGAGAGAATCCACCCAAGCTAAAAGACCCGGGAAGTTTCTCCATCCCTTGTTCGATTGGGGAAGTGAAGATCCATCAGGCACTCGTGGACTTAGGAGCGAGCGTCAGTTTAATGCCCCGGTCGCTATACAGGAGAATAGGGATGGGAGACCTGGAGCCTACGGGTATGACCCTTCAACTAGCTGATAGATCGGTCAAATACCCGGTGGGAATTGTAGACGACCTACCTGTTGACGTCAGTGGAGTGCAAGTGCCGATGGACTTCGTGGTGATGGACATGCCTGAAGACACCCATACACCCATCATCCTTGGATGCCCTTCATGGCCATCGCTGGCGTGCTAATAGACATGAAGAAGGGGAAGCTTTCCCTTAACGTTGGCGACCAGCAGGTCGAGTTTGACTTGGGGCAATCAATGAAGCATCCTCCGGATGAACCTGGTTGCAATATGCTGGACATAGAAGAAGAAAGAGCTGTGGAAGCCGGTGCCTGGGAAATTCTCTCAAGGAATCCCCCCGACAGCTTGGGGGACCTTGAAGAGCATGGCGGTCTGAAGAAAGTAGATGTTGCTGGGGAGGCGGGTGCGTCACATACGATCCCTTCAGGATTCCCAAAAGCTCCTCCGACGAGGAGAAAAGGGAAAGAGCACATGGGGCTTACCGGTGATGAGATCCGGATCTTGAAAAGAGTGACGGTAGACGCCAATATAAGGGAGAAGCCTCCAGATACCATCAACGGAGGGAGGATCATCGAAGAAGTCTTTTTATCGCCGGTGCCGACACCAAAGGTCACCACTTCAGAATCTGCAGGAATGCCATACTTTAGGCATCACTCCCGTCCACCTTGAAAATCATCTATCGGGCGTCGAGCAAACGACGTTAAACAAAAGCGGTTCATGGGAGGCAACCTATGCTCTAAACTTTCATCTTTGTTTTTAGGATTATTTTTAGCTTTATTTTTCCAATTTTGATAAATAAATCCAGCCACGGGAACTTTCGTCGAGAGACTTAGGCCATTTGTGAATTTTTACAGTAAACAAGCCCTCAACCGATCGGTAGACCACTCAACCGATCGGGTGAGACGTATCAGACAATGGCCGGTATCTGTTCTCTAGCGAACCGGTCGGGTGAAGCAAAATGGACCGGGTGGCTGATCGTGTGGGAACGGCTGAATTCTCGGGAAATTTGAGGATTTAATCAACCGATCAGTTGATATGAAGCATGGTCATGTGACTGACCGAGTGAGCTGCACAGAAGTCTCGGGAAAAATTGTGAAGCAGCCAACCGATCGGTTCGCCTGTAGCCTCTTTTCAACAGAATTTTTAACATAATAATCAACCGATCGGGTGAAAACTCACCCGATCGGTTCGACTTAAACTCTATAAATAACCCCCCGCCCTCACCCGTTTATTTCCCTCTCACCCGATTTCGATCTCCTTCGCCATTTCGACTTCTCCAAGCTCCAACCGGCCACGATCTTCCCTCAACCGACCCCCACAACCCCTCAATCGATCTCTCCACTCTCTCCTTCCTTCTCTCCATCGATCTCTCTCTCTCCCTCTTCGATTTAAACCCATCCAAGCCCTAATTTTCGCCCGACTCCCCCCATTTTCGAAAATTTGTTGAAAAGAATTGCCGCGGCGTCACACTCCCTCTCATTGCATAGTGTTGGGTAATCTAAAAGCAAGGATCGTCATCTCTACTGGGTAACTTCGCTCCTTAGCTCCATTTTCAATTTTGCCCTAGTATTACTATTTTGCTCGATTGCCTGTGTTTGTGTGCATTCATCATATCATGCATTCAGTCACTCACACACACACACACACTCACATGGCCAAAGATAAAGATAAGGGCAAGGGTATTATGCGAGAGGAGGGGTCGTCTCGCAAGAGACGAAGGACCACACGTCCACCACAGTCACGCCCTCCTCCTGCACAGCCTGCACAACCCCAACCAACTATCCCAGCTGAGGACCCAATGATGGGCCCGCGTGGCTACCGTTTTAGGAGTCATGAACAAAAAGATTTTTATCATAGACTCGATGCACGGGGACACCTATCCACCAAATTTGCCCATGCCCAAACGCTTATCGATCTCGGTGTGTTCACCGAGGTCGAGACTCTCTTCGCCCATTTAGGATGGATAGCTTTCCTAAACGCCACCACGGTATCCTACCTCTCCCTCACACTCGAATTTCTATCCTCCCTTAAATGTGAGTCGGGGTCGATCGACGACTTTCACGTCCGAAATAAAAGCATCCGCACCCACCTGAATACTATTAATGACATCTTTGGTTTCCCTATCCTTGGGGACGACGCTATCCGTCCCTACGGGTATCCCCCCGAATTCGACGTCGATCAATTTTGGTTTCGCCTCACCCGACACAATCGATATCCTCGAGGTAAGGCCAAGGCCTCCTCCATCATTCACCCCATATTCCGTCTGGCCCACCGAATCATATCTTGCACATTCTTCCACAGGGATGAGTCAGGTACAGTGACCATCGCTGATCTTTTCATTTTGTGGGCCATGACCTTTGCTTTTGTTCGCGGTGATGACGGGATTGCTTTTAGGGCCCCTGTCATTCCCATTCATGCTGGTGCCTGGCTTATTCACAAGCTACTTGAGATTAGCTGAGCCGGCAAGGGCAAGCTTTGTTGTGGGGGCCTTATTACTATCATAGCTTCATATCCCTAATTCAATATCCCCATCCCCCGTGATTTGCCTACTACCGCAGGACCGACATGTCTAGATCTTGATGTCTTGCGGCACATTCACCCGATCAAGCCCCGCCCTGATGGCCGTTTCACTTTCCACTACGGACACCCCCCTGCTCCATATACCATTCTGCCCAACTCAGCTCGCATGACTATCGTTCTTGTGGCAAACTGGACATTCCCACCTGACCCTGAGTATCTAAGGGGGGTTACGTCTTCCGTTTATCCCGGGCGCACCCAAACCACCTTCCCCTGTCGCCCACTTAGGCGAGCAGGACATTCCTGCATCCCGAGGAGATCCCGGGGCTGGACCTAGTAGGGTCATCCTTGCTTCTGTCCCCATCACCACTGTCGCCACCTCTCCGGTCCGTACTACCACCATTTCCTCATTTTGTCGAGCCACCTCTACTCGCCTCGATCTCGAGGCTGAGTTAGATGCACTGCGCACTGGCGCATCCTCTTCAGCCTCCTTGGTCCCATCCTCTTCCATCTTCACTCACCCATGTTTTCTCGCACTTGAGAGGAATGTGGCCGCCATCCTCCGCATTCTTACCCACGTTCACGGACCACCACCACCCTCACCACCACCCTCACCACCACCTTCACCCCCTCGATGATCTTTACCTCCACCAGCACATCCTTCACCTCCCCTCTCACATTCATCACATCATTCATCACCCCCTAGGCGACCATCCCCTCCCACCACTGTTTCCATTCCCTCCACTTCACCTCCACTCACGACCACTTCTGTCGCCCCCACAGACCCATCACCGTCCACTTCCATCACCCCATATACGCGCCGCAAGAAATTGCAGGTATGATCGCGATCACTTCCCCCACCTTCCTCGCCACCACCTACCCCATACCCCAACCTTCCACCACCGCATTGGTCACCATTTCACTACCACTCACCATCATCACCTCCACACCACCCATCGTCCACACTTCCTCCGCACCCACCCATCCATCACCTCGTCCCCTTTCTCCACTTCTCCGCACACCAGTCACCTCTCCCATCCACTCCCCCACATCCCCCACATCTTCCACCGAGGAGGACGAGGACAATTCCTCTCCTACTTTTTGATTTAATTTTGTTTTCATGTCTAGCTTGGGGGAAGTTAGTTTTTATGTGTGTTATCGTGTGATGTTTTCATGTGTGCTTGTTTATATATGTCGTGTGGTGTGATTTTCTATCTTTTATTTTCTGTTCATATGTCGTGTGGTGTGATTTTCTTCATTCTTCAGTTTCGTATGTGTGTTTTTCTTGTTTTTCATTTCTTTTTGTGTCGGTGCGTATTCCTCCCATTTTCATTGCCCTCCCATATTTATTTCTATTGCATTGGGGGCAATGCAAGTTTCAGCTTGGGGGAGTCGCACTTCGTGCGTCATTTGTGTTTTTTTCCTCGTTTTGAGTCGTTTTAATCGTGTTTTTCTTTTTTCTTTTCCTCTTCTTTCTCTTAGAGATGACCCCATATGATGAATTGCCACAAAATCACACACAAACCTAGCATGGCTTCGATAATCACATTCACTAACCCTAGGAAGCCGAGTCTTCTTGCATTTCATGCATCGTGGGTCCACTTGCTTTTATGTAAGTCGTGTGTCATGCTTAGATGTTTGGTGTGCTTCTACTTTGTGATTTTTATTTATATACATGTCCTAGGAATGACCCCCTAGATTATCATGCTTCGATTTGAATATGCGGTATTTGCTTCTCCTGTCTGCTTCTATATGCATGAATATATATATATCGTATGCCTCATTTCGCATGTGTCGGGATTCCACAACTAAGGCTAGGATAACTCATTTAGCCTATACTCTGATTAGCGAAAAAATCTCCTTTACCCAAGTGTTTAGAATCCGATTTATTTTTTTATTTTACTTGGTGCAAATCCCCTCGTCATGTACCGTTCTCCCACTTGGGAGAGTACACACTTGTATATACCCAAAAAGCCCAAAAATCCAAAAAAAGAGTAAAGAAAAACCCAAAAAGAGAAAAGAAAAGAGAAAAGAAAAAATATATATATGTGCGTATAGCCAAAAACCCAAAAAAAATACATATATCGAAAACCCAAAAAAAATTCCAGTGTGAATATTTTCCCACCTACCGAGAATAGAGGGAAGGCGAGAATTTGCACTGAGTATTCTTCTCCACATCATCTCAACCCCCATCGTTTTTGAAAACACTTGGAATAGGGACTTTCTAGCTATTATCTAGGTGATAGTGTGGTGATTTCCTAGTCTCTAGCTGTGGAGTCTCTGACACATGATACGTTTCGATTCTTACTCTTCTCATGCATGCTTGAGCTATATATTCGCCGCTTATTTCAAATCGAATCGATATTTGGGTCTTTCCTTGGCTTTGTGTATATGGAGCTTATTGCACAATGTAGATAGTGACACCGTCTGCTAGCACACGATCACACTCACTCACTCTTCACCGCGTGGGCTCACGACACTTGTCTGGACTCGAATTCCTTGGTTTAGCGTTGTGATTTGTCATTTGCTTGCTTGGTGTGGCATTTTTGATTTTGTTGGCTCTGACGGGCGATTTATGATTTAGATTTCTCTCTTTCTCTCTTTCTCTCTATTTTCTCCCTCCGAGCTCCTACTCTCACTCGTCTACCTCGAGGACGAGGAAGGGTTCAGCTTGGGGGATTTTGACGTATGTGTATATTTTATATATTCACGCACGTCCTCTTTGTGTTTTTCCGTTATTTTCCACCGTCCCGTATCCATTTTCTCGTGATTTTTGGTTTTCTTTCACTTTTCCGTGTTTTTTTGTGTTTGCATGAGTTTGCCAGTGTAGGGGACACATACCGAAGATATCATATGTCCCCGTAACAACGGGAGGAGTCACGCGCGATTCAAGGGGTCAAACGACTAAAATTGCCATCTTTCAGCCCCCCACCCGATCGGTTGGACACAGCCAACCGATCGGGTGATGCACGCGTATCCGACCCGGACAGTAGCTGAAGCAAAGTGAGGACCAACCGACCGGTTCGACGACCGGTTCATCCCAACAGTCTTCTCGGGAATTTGGAGTTGAATTCCAACCGATCAGGTGATATTCACCCGATCGGTTCATCTGTAGCCGATTCCTCCAAGAGACGACATGGAGAGCTCACCCGACGGCTCGCTGACCGGGAAAATACGTCTAAATTTTCTGTCTTTTGGGCGATGTTTCCAACCGATCGGTTGATCGTTCAACTGATCGGTTCACCTGATGACCGCAAGATCCGAACGACGATCCGCTTGCGCCAACCGATCGTGTCACGTGAGCAGGTGAAGTTTCTGAAGACCGCTGTCGAAGAGCGTAGCAGATCACCCGATCGGTTGATTCTTCAACCGATCGGGTGAAGTAGTTTTCTATATATAACTGCCCTAGGTTTTCAGAAACGAGAGCTGTGTATTTTTCTGTCTTTTTTCCCTATTGTGACGGCTGGAAGTTTATGGTTATTTGTAAGTGTTTTGATCTTTATGAAACTTTAATATAGTATTAATAGCATTGCTACTACTTCATTTCAATTGCCTGATTATGATTTTAACGGTCGATTTTCATTTAGATCGCTTTTTAGCTAATATGTGTGAGTAGTTCCCAAATCTGGCATTTTGGTGGAAACCCCTTTGTGGATTCTCCCTAATGCGTCCATAGGACTAGAAAATCGATAGGGATTAGGAATCTATTGGTTTCGCAGGGTGTTTCATTGTCATCGGCGGGAAAAAGACCGCCTTTGACCGTTGGGCCAAGGGGCAATAAACTTAGCAGTTGACTCCCTAGCCATGCTCACGCCCTTAGCGTAGGCATCGAATCCTAGCACGTGGGAACGGCAGGATGAGATGTTGGGAGTCATCGTTGCGAGCTTAGTGCTCCAAGAGTCGGCCAGTGTTAATGGACATGGGAATGCCCACTGACCAAAATCGGGTAGTCCGGCGTATCATCCTGGGCACCGACCGGAATATCGGGCACATGGGATGCTGGTATCACTTTTAGAGGCAACGTCTCACCACTAAACCCGAATTCTGATCGTTGTCCTATCCGCCGATTGTACTAGTGAGAACACATGATAGGGTGGAAACCGAAGTCCTAGGTTTTCTTTTATATTGTTTAACCTCGTATCTATATTTCATGACAACCCATCCATCGATTTGGGCTAGCTCACCCGTAGGGTGAATCAGGTCCCTTCTGACACAAGCACAACCATGCCTGTCACGCCCCGCTTCCCTAAAATGGATGCGAGACATAAGAAGGTCCACTCGGACGTGGAGCTGTGAAGCTGCACGCCCGATAAGCGTCACTAAAACAAATGCAGGTCCCTGCTACCACGAACAGAACAAAGATAATAACACAAGGAGAGACAGAAATAAAATCTCAAATCTCAGAATTGTCCAAATATTAATATTAAGTTCAACATCCAGAAAAGCCACCGGGCTACAACGAAAAGAGTCTAAGGCCCCAAACCGGCCAACAAACAAAAGTACCAAAGGCAAAGCATAGGTGTTATGCACCGACAACAAACAGCTACGAACAATCGACACAGAAGGGCCTCTACGACTGATCACCAGTGTCCACGAAGTCCTCGTCAAACACCGGCACAGGCTCGGCGTTTTCAAACACCTAGTCCTCAACAATAAGCTCTGGCTCAGGATCTAACATGTGACACCCAAAGAGAAAGGGGCACATGTCAGCAGTCTAAAAATACTTGAGCAAGGAAACTGAAAGTAAACTAACAACCTAACAGTTTTAATAAGATGCAATGTCATGGCAGTTAAGTATGATGCAACAGTTTAAAGGAAGAGACAAGCACGCACGATGTAGCAAAAGCTACCAAATCACTAATTCACGAATCACTTATCACGATTTTCACTTTGTGCTCAGAGTTTCCGTCTTTTGGCTGAAGTAGCTGTACGGGCTAACTTCTACGCTCAAGCGATCGTTTAACCCTACCCCTCCACGTGTATCGAGCATTGGGATTAGCAACACACTATGCTCGCTTTTGGATCACGAGCCAGGAAGTGTATTTGGCATAGGGGTGCACCTAGCCGGATCACTGTGTAGGAATCAAAATCCTACTCGCCGCAGCTTACATTTTAAAGTAGCGTGTGCTACACAATCACGATAAATAATCAATGTATGCTATGACATGAACAGATATTCGCGTACCGTTAATTAAAATTAAACATGACATGATGAAGGTGACGGATCTAGCTTCGTTGTCAAGCTAGATCAAAGGGCGTCTAGGCAGTTATCCTTTCACTGCCTAGTCTCTTTTACGCTAAGACAAGGAAATGGCCTAAGGACATGGCCTAAACAAAAGGTTGGCAAGTTTCACTTGCCTGATACCGACGATGACGATCGACGGTAAAATGTCTCACAACTCTATTCTATAGAAAGGGATCGCTGTTACAGCAAAACAAAGATCAGAAACGTTCACCAAATCGATTTCGTAATAGGATCCTAAATCGTCTATTAATCCGTTTTTAATTAGGTTTTCTAATTTAAAGTGTGGGTTATAAGGGATTAAGGGATATATTCACTAACCGTAAGAGCAGCGAACGAATGACGCCAAGACAGAGTTAAAACAGCAACGGAAGAACGTCTCCGGAAGAATCTAAGGCTGAAAACGAGCTCCGGCGGCCTAGAGAAGGTGGCCGGCGCAAGAATGGCGAGAGGGAAGCCCCAAAGGAAGAAGGAATGGCTTTGGGAAATGTTGGGGGATGATTTGGAGAAGAAAATGGCTCAGAAGAAATGAAAGAAGAATGAAAAGATTCGGGGGTTTAAATAGAAACAACCGGCGGCGGAAATGAACCCTAGGGTTTCGGGGTTGATTAGTCGGTCAAAGAAGAGCTGTTGACCGACTAGTTCGAGAACTAGTCGGTCGGTCGACCAACTGTGACCGACTAAGACCAAACAGTAACTCTTGAAGAAGAAATGAACTTTGATTTAGTCGGTCAAAGAACAACTACTGACCGACTAGTTTCACAACTAGTCGGTCGACGAACGTTTTTAGACCGACTAAGAGTAAACAGTAACTCGACATCAAAATGGTCAATGAACTAGTCGGATAAAGAACAATGGCTGACCGACTAGTTTGCAACCTAGTCGGTCGAAAAATGTTCTTAGACCAACTAACGATAAACAGTAACTCCTGAAGAATAATCAAAGCCCACTAGTCGGTCCATAAAGGGTTACCGACCGACTAGATTGAAATCTAGTCGGTTGGTTCTCCTTCTTGAACCAAATATTGTGCACGAAAAGTCTCAAATCGAAGCGCGAAGCTCCAGGAAGATTCCTACGGCTTCTAAGATTAACCTATCTCTAAGATATGAGCGATATGAAGCTTGTCACGAATGACTTACTCCAAACTCGACGATCTAAGGAAGAAAGACTAGAAATCACAAGGAAACGGACGAAACCACAAAACGACGAAAACGGAAATCACACACAAGGGAAAAACTAACCATACATATAATATATCCAGAAAAATACATATAGATAAAAACCAGTCGTTACATCCTCCCGAACTTAAGAAAAAATTCCGCCCTCGGAATTTCCCAACACTCACGTGTCATGGAACAAAAGTGGGTAGTGCTCTCTCATCTCATCCTCTCTCTCCCAAGTAGACTCTCCTGGCGAGCCGTGTCGCCACATCACCCTCACAAGATTGACAACCTTGTTTCGGAGTGACTTCTGACGCATGTCCAGAATCTGCAATGGCTGCTGGTCATACGTCAAATCTGGGAAAATGGCAATCTCCGAGAAATCCACAGCATGAGATGGATCGCTGATGTATCGACGAAGCTACGACACATGGAAAACATCGTGAACTCCTTCCAAAGATGGCGTCAAGGCTAAGCGGTAGGCTACCTCGTCAACTCTCTCCAGAATGTGAAACGGTCCAATGTATCGCGGGCTCAGCTTCCCTCGCTTCCCAAAATGAATCACTCCACGATTCGGGGAAATCCTCAGAAACACATGGTCGCCTAGCTGAAACTCCAAAGGACGGTGTTTAGCATCTACCCAATGCTTAAAACGGTCCTGAGCAATCCTCAGCCTCTCCCGAATGTTCCTCACAACATCCACGGCCTCCACGATCATCTCAGGTCCAAACAGCTCCCGATCACCAATGTCATCCCAACTCAATGGCGATCGACATTTCCTCCCATACAGCGTGGTGAAAGGCGCCATGCCAATACTTGCCTGGAAGCTGTTGTTGTAAGAGAACTCCACCAGATGTAGATGGTCCTCCCACGAACCCTTGAAATCCAACATGCACGCCCTCAGAATGTCCTCCAAGATCTGAATCGTCCTCTCGGACTGGCCGTCTGTCTGCGGATGATACGCCGTGCTGAAACTCAGACGCGTACCTAAACTCCTCTGCAAACTCTGCCAGAACTGAGATGTGAACCTCGTATCTCTGTCCGACACGATACTCACAGGGACTCCGTGAAGTCGTACGATCTCCTGCACGATTCACGTTACATCACTAACTACCTAGGAAAAGGAAATAGAAACGGAGAGTAAAAGAATTTACCTCCATGTATCTCCTCGCTAGCGCCTCAGTGGACTGTCCTACTCGGAATGGAATAAAGTGCGCGGATTTGGTCAATTGATCTACGATCACCCAAATCACGTCATTCTGCTTTGGACTCCGAGGCAGTCCAGTCACAAAGTCCATAGTGATGTGTTGCCACTTCCACTCTGGAATCAGAAGCGGTTGTAGCAACCCTGCCGTACGCTGATGCTCCGCCTTCATTTTCTGGCAAACCAGACACTTGGCCACACTCCGTGCCACACTCCTCTTCATGCCATGCCACCAAAAGTTCAGTCGAAGATCTTTGTACATCTTGGTACCCCAGGGATGTACAGAATACGGCGAACTGTGTGCCTCAACTAATAACTCCTCTCTGATAACCCCAGATGGCACACACAACCTGGCCCCAAACCTCAGCGAGCCATCCTCATAAATCAAAAAGTCAGTCTGCAGACCGGCTTCTACCAACTCTCGAATCCTCACCAGCTTCAGATCTCCGGCCTGACTCGCCTTAATCCGATCCATGATCGTCGACTGTATCTGCATACACATCAACAAAGAAGCCTCCCCAGGAAGAGCGATCTCCACACCAGATTCATAAAACTCCTGCTGCAACCTCCACTGCGAAGTCAACATCATCACCACTGGAAGCCTACTCAGCGCATCCGGAACCACATTCACCTTACCAGGGTGATACTGCAGATCAATCTCATAATCCGCCATGAGCTCCAACCATCGACGCTGTCGTATGTTGAGCTCCTTCTGAGTGAAAATGTACTTCAAGCTTTTGTGATCGGTGAAGATCTTCACCTTCTCACTCAGCAAGAAGTGCCTCAAAATCTTAAGAGCGAACAAAACTACGGCCAACTCCAAGTCGTGCATCGGGTAATTCTTCTCATGAGCCTTGAGCTGACGCGAAGCAAACGCCACAACATGCCCATGCTGATGCAACACACAACCGAGACCCTTGCCTGAAGCATCGCAAAAGATCTCGAATCCTCCGCTACGATCAGGCACAGCAAGAACAGGGGCAGACGTCAATCTCTCCTTCAGCACACCAAAAGCCTCTCCACAACCATCAGACCAAACAAAAGAAACATCCTACCACGTCAACCCGGTCATCGGCTCAGTAATACGGGAAAAGCCCCTAATAAATCACCGATAGTAACCAGCCAATCTAAGGAAACTCCTGATCTCAGATGCTGACTACGGAACAGGCCACTCCTTGATAGCCTTGATCTTCTCGGGGTCCACCGAAATACCATCTCCAGACACCACATGCCCGAGAAAAGCAACTCTGTCTAGCCAAAACTCGCACTTGGAAAACTTAGCATACAACCGATGCTTCCTCAAGATCTCCAACACTGTCCTCAAGTGCGCAGCATGTTCCTCCTCTGACTTCGAGTAGATCAGAATGTCGTCTATAAAGATCACGATAAACTTATCTAAAAAGTCATAAAAGATCAGATTCATCAGATTCATGAAAACTGCAGGTGCGTTGGTTACACCGAAAGGCATAACCACAAACTCGTAGTGTCCGTATTTCGTCCTGAACGCTGTCTTCGAAACATCATCCTTCTTCACCTTCAACTGATGATATCCACTCCTCATATCCAACTTCGAGAATACCCTCGATCCTCCAAGCTGATCAAAGATATCATCAATACGAGGCAAAGGATATCGATTCTTCACGGTCACCGCATTCAACCCCCGATAGTCCACGCACATGCGACGCGAACCATCCTTCTTCTTCACCAGCAAGACTGGTACTCCCCACGGAGACACACTGGAATGAATGAAACCCTTCTGAAGAAGTTCATCCAACTGCTTCCGCAATTCCTCCAACTCAGCGGGTGCCATACGATAGGGCGCTTTCGAAATCGGCTGCGCTCCCGGAATAAGATCAATCGAAAATTCGAGAGCTCGATCGGGTGGCAATCCAGACATCTTCCCATTGGTGGGATCCCGATCAGGCTCCTTGACATGAGGGGTCGCTCCACCAGCAGCTCGGGTATTTCGCCTTCCTGCCATCTAATGACACAGAAAACGAAACAATTAGACTCATAGCTTAGACTCGGATGTCGAACTTAGTTTATTGGACATTCTAATATTATTATCGTTATTCCGATGATCGCAGTTACAGAAGACCTGCATGGGCCACCAACAAAACCTGTCACGCCCTGCTTCCCTAAAATAGATGCGAGACGTGAGAAGGTCCGCTCGGACGTGGAGCTGTGAAGCCGCACGCCCGATAAGCGTCACTAAAACAAATGCAGGTCCCTGCAACCACGAACAGAACAAAGATAATAACACAAGGAGAGACAGAAATAAAATCTCAAATCTCAGAATTGTCCAAATATTAATATTAAGTTCAACATCCAGAAAAGCCACCGGGCTACAACGAAAAGAGTCTAAGGCCCCAAACCGGCCAACAAACAAAAGTACCAAAGGCAAAGCATAGGTGATACGCACCGACAACAAACAGCTACGAACAATCGACACAGAAGGGCCTCTACGACTGATCACTAGTGTCCATGAAGTCCTCGTCAAACACCAGCACAGGCTCGGCATTCGCAAACACCTCGTCCTCAACAATAAGCTCTGGCTCAGGATCTAACATGTGACACCCAAAGAGAAAGGGGCACATGTCAGCAAGTCTAAAAAGACTTGAGCAAGGAAACTAAAAGTAAACTAACAACCTAATAGTTTTAATAAGATGCAATGAAATGGCAGTTAAGTATGATGCAACAGTTTAACGGAAGAGACAAGCACGCACGATGTAGCAAAAGCTACCAAATCACTAATTCACGAATCACTTATCACGATTTTCACTTTTTGCTTAGAGTTTCCGTCTTTTGGCTCAAGTAGCTGTACGGGCTAACTTTTACGCTCAAGCGATCGTTTAACCCTACCCCTCCACGTGTATCGAGCGTTGGGATTAGCAACACACTATGCTCGCTTCTGGATCATGAGCCAGGAAGTGTATTTGGCATAGGGGTGCACCTAGCCGGATCACTGTGTAGGAATCAAAATCCTACTCGCCGCAGCTTACATTTTAAAGTAGCGTGTGCTACACAATCATGATAAACAATCAATGTATGCAATGACATGAACAGATATTCGCGTACCATTAATTGAAATTAAACATGACATGCAAGCATGATGAAGGTGACGGATCTAGCTTCGTTGTCAAGCTAGATCAAAGGGCGTCTAGGCAGCTATCCTTTCACTGCCCAGTCTCTTTTACGCTAAAACAAGGAAATGGCCTAAGGACATGGCCTAAACACAAGGTTGGCAAGTTTCACTTGCCTGATACTGACGATGACGATCGACGGTAAAACATCTCACAACTCTATTCTATGGAAAGGGATCGCTGTTACGGCCAAACAAAGATCAGAAACGTTCACCAAATCGATTTCGTAATAGGATCCTAAATCGTCTATTAATCCGTTTTTAATTAGGTTTTCTAATTTAAAGTGTGTGTTATAAGGGATTAAGGGATAGATTCACTAACCGTAAGAGCAGCGAACGAATGACGCCAAGACGGAGTTAAAACATCAACGGAAGAACGTCTCCGGATGAATCTACGGCTGAAAACGAGCTCTGGTGGCCTAGAGAAGGTGGCCGGTGCAAGAATGGCGAGAGGGAAGCCCCAAAGGAAGAAGGAATGGCTTGGGGAAATGTTGGGGGATGATTTGGGGAAGAAAATGGCTCAGAAGAAATGAAAGAAGAATGAAAAGATTCGGGGGTTTAAATAGAAACAACCGACGGTGAAAATGAACCCTAGGGTTTCGGGGTTGATTAGTCGGTCAAAGAAGATCTGTTGACCGACTAGTTCAAGAACTAGTCGGTCGGTCGACCAACTGTGACCGACTAAGACCAAACATTAACTCCTGAAGAAGAAATGAACTTTGATTTAGTCGGTCAAAGAACAACTACTGACCGACTAGTTTCACAACTAGTCGGTCGACGAACGTTCTTAGACCGACTAAGAGTAAACAGTAACTCGACATCAAAATGGTCAATGAACTAGTCGGTTAAAGAACAATGGCTGACCGACTAGTTTGCAACCTAGTCGGTCGAAAAATGTTCTTAGACCGACTAACGATAAACAGTAACTCCTGAAGAATAATCAAAGCCCACTAGTCGGTCCATGAAGGGTTACCGACCGACTAGATTGAAATCTAGTCGGTTGGTTCTCCTTCTTGAACCAACTAATGTGCACGAAAAGTCTCGAATCGAAGCGCGAAGCTCCAGGAAGATTCCTACGGCTTCTAAGATCAACCTATCTATAAGATATGAGTGATATGAAGCTCGTCACGAATGACTTACTCCAAACTCGACGATCTAAGGAAGAAAGACAAGAAATCACAAGGAAACGGACGAAACCAAAAAACGACGAAAACGGAAATCACACACAAGGGAAAAACCAACCATACATATAATATATCCAGAAAAGTACATATAGATAAAAACCAGTCATTACAACGCCTCCCTGTGTTCGACCCCCAAGCCACACTACAACACCGTGTGCTTGCGGTATAAATATTTAAATCTTATTGCACACTTTGCACATGCTCACAAACGGGGGACGTCAGAGCCCTTAAGAGAGGTGGAGACGTCTTACTCCCCGCCATTCAGATTGACATAGCTAGTTGGTACTTGGACCACATCGTTATCTCTGTCGGCGCCCGGACGCCTATCTGTTGCAGCGGTCTCATAACTCTTCTGGCTCCCATGTGTGGAGTAGACCTTCCAGCTGGTTTGCTTAGACCCCCCAGGCCCCACTTCTATTTCCATAGATGTTATGGCCCGAATGAGGATGCTACGCCCTCATGGTCAGCACCACTGGGTATGGCTGCACGGTCCTTTCGACGCTGATTACATGGTTCTTCTGAGCCCCGCTCGGACCCATATTGGACCCGCAGGAGGGGAGTGGATTCCAGCGATGGACGTCCTCATCCATGCTGCGTACGTGCTAGAGCCTGAGGGCGCTCAGCAGGAGTCCCTCCTTCCACGTTTGGACCCGGAGATACCTCAGCCTGCACCTGATCCGTCTGCACATCCCGACACCTCTGTCCACACTTCTGTCACTGTCGGGAGTACACTTGCTGAGTCCACCCCCACCACCCCTGTGCCAATATCCATTGATCCCATTTTTGCTGTGAGCCCTGAGCATCCCACCACTATTATTGATAGCGGCAAGCCCTCTTTTGCCTCTGCAGCGGAGACCCTTTCCACTTTCTTATTCTCGACCCCTGGGGAGTCATTTTCTGCACACCTCACAGCCTCCCCAGTCGTCGACCCTTCCGTCTCCACTACAGATGTCTTCACCGAGAGTTTCGTGACGTCTGTCCACATTTCTGTGTCACCGACCTCTCTGTCCTCCCGCCCTCTGTTACCGCTTCAGCCTATGCTGCTGCTCCCTCTTCCTCGACCATTCCTACGTCTCAGCCTCCCACAGAGGCTAAGCATCTTTTTGTGAGCACAACACCACATCCCCACCAGGTAGTTGCACCTGTCATTTACGGTAGTCGTGCGAGGCAGCCCCGTTCCTCACCTGTTCGACCCTCTGCTCCACCTCCCCCCTGACACCCTAGTTCAGCACATGCGTGCTCTAGAGGGGGGCGTGAGTGGACTCAGAGGAGACTTTCGGGCTCTCTCCGCTACCATCAGTGCTGTATAGTCTCACGTCGCTTTACTTCCTGGTATTCAGGCTAGCCTGAACCAAATCCTTGCGCGACTGTCATAGCCGCCACCTCACACCACCCGTACCACCACCCAGCAGCCGCCACCATAGGACGGTGCTGGTGTCCCCACCACCCACTTAGGCACACACTGGATGCCTATCATACTTTTGCTGCTGTTATGCTGGATATATTCTGCCTGGTGATTTTGCACCCCTCCTCCACACACGTTTTTGGTAACATTTTGCGCATACTTGTCTATATCATTTTGGGAGAGAGGAGGTATTTTTGGGGACACTTATATTGCACCATCTTGATCTCTACATGCACCACTTGCATCTCTGCATACATCATTTGCATACCCATCTCATTTTCTTTTATTTCCACCATGCATGCATCCTCACCTGCCCCACCTATATCTTTTTTCTCGGTGTGCCACACTTTGCACATTGAGGACACTGTGCAGTTTAGCTTGGGGGAGTGAGTGTCTCACGCACTATTCATTTTCTTCACTTTTACATTTATTTTCCCACCCTTCTTTATTTTACACTTATTTTCACCCACTTTTTCATTTTTTTCTCATGCATCACGTTTTCTTACTTTTCATGTGTGCTGCATGTGTATAGCAGTTCTTTCTTTTCCTTTATCTTTATTTCTTTTATCCTTTTGGCTAGAGAAGAATTTTTTGTGATGATGATGACGTGGAATTAGCTTATTTCTATATGCATATTATCATGTCATGCCATCGTTTTTAATTCAGATATCATATACCATGCTTGCTCTGCATTCGAGGTAGTAACCCGTACCTTCATTATATGAATGTGAATGAAATTCTACTATTAGCTGACTCTGATGATTTATGTTGTATACTCTTCATAGAAACAAACCAAGCTTCACGCATTGATTGCCTATGTTTGGAGTACTGCTTTGATATCTGATATCACTTCTTATTGCATGAAAATTGTACGCTTCACTTTAAGGTTGATTGAATGTATGCTATGTTGATATAACTGGATTAGTTTACTTTCTGAAATCAAACTGAGTAGATTACGTTACTCTGCTGAAAGTTGTCGTGCACATTCTATAGAGTGAACTGAGCGTTGCATACTTTTCTTTCTCCACATATCTTGAGCATTATTTCTATATTTAAAATCATTGGTGAATCTCCCTTTTGCGAATCTTACATTGGCATATCCCACTTGCAATAAAAGTCCATGCTCCAACACCCCAAAATCAAAGAAAAAAAATACATGTATATCTCTCTATCTTTTGATTTGGGATCTTTATTGTATATAAAAAAGGAGAAAGAGAAAAAAAGAAGAGAAAATAAGCACATATAAGATTCCATTTCAATTCTTTTTTCTTCCCTCTTTTTCTTTTATTATTGGAGCTTCAAAATGGGGAAAGTCTTATTGTTAAATTTGATGTAACCACGCTTATAAATAAGCTTGGGGGGAGGATCCAATGATGTGTGAGAGAGTGGCTACTTGTCTGTGCATGACAACCTAAGCTAGGTAATTTTCTATACTTAAGGAGATTACTAAAGTATTACGAAGTCCAGGAATTGAAGTTTAGCATGCATTTCATGAAAACCACTCCTTTGTATTCTTATTGCTTCATATTGTGTGATACCTCTTATACTCCAAATAGAAAGTGATCAATTGAAAAGTGTGTGGTCTATGATTATGTATATTGATTTAGATGCTTCAGACGATGCTAATTCTAGGATGATTTCATATTTCATATTGTTTTGATATTCTTGGGTTCCTATATTGAATGCATCCTATATGATCATGATATCGAGATAAAAATCTTTGGCATGTTCTTATTCGACATATGCTATTTGAGTAAGCAAGTCCACGTCCTGAGAAAATGATCTAGCACCTCCCTCTTTGTTTTTCTTTTCTATCTTCTTTTCCCTTTTCCTTATTTTTGCCCGTCGGGTTCGCCTTTTACTCATCTTTCTCGAGGACGAGTAAGAGGTAAGCTTGGGGGATTTTGATCGCTCCTTATTTTACACCTTTTTCTGCATGTTTTCAAGTCATTTTGATTGCCCATATTGTGTTTTCCACGATTATTCGACGATATCGCATTGTTTTTCACTATTTCTTGTTTTTGTTGTATTTCAGGAGATATGGAGCGATCTGGAGCAAAAATGAGATCAAAGGATTTTCACGCACATCGGAGCGTCGCCCACAGCTTATTTGAGGAGTTAGCAGTGCTTGAGGATGAGCAGAAGAGGAAGAAATTCGATAGAATCGACGAGGAGGCGAGGAGGGGAAGAAAAGAGCCCAGATACAGCTCACTCGGTCGAACAGCCAGTTCACTCGACCGAGTGAAGAACTGTATTCGGCCGAGTGAAACAGATACGCACAACCAATCTTCAGAGTTCACTCGGTCGAACAAGGAAGTTCACTCAGCCGAGTGATAAAGCTCACTTGCCCGAGTAGAACATGGATTTTCTTCCGAGAAGCAGCCAAGTTACTGGAAATTTTGAGAAGACCCACTCGACCGAGCAAGATTGCTCACTCGGTCGAGTGAAGAAGCCCACTCACCCGAGTCAGTCAGAGCGACAGACCCCCGAAACCCCCAAACTTTCTGTCTTTTATTGGGTCTGTCACCCGACCGAGTGACATAGGTCACTCGGCCGAGTGACGCAGTCCGACTGCTACGCAAATGGGGATTTCTGGGCTGTGCAGGGGCAAATCTGTCAGGATTTTTTGGAAGAATTTGGCTTGTATTTAAACCTAGTTTTATCCCTAGTTTTAGGAGAGACTTCTATTATTTTTTGACGGCTATTCCTTTTGTAAATCTCAGCTGGAGATCATAAACAACAAATTTGGTTTGTTCTTTCTTGCTAAAAATCTTAATTTTTTATGAATTGTTTCTTCTCTACAATGAATTGTGCTATGATCTATTGCTTTATTTCTGAGATTTCTATGATGATTTGTGAGTAGTTCCGTCGTTCTAGGGCATGGGGATGAACCCTATGGACCCGATCTTTGAATTGTGACGAATGAATAGAATTGTTGCTAGGATTGAAGAAAGGTTAGGTTTTGATTGATTTATTACGATCGTAGGTAGGAATTTTCATCGGGATTTGCATGAGAATTGATCCAAATTGATGGGAAGGCCTAGATATTCGATTTAGATTTATAATTGAGATTCTCTAAATTTGGTTTGCAAGAGATTGGACCAAAGCTAGGATTTTTATTATAAATCTATACTAATATTCATTTGCAAGAGATTGGATGAATACGAACTATCATAACCTAGGTCGTAGCTCGAGTTTGCATGAGAGTGGGATCGAGATGCGATTGGACGATGATGTCGATCTTTACGCTAGTGGCTTAAGTTAGGGTTTGCACGAGAGTGGGCCCTAATCTAGGTTGCTATAGACCGGCAATAGCACGAGAGCGTGAGCTTGGTTCTACATTAAGTTGCGACTAGTTCACCAACATTCAAGATTTGCAACATTGATATTCATGACCCACAAGGATAAGAGACGGTTCGTAGTGTGGATTTCTTATCCCTAGACGCTTTATTATATTGAATTCTATTTGCTATTTGAACGATTGTGACATTACCCTCAAAACTATCCGTATTCCATCAATAGCTAGGTGATCAAAGTAAGATACTGTCAATTATCCTCCCTGTGTTCGATACCCGCTCGCCACTACGCCGTGCGCTTGCTGTAAAACTACAGTCGTTTTCCGGGTGTATATCCGGGCGCGATCACATGCTAATCAAGATTAAAAACTGTAACGTTATTGCTTTGTGTGATTCACTAATGAAGATCTAAAAACTGGGACTGTAGGCTGGATCGCGATCTGAACACATAGGTAGACTTGGACTTGATTCAACGGGATCACAACGTGATTGTCTTCAGGCAAGTGATACTTGCCAGTACCTGTTTAGGCCATGTCTTAGGCCAATTTGTGTAGTAGCGTAAAAGAGACTAGGCGATGAAATGATAGTCGCCTAGACGCCCTTACTAGATCTAGCTTGACAACGAAGCTAGATCCGGCACCTTTACCATGCTATCATTTCATGCTGCCATGTCATGTTTACTTTCAATTAACTGTACGCACTTTTAACTGCTCATTGCCATGTCATGTCATGCATCAAATTGTTCCATCGTGATTGCATAGCACACGCTACAATAATTGTAACTATTGAGGCTAGGCACCTGCTTTGCGGGCACAACCCTATGCCAAACCAAAAACATTTCCTGGTTCGTGATCAAGAAGGGAGCTCTGTGTTGTTGGTGAAAAACCAACGCTCGATACATGTGGAGGGGTAGGGTTAAATGGTCGGTTGAGCGTAGAAGTGAGCCCGTACATCCACTTCAGCCAAAAGATGGAAACTCTGTGCACAAAGTGATAAATTAGTGAATCGTGAATCGTGAAATAGTGTTTTCGTAGTTTCTGCTACGACGTGCATGCTTGTTACCATCATGTCATTTTAAATTTTTGCATTCCTTAAATGTCATGCCATATCATCATGTAAGAACTGCTAGTCGCATTACTTTTATTTGTACCCTTGCACAAAAGTCCTCCGCTTCACTTTGGGAGACTTTTGCTGACATGTGCCCTCTTCTCTTTGGGTGTCACATGTCAGGTTTAGAGACAGAGTTAGTTGCAGAGGACGAGCAGTATGCAGATGTTGAGTTCGAGGTTCATTTAGAGGCTGAGTTTGAGGACACTGGTGACCAATCCTAGACTCACTTGGAATCTACCTTAGTTGTTGTTGCTTTTAGTAGTTGCTGTTAGGTTTCGGTGCGTAGCACCTTTCTCTATGTTTTATGTTTCGGCCATGCCTTAGGCCTTTTTGTTCAGACTATGCACCTTTGTGACTTTTTCTCTGTGATGTTTGGAATAATTGCTGGATGTTGTTGGTGGATATGTTTTTACGTCTGCTTTTCTTTTATCATTGTTGTTGTTTCGTCGCATTGCAAGAACCTGTTATTTGTATCATACACAGACGCTTATCAGACTGCAGCTTCACAGCTCCAAGTCTGAGCGGACCTCTTCACGTCCTGCCTTTCTACTTTGGAAGCGGGGCGTGACAGGTTTTAGTGGTGGCCCATGCAGGTCCTCTTTGCATCTGCGAAATATCGGAACAACAATAATTATAACAAAATCCATTTAAATATTCGGAACATTCAAGTCATGAATTGAGTCTAATCTGAACGTTTCTTATCTTAGATGGCTGGAAGACGTGTTACCCGAGCATCTTGTCTCCGTATAATAGGGGTAATCTATTAGACCTGGACTATATGAAGATTTAGTTAGACGACCGTGCTTGCTAGTTAGGGATCCATGGTTGTTAGTTAGACCTTTTACTAAGAATTGGTATAATCATCTTAGGAATTTCCTTAGTGGTTGCTTACCTAGCTCAGACCATATTATATTTTTAGAGTTTCTTTAGTCATTCGCTTGGGTTCATCAAATTTCGGGCCCAGCAAAATGTAATCATGATTCCCTAAGGACCCTTCCCTGAGATTTCTAGTACAGTATAGTTCATTAGAAAGTCTTAGTGCTACGTTCCTCCTGATCCTTAGTCGGCCCGGTAATTAGAACCCCTGATTTCTAGCATCTTCCTAATCATTACACTTCTGTGTTATCGACCGAAGATTTCCATCATAGTTTTCACGAATCATATCCTAGGCGTATTTTGTATCGATCATGCGATCATATTCTTTGCCTCGTTTCACGTGCTCGCTTCATGACGATTATCGTTAATTATTCGAATCTTCTCCATTGCAAATCCTGATTCTTCTAAAAGTATTTTCGACATCACTTATTAAATTCTTCGCTCAGTTTAACTTCTTTGAAAACCCCTTATTATATATTTAAATTTCGTGCTTTTCGATTGAGTTAAAATTCTTTCTAGGATTTTGAAACCTTCTTGGTCGTAATTTTTTTATTACTACCCCGTAACCATTTTCTAACCGGTATATTTCGTATTTCAGTTTTAAAACCTTGTTCCCATTTTGATAATTCAATATATCATCCTTTTTCTAAACTACGAAATTTATTTTAACCACTTACCGTACATACTTTTAGCATATATTATTTAAGCTAAATAGAACTTCCATATATATATATATATATATATATATATATATATATATATATATATATATATATATATATATATATGGGTAAAGTGTTCCTAGGGTGACTCCTTAGATTAAATCTAGGGAGTCGCCCCCATTTTCTCCCATCTCCCACAATTTTTTTGGATTTTATTTTTCATAGGATTGTTAGTTACATCATGGATGATCAACATACAAAAAATCAAGTCATTCCAATACTTTAAAAGCCACCATCTACCACTTGCAACTTCAACGGTCTGAAAACGTGATGAAAAACCCATAAAGTTGCAAGGGATAGATGGGGGCTCTAAAAGTATTGGAATGACTTGATTTTTGGTATATTGATCATCCATGAGGTGAACAACAATCCCAAGAAAAAAAATTTCAACAAAAATGTGGGAGATGGGAGAAAATGGGGGCGACTCCCTAGATTAAATCTAAGGAGTCACCATAGGAACACTTTACCCTATATATATATATATATATATATATATATATATATATATATATATATATATATATCAGTTTATATTCATCGAGCTCATACTTCAAAAAAATTCCTTGTATAAATATATTTTCATTTGCAAAACAATCACTACCTTACCCTACTCTTGATTTTCTTCGTCTAACACTTTTTCCGTGTTTTAAAATTTTACCGGCTGCTCGCTATTTCTACCTATTGTTATAAGTGTATATATATATATATATATATATATATATGAAAAGTAAGTGTATTCATTAATAATAGACAAAATATACAAGGGAGGACAGGATGGAAGTTGCAACAATAGGGTGGGGATAGGGCACAGGCGCCGTCACCCACCACTAATTGCTTTAACTCCCCTCCCACACACCCACAAAAACATGCGAAAAGCCAAAGCTGAAACAAGGTAGCAGATCCACTCAACCATTATCAATGATGTCCCATTATATAATATATCTATATTATAAAACATGGATGTTATCATGGGTTTTTGGATAAGAGAAATTGGATAAGAGATTTTGGTTATGTGTATTGTTGTATGTGGATATGTGTGTATTGTTGTATAAGATATTTTGGTTAAGAGATAATGGATAAGAGATAATGGATAAGAGAATTTGGTTATGTGTAATTGGGTGTGTTGTTTATAGAGATTTGTATATAGATATGGGATATGAGAAATTGAGATATGAGAAATTGATATAAGATAAGAATGATTTGATGGAGATATGAGAGATTTCATTTGTATTGGAGGGAAAATGATCACATCAAAATGATCAAAATTTTGTATTGGAGGGAAAATTCCATCTGCTCGAATTGGAGGGAAAATGATCAAAATTTTGATCACATCATAATTGCGCGCCATTTTGAGGGTTACGTTGATCACATCAAAATTTTCATTCTTTTCTTTGCACGCCAAGAGGAAGCAGAGCAAGGGAGAGCTCCATCATCCATCTACCTACCTCCTCCATCTACCTCCTCCAGCTCAACACCGTCTTCTACCTCAGCTCCTCTTTTACCTCAGCTCAATCACCCTCCCTCAACGAAGAGCAAGCACATCAAGCACATCGCAGCTACTCTCATTTCCCCCACTCCATCTTCTTCTACCTCCAGCTTCCTCCAAGCAGCACATCAGCACCCTCTTCTACCTCCAGCTTCCTCCAAGGAGATCAAGGCAAGCACCCTCCATTTCACAAATTTGAGTTCAATGTATGCAAAATAATTTTTCTGCTGTTAATGGCTAGAACTGAATTACGGCGTCACCTAAATACGAGACTGGGAATGATGCTAAGATTCTCGGGCTAGGGACACTTAGCTTCATGTTAGAGGAGACTGTGAGAAAGGTCGGTCTTCCTAGGCTAGAGATCAATGGGATCGTCTTGACCCTCCAATACATGAATCAGTTACGCTCAGCTTCATCTGTTGGTTTTCAGTTTATCACTTCTATTTCTCTAGCTTTGAACTATCCTGAAACCCATGATATATATATAGAATGGCTATGCTGATATATGCTGATATAGTTCATTACACATATCAAAACTCAATTCTCTAATCAGCATATCTAATTTGATATGTGTAATAGATATTCAATGAGAAATAGAATTTGGTATATATATTGCATAAGGTAGTGATATATATATAGAATTTGGCTAGAACTGAATTACCCTCAATATAGTTCATTACACATATCCTGAATATTAGATATGCTGATTACATTGTATATAGAATTTTGCATATGTAATTCAAGATATGTTTGCATGTTATTCAAACATATCTTGAATTTGGTTATGCTGATTACATTGTATATAGAATTTGGGGGAAGCTGGAGGTAGAAGAAGATGGAATTGGAGGAAGCTGGATATTAGATATGCTGATGTAATGGAATTGTGATATCCAAGCTAATATGCTGATATGCTGATTACATTTGTGATATCCAAATCTAATATGCTGATATCCAAATTACAATTTATGATATGCTATCACCTGTGATTACATTATATGCAGATGGAATGACCTGTTATCACAAATGCTATCACAAATGTTATCACCTGTCATTCCATTACCTGTGATATCACAAATGTAATTACATTTGTGATATGCAGCATATAAATGTTATCACCTGTTACAGGTCATTCCATTACCTGTGATTACATTTGTGATTACATTCCAATCACCTGTGATTACAATTTGTGATATGCTATCACCTGTGATAGCATATCACCTGTGATTACATTACCTGCTGATATCCAAGCTAATTTGTGATAACAGGTCATTCCAATTACATTTGTGATTACATTCCAATTCCATTACATCACCCAAGCTAATATGCTGATATGCTGATTACATTTGCTGATATGCTGATATGCTGATTACATTTGTGATATGTAATGTAATCAGCATATTAGATATCACATCAGGATATTAGATTTGTGATATCCAAGCAGCACATCACCCAATTACATATGCTGATTACATTTGTGATAACTGCAATGGAATTGGAATGACATTTGTGAAAATTGGAATGACATATGCATGTATGAAAATTGGAATGACATTTGTGATAACTGCAATGGAATGACATATGTGATTTGCATACACATATCAACATATCTTGAATCTCATTATATAACTCAGAAATGGATAGGGTGTGTTGTTTGTGTAATTGGGTGTGTTGTTTGTGTAATTGGGTGTGTTGTTTGTAGAAATGGGTACTGAGATATTGGATAATGTTATCCAATCTAAAAAAAATTACATAGAATTTGGTGTGTAAACTCCCTTGATGTATCTCATTTGGGTGTTTTTGAGAGAATGAACTATGTTGAATGCAGTATACATGACATTTGAAAAATTTGGTGTGTAAACTATGGTGTAAACTATGTGTAAACTTTGGTTGAGAATGAACAATGTGAGAGAAGAGAGAGAGAGCTATGTTGAGAGTAATATGAGCAAGCACCTCTATAAAGAGTATACTGGATTTCATATTTGAAATCCAATACACTGAAAAAGCTTTGTTGTAAATTCACATTTTTAGGTGTAAACAATTTATGATATAGAGGTGCTTGCTCTTCATAATCAAATTTCATTGTCCTGTTAATTTGGTTGGACTAATATTTGCTTCACTCAATTGAATTGCTCAATCTTCACTCATTTTTATTCATATGAATTGCTAACGAATTAGTCCAATTGTTTGCATGTGTAAATTCTAACTATTTTGGTTTAACTATTTGCAGGACAAATTAATCATGGATAGCACCCTCCACTAACTGAGAAACTTTTGCCATTTTCTGAAGAACTCAACACTTTTCTTTGAAAATACATCAAGCTTGCAAGCCAAGGTATTTCTCATCAATCCTCCTCAATAGTTTGAAAATTTATTGAAAATACATCAATCTTGCATGCCAAATTCAATGTATTATTGACATTACACAGTTTCTATAAATAATATTTATGGATAATAACCTTGGTGAGTTTGAGTTGAGAATATATGCAAGTAACAGGACAATGAAATAAATTTATTTCCATGTGTATTTGCTATACTTGCAAAAATATAGTTGAGCATGTCATAGGGTATTGCTATACTTGCAAGTATTCAACAATTTATTTCCATGTGTATTTGCTTGAGCATGTTATAGGATAATTACTTGACACTTTAAAATATAATTAACGGGACACAGTATTCATTTATACAAATTTGATATACTTGCTTCAAAATTTCATTAGCAAATGAATACTGAAATGAGTTAATTAAGAAGCAATGTGAAGTATTTCTATTCTGAGTGGAATACTTGAAGTTTGCTATTACATTTTTCAAATTTGAAGTATTCCATTCAGAAAACTTGAAGTATTCCACTCAGAAAACTAATTCATTCATTATAAATTGCTATTTGAATGAAGTGTGCATTCCATTCAGAGAATTGAGAGAAATATATGTAAGTATTCAAGTAAAATTGGGTAATTAACAGGATACTGTCATTGCCAATAGGACACTGAACTATGTTGAGAGAATTGAGTTTCAAAGTTGAATGTTGAGAGAATTGAGTTTGAATGTTGAATGTTGATGTGCTTTCAGTGTCCTGTTGAATATTGAGAGAATTGAGTTTCAAACTGTGGTTTTTGAGATAATTTTTTGTTTCTTTGCTTTCATGGCAACTCAAATAACAATGTTATGAACTATGGTTATGTTTGATTCTATGCAACTCAAAATTCAAGTATTCAAAATTCTGTTGAGAGAATTCTATGCAAGTTGAATTTTGAATTATGTTGTTGAGATGTTATTCAAAATTCAAGTATTCAATGAACTATATTGAGATGTTATGTTTGATTCTATGCCATCTCAAAACTCAATTCTCTCAAAATTCAAAATTCTGTCAACAGGACACTCAATTCTCTCAACATTCTGTTATTGCAAATTTGAGTTTGAGTTATTGAACTATGTATTTTGAGTTATTCAAAATTCTCTCAACATCAAAACTCAACATTCTGTTATTGCGAGATTCCTCTCCACCAAAAAAATTGTTTTTTTCATATGCATAATTCTCTATGTTTGTTATTCTATTCTCTATGTTTATCACTTCTCATGCATAATTCTCTATGTTAATTCTCTATGTTTCATATGCAAAAATTGTTTATCACTTCTCTATGCATATATTGTTATAAACAAAATTTGAAGGATATCACTACCCTATGCAAAATTGGTGTGATGTTTATAACATTATCACTTCTCTATGTTTCCATGTTTATAACATTATCACTTCTCTATGTTTATAAATTGGTGTGATGTTTTGCTATAAATTGTTTATATTTTTTTTCATTGCAAACCAATGGCTAACCAACAGTATTTTCTCTTCATATTTACATGATGACTTTTGATGTGATTTTAATTTATATAGGTGGGAAATTTCTATGCAATATTTTTTTTCATATTCATAAATAAGGAATGCCAATATTCTATTCTCTTCATATGTATTGCAAACCAATGGCTAAAACCTGGTAAAAACTGAAAATACTAAAATAAATATAGGAGAGATGCTAAAATAAATTGAATATGCATATGAGTAGTTCAGTATTTGTGCTTGAGTATGTTTAACATACTCAACTATTCAGCATTTGAGTAGTTGAGAATCCTGTTTTTAGTATACTCAACTTGGTGCTTGATTATGTTTAACAATATGAATAGTTGAGTATTAGTGTATGCTTGAGTAATCTTAAACATTCCAGGGTGTTTAACAGGACAATGCATTGCCAGGATTTCAAACAAAACATTTCAATCCATTTTTTTCTAAATGAATACACTTCACATTATCACATGTCCCCTTTGGTTAGCTTTTTTAATTTATCCTCACATTCCAATAGTATAGCTTTGTGAGGTATCACTGATTAGCTCTTCATAATCAACTTGACAGGAGTGCTTGACAGGAGTGCTTTGTGAGAGTTGCTTGCTCTTCATAATCAACTTGATAGGTATTTGATGATATTGTATTGCATTTCATTCTCAAAATTTGCTAATTTACAGTTTTAATGTTAATCATGTGAATTCTGAGTTTGAGTTGGTGAGTTCACAGTTTGTGAGTTTATAGCAAAACATGGAAACATGGAATTTATAGAAAAACTGTTAATGTTATAAACAAAATTTTGCATACTTGCTTGAGTGACTCGATATGCTTATTGAGGGAATCTTCCTGCAACCTATGCTTGAGTGACTTCATTTTTGGTTATACCCAATAAACTTTGTTTATAACATTTTTGATATGCTTGCTCAACCTCTGCTTGAGTGACTTCCTGCAACCTATGCTTATTGAAGGATATCACTTGATTGCTCAAAAATGAGTGACTTCCTGCAACATATTTCATTGATGCCCAAATCCACATTCATTGTTTGCAATAGAACTATTTCATTGTTTGGATGTTTGCAAAAAACTATTGAACTTGAACTAAAAACATGATGCCCCCATCTACACAGAAACAAAAACTATTGAACTTAAATTTGGATGTTTGCAATAGTTCTTCATTCAAGTTCTTGAATTGAACTTAAATTTGCATAGAGATATTCTGATGAATTGAACTTGAATAGAGATTGCAATAGATGTTTGCAATAGAGATTGAACTTGAATATAGATTTGCAATAGTTCTTCATTTAACATAAATCTCTACCTCATCACCCAAGTTCAATCCAAATCCAGATTCCAATGTTTGCAATAGAGATGTTTGCAATAATGGTTAAATGACAGGACCCAAAAAAATGAATGTGGATGACTAAGTGACTGCAAACAGGATTTGGAAATGAATGGATGACTAAGTGAATTTTAATTTGGTGACATGAAAAATGTGACATCCATTCCAAATCCTTATTGAAAATCCTATGAATTATTGAACTGTGAATTGAAGAGGTTATATCACCTCTTCAAAATCATTAATGTGACTGCAATTTGCAATAGAGATATTCATTAGCATTGGTGAGAATGTTGGGTGTGAATGTTGGGTTTGAATGTTGGGTTTCAGTGAGAATTCAGTAGCATTGTTGAGAATTATCAGTAGCATAATTGATAATGTGAGAATTCCTTAGTCATCCATTCCAAATCAATAATGTGACTGCAAACAGGAAAATGTTTATAGGAATGGAATGGAAGTGACTAAGGATTTTATTGGAATTGTTAAGAGATATTCAATAATGTCCTGAATTTGTAATTGATATTGGTTAATAATGTCCCAATTCACTTAGTCATCCATCCATCCATTCAAATGTTAAGAGATATTCAATAATGTCCTGTATTTGAATTGGAATGGAAGTGACTAAGGATTTGGAATGGAAGTGAATAATTCATTGGAATGGATGTCACCAATCAATTCACTTCAATAATGTCACATTTTTCAATAATTCATTGGAATGGATGACTAAGGATTTTCAATTATCACATTTTTCATTTCCATTTCAATTTTTCATTTCCAAATCCATTCTTCATTTCTCATTTCCAAATCCAAATTTTTATAGGTATCAATAATGTGACTGCAAACAGGATTTGGAAATGAATGGATGACTAAGTGAATTTTAATTTGGTGACATGAAAAATGTGACATCCATTCCAAATCCTTATTGAAAATCCTATGAATTATTGAACTTTGAATTGAAGAGGTTATATCACCTCTTCAAAATCAATAATGTGACTGCAATTTGCAATAGAGATATTCATTAGCATTGGTGAGAATGTTGGGTTTGAATGTTGGGTTTGAATGTTGGGTTTCAGTGAGAATTCATTAGCATTGGTGAGAATTATCAGTAGCATAATTGATAATGTGAGAATTCCTTAGTCATCCATTCCAAATCAATAATGTGCCTGCAAACAGGAAAATGTTTATAGGAATGGAATGGATGACTAAGGATTAACCAACAGCAATTTCAATAATGTCCTGATTTTGAATTGGAATGGAAGTGACTAAGGATTTGGAATGGAAGTGAATAATTCATTGGAATGGATGTCACCAATCATATTCACTTCAATAATGTCACATTTTTCAATAATTCATAGGAATGGATGACTAAGGATTATCAATTATCACATTTTTCATTTCCATTTCAATTTTTCATTTCCCAATCCATTCTTCATTTTTCATTTCCAAATCCAAATTTTTATAGGTATCAATAATGTGACTGCAAACAGGATTTGGAAATGAATGGATGACTAAGTGAATTTTAATTTGGTGACATGAAAAATGTGACATCCATTCCAAATCCTTATTGAAAATCCTATGAATTATTGAACTGTGAATTGAAGAGGTTATATCACCTCTTCAAAATCAATAATGTGACTGCAATTTGCAATAGAGATATTTTATATTAACAGTTCAATCAATAATGGGATGTTCTCAATTCACAGTTCAATCCAAATTGCAATAGAGATATTTTAAGAAATGGTTATATAACTGTGCAAAATGTGACTGTTAATCAACAAATTCATATCACCTCTTCAAAATGCTTGATCATCTCTTCAAAATGCTTGATCACCTCTTCAAAATCAATAATGTGACTGCAATTTGGATTGAACTTGAATTTTTGCATACATCTCTATGCAGTAGATAGGAAAAATTCAAGTTCAAAATCAATTTCAATTCAAATTCAAATTATCTCAATTCATTTTTGATATCAAGTGAATTTGATTTATCTTTCAGTTTTAAACCCATTTTGAAAATAGCTCCATACTAATATTAGTCCTATAGTTTCAAAATGGATATGCTTTCAGTCTTTCAGGCATGGGCAATCCCAGATATTGCTAAAATTGAGCTTGATGAATTGTCCTGGGATATATGTGAAATTTAACATTCAAAAATGTTGATATCCTGTGAAAAGTAACAATAACATTCAAAAATGTTGATATCATGTGAAAAGTGAGTATTGAAACAGGAAAATGTTGAAAGTGAGTATTGAAAAATGTTGAAAGTGAGTATTCAAAAATGTTGAAAGTGAGTATTGAAACAGGAAAATGTCCTGTGAATTGCAAACAGGAAAATGTCTGGGTGATATATTGCAAATGTCCTGTGATGTATCTTACAATTCACAGGACAAATATTACAAACCTGTGATATATATTACAAATGTCATGTGATATTGCAAATGTCCTGTGATATATATTGCAAATGTCCTGTGATATATTACAAAATGTCTTGGTGATATATTGCAAATTATTCAATATTTGATTTTCACTTGAATATTCAACTGTTACTTTCAATATACTCACTTTCAATATATCACAGGTTTGCAATATACTCACTTTCAATATATCACAGGACATGTTGATATTTTCCTGTGAATTTTTGAATGTTATATGTGAAATTATATGTGAAATTTCTCATATGCAAAATTATTTGTGAAATTTTTGATATCCTGTTAATTTGGCGGGTTGACATTTTCATGTGTTTGCAAGGTGAATCAAAAGTGCAAGGTTATTTTTCTTATTTGGGGAATGTTATTTTTCTCATTGTGTTTTGTTATAAAATATGCTCTATGATATGGTTTATAAATCAAGAACATTTTGCCGATAGATATACAATCATTTGATCCATGATATGGTACTAAAATTTTTGTAATGATGCATCGGTTATAGGTCTGAGAAGGCGAGAGTTGATCAGAGCGATGTATTGAGGTTGGAGTTAGAATGAGTTTTTTATCAAGAACTAGCTCATATTGTACAATTAGTAATATTATAGAAAGTCAAGTTAGAATGAGTTTTTTATCAACTCTAGCAGATTATGCAAGATTAAAAACATCATTAAGAGAGAGAGTGTGTGTGTGTGTCGATCGGTAATCCACATAAATATTTCTTATTAGTGAAGTTTATCAGAAAAACATAGATATTTCTACTTGTGGATTTGTAATCTACATGTCTATGTATATGAATACAAATGAGGAAAAATAATTGAAACATAAAATTTCCAGGAAAGAGATAGCTTCAAATGTGTGTGCTTGGCTCTGAATTTCCAGGAAAGAGAAAACTGCAAGTAGCTGTTTCAACCTAAGCCATGATTAAAAATCCGTTTGTGCTTGGCTTTGTGAATGGGCTCAAGTCATAAAATTTGTAAGTGACTAATGTATTTGATCTTGGAAAATGTGACTTATGTATACTTGAAGCCATGCAAAAATTTCTTATATGCTATGCTTTACGAATTGGCTCAAGTAATAATTTATGCATGAGAAATTTGTACCGTTGGTATTTGAAAATGGATCTTTCTTGCAAATTTCATGATATGCTTATGAGTGAAAGTTCCTTGCAATTGGTTTCATGAAACCTAATTATGCATGAAAAATTAGCAAGATGAATTTTAAATAATGAAATGGTATGCTTGATGGTGAAACTGCCATATTGCAAGACAAATGTGTAGGCATGCATGGTATGGGTTCCAGTAAGTGTCATGGTTACCACAAGTGAGTAGGAGTTAATAAATTATTTGATATGCACAATTTTTTCCCCAAAACTTCATTTTTATAGTCAAAACTGGTATTTTAATGATCACGATGATTTCGATAAGGCCTCAATAAAAATGTAGAATTCAAAACTGGTATTTTAATGATCTCGAATTCCAGGATTTTGTAAATTAAGTGGTTCATAATTTCAGGTATTTCTCATTCAACCCATAAATTCATTCAACCAATTTATGGGTGATCTAATTTGATCATTTGATTCTTTAGCAAATCGTCATACAGTGTAAGTTTGTAAATGTGAATTTGACTACGTATTCGTCATACATGGAGCTGATGTTGGAAGCTTCTCTTAAGGAAAAGGAGCAGAGAGAAGCCGTGCTCCAAAAGAACGTCGAGGAATCCAAACAAAAGGAAGCCTTCCTTGAAAATGAGCTGGCCAACATGTGGGTCATTGTCGCAAAGTTAAATAAGTCTCATGGAAGCAAATCTGACTAATCGGATTCAAACTGACGAAAATGTATCCTCAACAGACGTGGGAGTATAAGGATTGAAAGATGATCAGCTGATGTTGTAAATGGCATGGGGCCACGATGGTATATTCTGTATGTAAATGGGTTGTTTATGGTTGGTTGCATCATTGTGCTTTGGCCATATCCATTGAGGTTTTGTGCATGTAAAATAAACCACTTTATATTGAGCTTGCACTCTATTGTCAAATCAGGTTTCTTTTGATTCGTTATATAATATTATCATCCACTGCGCCTTTTTTGGATGGTTAGCTTACTCTGTTGTTCCTGGAGTTGTTTGCGGTTGACTATAGAAAGTTTGTGAAGAATTGATATCAAACTCTTTCAAAGTTTATGTTGGTACAATTCAGTTTCCTTTTGTTAAAATGCCAAAATGTTTTTATGTTGAGTTGTAGAAATTTTTAATGCTTTGAGTGTATACTAAATCTTCACAATGAATTTTTTTTGCGATAGTTCCAGTAAACTCCACGTTTAGTTCCAGTAAACACCAAGATCAAGCAAACCTATAGTTCCAGGAAAACAGATGTGAATTGTTGTGGTTGGGTTCAACTTGAACCCAGGAAAATTAATTTGACATGGGACTGAGGACATGGGACTGACTTAGAAAGGGATCATGTCTGCATTTAAAGTCGGCACTCTCGCACTGTTATGCTTATAGACCACTTCTATTTATTGAGTTAACTCAATTGTTACCATGTTTTTACTCCAGGATAGAGTGCTCTTGCGTTCAGCTCTTTGGTTCAACAATCTATCTTCATTTTTCATTTCATTGGATTGGGTGTTTTGTACATTTTTGTTCAACTGAATGGCCTGTGTCAGCTAAATTTTCTTCCGCTAATTTGTTGTTTCACGCTGAAGGCGGGTGCCCGCCAAATTTTTTGCCGTTACTTTGTAGTTTCGTGACGAAGGTTGTAGTGCCCTGGGAAGCCACTGCACATGTACTAGAGGGGGGGTGAATAGTACTTTTAAATAATAAGGAGTGTTATTCCTAATTATCGTGCAATTAACAAACAACGATGCGGAATAACTACAATCAAGAAATAATGCAAACGCAAACACAATGGTTTAATGGGTTCGGATCCACCCAAGTCTCCCCGACTTGTTCCCGGTGATCCTACGTCCCAACCACCCGGATCCCTTCCGGATACTTGAGTTAGAAACCCTAACTCAAGATTTCCAATATGACCACTTGCGAAAACCTCACAAGTGCAAACGACCTACAATCGATGACCGTGAATCCCACAACCCGGGATCACGCAAAACCTCTCACAACCGAGAGTATACAATTCAAATATAACTGAAATGAAATGCTTACCAACAAAATACCTATGCCTTGAGATTTCTTACCAAATTAGGGCAAAGAGGATTTTGATGGAGGAAGATGGCACCAAACCCTAGCTTCAAGAAGATGACCAGCAATGGAAGCCTAGGGTGGAGATGGTGACCTAGAGTCAAGCTTCTAGCTTGAAAGGCTCACAATCAATGAATCTCTCTTGAGGAATAAGAGTGAGGGAGAGATTCTTGAGAATGGGAGAGCTTGAAGATGAGAGTTGAAAGCTTCTCTTTGAATCAATAGAACTCTGAAATAGCAGCCTTGGATCCTATGAAATAACCCCTCCAGGTATTTAAAGGATCAAGGGAAAAGAGAGAAAGAAACGTCGCTTTCAAAACTCCAACGGATCTAAATCTGAAGCAGACTAGTCGGTCTAAGAAGGATCACTGCCCGACTAGTTCATCAACTAGTCGGTCGGTGATTCAACATGGACCGACTAACAGCTCGACAGCCAAAAGAGTGATTTCCAGGCAACATGAACTAGTCGGTCTAAGAAGACATGCCAACCGACTAGTTTGCCAACTAGTCGGTCGGAGAGTGTTCTTTGACCGACTAAGAGTGAAATGTACGAAGCTGAATACAAGTTACACTAGTCGGTCTAAGAACAAATTCTGACCGACTAGTTTCACAACTAGTCGGTCGATGAATGTTCTTGGACCGACTAACTGTAAATAGTAACTCAGGCTGTACAGAGGCAAGCTCAACTAGTCGGTCTGAGAAGGATTCCTAACCGACTAGATCGTCATCTAGTCGGTCGGTGAACCTTCTTTGACCGACTAATTGATCGACATGGCAGAGCTGAAATGAGTTAGGACATCTAGTCGGTTCATGAAGAGTTGCCGACCGACTAGATCGTCATCTAGTCGGTTGGTGACTCTACTTGAACCAACTAAGATGCACTAGAAGCCGAGGGAAGAAGCGATAGGCTTCGGGAAAGTTTCTAATGGCTTCTAAGATAATCCTAGCTCTAAGATATGAGCGATATGAAGATAGACATGTAAGAATTACTCAAGGCTTAACATTCTATAAATCGAAGCTAAAAGACTATGAATAAAACCTTAAGGAACGGTCTTCGAAAGCTTCGATCAAATCTTCATGACTTCCAAAAAGGTCCAAAAGCTTCAACGAAGCTTTAGGCATTGAATACGAGCTTTGAGAAGTCTTAAGATGTCGCTTTGAGTGTTCTCATGAATTTGGCGACGATCTCCATAACTGCGCTCACAAATTGTTAGTACACGATTTATTTATGTTTGCTCATCATCCAAAACCAAATACGGGGAGTCCAATACTCAACATTCTCCCCCTTTTTGGTGATGACAAACCAACATAAATAATAATCAATAATAATGTACTAAATGAAATTTACTTACTCCCCCTGCATTGATGACACATTAGATCCATATGAAATAGTAAACATATGCATCAATCAGGCGAGAAAATTAAAAATACAAATCCAGTTATCGAATTTGAAATACATTTATATTTTCTTAACTCCCCCTGAATCTAACATATCAAATTAGATTCATGCTAAACTATCATTTAGCACATGCCATTATTATATCTCTCCCCCTTTGGCATAATCCAAAAAGTGCGGGAGGAAGTCAATGATAATAGATCATGGCCAAATAATACATGAATCACGGGAGTCGAAGAATACGACCTCGGTCCAATGACACCAAAGTAAAAAACCAAAACATATTAAAGGTGTGCCAAAGAGACCTCAGTCGGAAAACGAAAAATGAAGTCATAAAAATACCAATTGTAAATTCACGTATTGATGAAAGGAATTTATTCTCCAATATCAACATTTATAGCTATTTTAGTGCATGGAAAACAATTCTATGTTTTCATACAACTAAAGCTATTGAATCAAAATAAATCGTCGAGCGACAAAATCAATATCAGAGACATACATAAAATGTGCAAAAAAAAAGAATGAACCATCAGAAGAGTGGTGCACAACATAGAATATCAAATGACACAAAATCGATCAAAAATGAACATAAAGTAAAAGCACATCAAAACTAAGTGAAGTGTGCGATGAGAAGTGACAATGTTATAAAAGTAATACGAAAATTATCATTATAACTTTTAAAAACATGTCATGCCAAAAATAGATATGAATTTCAAGGCATTTATGGCATTCCCAATTTTATCATGCTAGGAGAGACAAAATGATACCAATGTAAAGAAATAGATTTTAACCAAGCATGCATTCAATCCTCATGGAGACCAAATGTAATATCATACTTACAACATTAAGCTCCCCCTACATTGGTGCATTACCTAAGCACCATCAACTCCGTTAGAATGAAAGTCTTCGCAAATCGAGGAGTTGGTAGGGTTGGTATCCCACGGTGGATTGAACCTAGAAAACTTCATTTTGGTATCCAAAAATCCTTTTGGATCCAATGGGTTAGACAACAAATATTAAATACGAAATAAAAATTATTGTAACCCATAAATTAATATGATCAAAATCAATTTTATAAACATATGCCTTGGTACCCATAACATGATCATAAGCTCATGGTACCAAGCATTGAAAGATTAAAGGAACTAACCCTTCGGAAACCAAGTCCAAGAGGAACTTGACTTCCTAACATAATCATCATTCAAAATAACATCATTAATATATGATTTCACATAAACATTCATAGCATCATCGCTAGTGTTCTTGGGACCCCAAATAGTGTACATTTTGGGAATCCTCTTCCTAGTGGTTGCATGCACAAAAGGTTGATTTCTATGTGGTGCATGGGGCCTAGGAGCATGAGATCTAGCAATAGCATTATGATGATCATGAGATCCATGATTTGGTGTAGCATACATACGTGGATAAGCATGAGGTGTGTATGCATGAGGATGATTATGAGAGAAGGCATTCACATGAGGATTAGATGTGTGAACATAAGCATTAGGATGTGCATGAGCATGATTACGTGCATGCGGGTGTCTCATATGAGTGTTTGCACGTGCTCGTGGGTGCGGAGCATAAAAATCATTATTTGCATGCACCGGTGGAGTAGGATGTGTGTTCCTACGTGGCATAGCATGTGAGTACAAAAATGCATGACCCCTCTTTGGAGGTCTACCCAAAGTGGGTTTCTTTCCAATCGGGGGTGTGTACGAAGTGGAAGCACTATTGGTAGGAGAACTACCAATGGGGTGTTTGCTCCCACTCGTCGAGGCATCGGATGTCGGCCTAACAAAGGTGGTAGGCGATTTGGATGAGTCTCCCATCTTATACCCCAAGCCAATGTGGTGTTTGGCCGGAAGTAAGTCATTTAGGATATTATCCAAATGGCCCTTACCTTTATTGAAATCATTGATACGGCCTAACGTGCACTCATACTTCTCTTTGAGAGAATGCATCGAAGCATCCAAAGTGGATACTTGCGATGTGAGTGCATAAACACGAGATTTGAGATTCTTATTCTCAAAACACAAGGTTGAGTTTTGAGACGTCAAATCCGCCATCTTGTGTTCATCCGATTTCTCAAAATGAACATGCTCAAGTTGAGATTTGAGGTTCTTCACCTCATTTCTCAACAAGCCATTATGAGCAAGCAAACTTGCTTTCTCATTGGCGAGTGTCTCAACAATGGTGTCATTGTTGGTGATGGTAGACTTAGGAGAGGTTTGGAGGTTAACAAGTTCATCTTTGGTCTTATTATATCTATCTACTAATTTAGTAAATTTAGACCAAATTTCTTGGTTTGCTAACCTCATTTCATCAATAGTAGGTTCTCCGCTTTCATCCTCGCTACCATCCTCGCTTTCATCCTCGCTATCATCGAAGGAGGACTTTCGATCTTTTGCCTCATTAGCCATGAAGCAAAGTTTTGCTTTCTCCACTCTTCCATCATCCGACTCTCCACTTGAGGAATCCTCTTCGGAGTCGGTGAATGTGCCAACAAGTCCTTTCTTGTACTTTCTCGACTTGTCGTACTTCGATGCTTTCCCCTTCTCCTTGTGTTTGTAGAGAGGACAATCCGATTTGATGTGTCCTGGCTTATTGCATTTATAACACACGGGAGTAGAAGCATTAGTCGAACTAACTTTAGATTTATTCAAAGATATACCTTCTCGGAGGAATCGATCGAACTTCCTTGCCATACGGGCAATGGATTCCATGTCCAATTCGTCTTCCGATTCTTCATCATCGGTAGATGGAGCGGCCTTGAAGGCAATCGCCTTTCTCTTTGGCTCATCTTGCTTCAAGTACGCTTTCATCTTTTCCTTCATTCGGATCTTACTATCCTTGCGTACCTCGTAAGACAACAAGGTACCCATTAGTTGTACGACAGTATATTTATTCATGTCATTACCTTCCTCGATGGCGAAGGTACGCTTTTCCCAACATGATGGAAGACCGTCGATAATCTTCGTGACTTTCTCCTTTTGGGTATAGACCTTCCCAAGAGCTTCCAAGTCGTTTGATATATCCACGAAGCGAGCGTAATATTCCTTCATGGTTTCGCCCTGCTCCATATGAAACAACTCAAATTCTTTATTAGCAACGACGAGTTTAGAATCTTTTACCGTACTCGATCCTTTGTGCAATATGAGGAGTTGGTTCCATATTTGATATGCACTCTTACATGTGCATATCTTGTTGAAGTCCTCGGGCTCCAACGCACAATTCAAGGTCATTCATTGCCTTGGCATTGGCTACTTCCGCGGCGACCTCCGCGGGAGTCCACTTCGCAAAATTTTCTTCGGAAGGCTCGACATACTCCGTCATGGTGGCTCTCCATAGTGAAGCGCTCCGGAGGAAAATTTGCATCCGGCATTTCCAGTACCCGTAGTTGGTACCGTTGAAGTGTGGAGGCCTGACGGAGGATAGACCTTCCATAACAGAAGAAGCTCCATCACGGTTCTTGAAGACGTTGTAATCGTTGTTCGTCATAGCTTTGAACTTTGGCTATGTGTAGCTTTGAACCTTGGCTCTGATACCAATTGTAGTGCCCTGGGAAGCCACTGCACATGTACTAGAGGGGGGGTGAATAGTACTTTTAAATAATAAGGAGTGTTATTCCTAATTATCGTGCAATTAACAAACAACGATGCGGAATAACTACAATCAAGAAATAATGCAAACGCAAACACAATGGTTTAATGGGTTCGGATCCACCCAAGTCTCCCCGACTTGTTCCCGGTGATCCTACGTCCCAACCACCCGGATCCCTTCCGGATACTTGAGTTAGAAACCCTAACTCAAGATTTCCAATATGACCACTTGCGAAAACCTCACAAGTGCAAACGACCTACAATCGATGACCGTGAATCCCACAACCCGGGATCACGCAAAACCTATCACAACCGAGAGTATACAATTCAAATATAACTGAAATGAAATGCTTACCAACAAAATACCTATGCCTTGAGATTTCTTACCAAATTAGGGCAAAGAGGATTTTGATGGAGGAAGATGGCACCAAACCCTAGCTTCAAGAAGATGACCAGCAATGGAAGCCTAGGGTGGAGATGGTGACCTAGAGTCAAGCTTCTAGCTTGAAAGGCTCACAATCAATGAATCTCTCTTGAGGAATAAGAGTGAGGGAGAGATTCTTGAGAATGGGAGAGCTTGAAGATGAGAGTTGAAAGCTTCTCTTTGAATCAATAGAACTCTGAAATAGCAGCCTTGGATCCTATGAAATAACCCCTCCAGGTATTTAAAGGATCAAGGGAAAAGAGAGAAAGAAACGTCGCTTTCAAAACTCCAACAGATCTAAATCTGAAGCAGACTAGTCGGTCTAAGAAGGATCACTGACCGACTAGTTCATCAACTAGTCGGTCGGTGATTCAACATGGACCGACTAACAGCTCGACAGCCAAAAGAGTGATTTCCAGGCAACATGAACTAGTCGGTCTAAGAAGACATGCCAACCGACTAGTTTGCCAACTAGTCGGTCGGAGAGTGTTCTTTGACCGACTAAGAGTGAAATGTACGAAGCTGAATACAAGTTACACTAGTCGGTCTAAGAACAAATTCTGACCGACTAGTTTCACAACTAGTCGGTCGATGAATGTTCTTGGACCGACTAACTGTAAACAGTAACTCAGGCTGTACAGAGTCAAGCTCAACTAGTCGGTCTGAGAAGGATTCCTAACCGACTAGATCGTCATCTAGTCGGTCGGTGAACCTTCTTTGACCGACTAATTGATCGACATGGCAGAGCTGAAATGAGTTAGGACATCTAGTCGGTTCATGAAGAGTTGCCGACTGACTAGATCGTCATCTAGTCAGTTGGTGACTCTACTTGAACCAACTAAGATGCACTAGAAGCCGAGGGAAGAAGCGATAGGCTTCGGGAAAGTTTCTAATGGCTTCTAAGATAATCCTAGCTCTAAGATATGAGCGATATGAAGATAGACATGTAAGAATTACTCAAGGCTTAACATTCTATAAATCGAAGCTAAAAGACTATGAATAAAACCTTAAGGAACGGTCTTCGAAAGCTTCGATCAAATCTTCATGACTTCCAAAAAGGTCCAAAAGCTTCAACGAAGCTTTAGGCATTGAATACGAGCTTTGAGAAGTCTTAAGATGTCGCTTTGAGTGTTCTCGTGAATTTGGCGACGATCTCCATAACCGCGCTCACAAATTGTTAGTACACGATTTATTTATGTTTGCTCATCATCCAAAACCAAATACGGGGAGTCCAATACTCAACAAAGGTGCCCACGACGAATTTGTTGTTTCACGTCGAAGACGCTCATGTCGAATTTGTTGTTCCGCGCCGCTAAATTTTTCTATGCTAATTTGTTGTTCTTTTAAATTTTGGCTGCGGAAATAATTTTTTGGGATCAAAAATTTTGCGGGAGAAAATCATAACTGAACCGTGCCCGCGGGCACGGGGTATGACTAGTATATATATATATGATATCATATTTTACACATAACCTTCTTTCATCTATTTAATTATTTAGAGCAAAATTTTTGTCCCACCCAACCAGCTATCTCCTTATCCTTGCTTTACCTGAATCTGTTCATTCCGATCTTGTTTCGTTACGCTTTTGATTTTGGTCCCCTTACCTTTGCCTAATCATCCTACTAGTGCTTGCCTTGCCATGTCAAACTTAATCTAGTAGTGGGCCCATTGGTATTTTTGTGATGTCATTGTGGTGCATGCATATAGATAGAGCGTGTGAACCCCGACGTACCACTCATGTATATATGAGTGTGCTACCCTTAGTATATTAATGATTGTCTCTTGTGTTATATATGTATACTCAGTGTTATTTGTGATATATGTATGAAGGTGTATGAATGATAGTATTTATATATGTGTGGATAGCTATACCACTTTAGGGATGCCTGGGTATATTAGAATATCTACTAGTGGGTGTATGTGGTTTGAAGATACTTGTAAATGCTTGAAATAGTATACTAGTAAGTCATGTGTTTGATAAGTGTAATGATAATAGTGTACTAATAGTTGAAGGTGCATGCCTATTATTTGATCTATATGTCTTTACGTATGAACGTGTGCTCGTACATAGATATGTATGTGTTTAGTCATAGGTAGATATGTACATATTATAGTATGTGTGTGATATACGTATGGTATTAGGATTATAATTTTGTATAGTATTGCTTGCCTTTACGGGATGTTGTGTGTGTGCGTGTATACCATGAGGTATACACGACTATTGTATGTCTTAAATATGTATGGATAAGTATATGTATTGGTATACTAATTATATGTAAATTGCAATGGTGTGAATACATATTATAGGTATGTGGCTATACGATGCACGCATATATGAGATAGTGTATTTGATTATATACGTGTGACGATGTTTGTAATATTATATGGTATGTATGTGGTTCGTTAGCAGATATCTATATTACATTTGACAACGATTTTTGAATCCTAAGGCTGACTGGGACAAGCTGACTATGACAAACAGGTTGATAGAAAGACGGCTTGGATTTAATCTTGAGAAATGAATGGTTGAGATGAAATTTTGTGGAAATTTTTGGAGGGAAAATCATTTCTAGGGAAATGAAAGTTTCTGGGAAATGAAACTTTTTGGGGAATGAAACTTTCTAGGGAATAGTAGAGTGCACGCAATTAATGCATTTGTGAAAAAAAAACTTTAACTTGCACTTAATGCTGTAGATCGAATGCTGCCGCAGATCGAAAGATCCCTCCCTCAACGCGGGGCACACCGTCTCTTCAACGCATGTGGCAACAAGATGAAAATAATTTGCCGCGCCGGAGGCGCCCGCTAATTTTTTTTCGCTAATTTGTTATTCCGCGTCGAAGGCGCCCACCGTATCGAAGGTGCCTGCGTTGAATTTGTTGTTTCGCGCCTAAGGCGCATGCGTCAAATTTGTTGTTCTACGCCGAAGGCATCTGCGTGGAATTTGTTGTTCTATGCCAAATTTGTTGTTCTGCGCCGAAGGTGTCCGTGTCGCTAAATATTTTTACTCTAATTTGTTGTTCCGCAAAATTTTGGCAGTGGAAATATTTTTTTTGGAAATAAAGATTTCGCGGGGGAAAATAGTAAATGAACCGTGCCCTCGAGCACGGGTTATGACTAGTATATATATTGGAGCAGTGCTGGTATAGGTATAAATATCGTGTTATGTATATAAAGTATTCTGATATGGGTTTTGAGTCTCACTCAAGCTTGAGTGGGTATACTCTAAGTATATTGTTACATATGTCTGTGGTTTGCGTATAGTACTATGAACATAGTAATGGATGATGTGTGTATAGTGATAGGTTTGGTTGTGCCTGGATACGTTACGCACATGGTTGTGGGTGACTATACCATTATATAGTTATAGGCGTTGGTCTTGTATTATAGTTAATTACTAAGGTTTTCCATGTTGGATGTATATCTGTTAGCTAAACTAGGTATGTAGTTGTGCTAAGTATATAGTGGTATGAGTGGTATGTATGAATGGTATATTAGCATGTGTGGGTGTGCACCATGCACAGGTAACTATGTGCTTAGTTATAGGTATTTGTGACTAGGGTATGCGTGGTGTGTCTTGAATATAGTTATATGACTGTATGTGATGTGAATATATGGTGAAATATCTGCGTTCATTTGAATAACTATATATTTGTGAAATTATAGTCATGGTGAATGAATATTAGGTATAGTAAACCTGATTTAATATTGTCTGGTGTGATTACATGTGTTGATATGTTTGGTGTTGGATATATACTAGGAGATATAGGGAGTAGTATATCCATGTTTGTTTGTACAGAGGTTGCTATCTATATGGGAAGAATTACGATTGTATTTGCTAGTGTGAAACTATTTTTTATGTAAGTACGTGTAACTTGGTTATGTGATAGTGTGTGATAGCTATATAAGGGATGTACGTGACTATATGAATAATTGAAGTACGTGTATGACTTTGACTGTCTATGATGGGTATAAGTATAGAATGTGTATATATTTACATTTTCGTAGTGTTAATGTTTGACTATCTAGTTCATATATAAGCACTTATAGTGACTATACCTGGTTTGAAATATAATGTGATATGATTGGGGTAGTTACTAGAGTGACTAGATATATTTATAATTATAAAGTCCGAGGACGGACTTTATTCTAAGGTGGGTATGATGTCACGGTCGCATTTCGATCGTATGTTTTTCGTGCGCGTACTTTTGTTCGTACGCGTATTTACTTTGAATTCTTCTTGTATCTGAACCGTACGATGTGTTATGTCGTTGTGACCCTCTAAGAGAGTACTTATTTGTGGAATTATTTTTTAACGTCATTTCACGGGTTGTTCTCCCACAAAATAACTTTGTTTGAAGAGTTGTTGTAGCTTCCACCTTCAACCTTAGACCTTTCTATTTTTAGTTCCGATTTCTGTTACCCTAGCTCGTGACCGACCTTCTTAGTCTCGACCCTCTCGTCGACACGGTCGTCCCGGTATTTTTCTCATAATTATCGGACACAGTTAGACCCACTTTTTCCCTTAATCCCTTTCTAATACACCTAGCTTAATTAACTTGATTAATTAACTAACCTAATTAAACTAGGCCTAATACGTTTCATGATAATATTCCCTAGCTATTTGCCATTACATATTAACCTAAGTCTACCCCCACCCTCTCACAACCTCTCTCTCCAATCACCTAAACGTACCCCCCTTTCAAAATGCTTTATCAAAACTGTTTTATTATACACACCTAAATGGGCTATTCAATCCACTGTTTTAACTAATCTAAACCCCCTCTATCTCACCCTCTCTCCTCATATAACACATAAAATACCAAACCCTAGAGGTAAATAGCCCATTTCATCTTCTTAAGAAAACGCAACTAGGGCTCTCCATTGAAAACGCACGGCGCAACCTCTCTTCCAAAATTCGGTCACCCCTCTTTCCACCTCCGGTGACCACCCAACTGTTGGGAGCAACGATCTAGGATCTTGGTTTGATGATGACAAACATGTCGTGATAACTAATGTGTGTGCTAGTGTGTTTCAGGATTGACGAAACAATATATTTTCACTTTTTGGCGGAATTGCTATCGTATAGCATATTGGGAGAGAGGGAGTGTGTGTGCACAAAGATGTTTGACTTGGTCAACGGAGAGCAAAGTTGGACTTGGTCAACGGAGGAGAGATGTGGCCAAATATATTTGAAAAGATTGTCTCCAATCCCTCTCCCATTCAAACACCAACTTGAATCAATCAAATCTCCTATCAATGGTACAAAGAGATAGAATCAAATCACTTTAGAAATTCCCTATTCCTATCTCTTAGGGATGCTTTCCAAAACCCTAGGCCATCCTATATAAGCTAACATACTATCCATAGTCAAGATTGCGGCAATCAAAAAAATCAAGAGAGGCTGAAAAAGTTTTTCGGTAGCCAATTAAAAAATACAAGGAGCAATCAAAAGAAGACTAAGACAAAATCCATAAGCCTCCAATACCATTTTTTTACCATGCCGTAAACACAATCAAGGGCTAAGCTTCAACCAATATCATCACCAAAGCCCAGTAGACCCATCAACTACTCTCGCATCAAAGAAGGCCACGCATCATCAAAGAGATACAACACCCGCATCAAGCATCGCCTCATCGGAGAAGGAGCGCCGCCGTGGTTCATCATCATCAATGTCTCATTGGAGTAGGAGAAGCACAGACGAAGGCGTCGTCACCGTTGAAGACGAAGGCGTCGTCGACATCATATCAACCGTGCTGCCTGTGCCACATCGTTGCCTGAGATCCGAGCCGTCGATCGAGGCAACGAAGCCTCGAAGAGATCTCGCCGACGCAGTGTTCTGAAGATCCCGCCGTCGCCGTTCAAAGCTCGCCACCGTCGTCTGGGTTGTCGTCGTCATCGTGTGTAGAAGCTGCTGCCATCACCGGAGAAGAGATCGCTCCGCTGATCAAGCATCTGCACGGCAAAGTCAGAGAGCCATCATGTCGTCGTACTCGAAGCTCGCCGAGAACGCCGCTGCCTGAAGATTATCTCCGTCGATCTGCACGCTAACGTCGTCGTCACTGAAGAAGCATCCACTGTCGCCGTTGATATGCTCGCTGCCGAAGACGAAGGAGGTGAACACCGTCAAGACCCAGAAGTCATTTGCTGACGTGGGTTATTGCTCTCCGCCGTGAGAAGTCATCGTCGTCAACAGTCATCGCCACCGTCGACATCCACTGTCGCCTGCATTCCCTAAGAAGTCGAAGCGAAGCCTCGACGAACTGATGTAGCAACCTCCCATGGAGATGAAGACGACGTTGCTAGCCACCGTTGAAGATCACCGATCTCGCTGACCGTTCGCCGTGAAGCAGAAGCCCTCGAGAAGGATCGTCACCGAAGCCATCGAAGCTGTGTCGCATGCCCACGACGAGGAGAATTCAGAAATAGGTGACGTGGCCGCAGAAGCACGTGAAATCGAATTGAAATGAACATGAATTAAAGCAACGGCTGAGATTGCTGCCTCGAAAGAATCAACGGCTGCGATTTGATCGCATGCGAAAAGAATTATGCGGGGATTTGCTAATTGCTTGCTGACGTGGCTTAAAAAACCTAAGGGAGATACTCTGCGCACAGGCCACTTTACTATAAGGGATTGAGCTGATTTTCTCTACACACCGACCACAGATTTAAGTGACTTACTGAGCGCACCGACTGCCTATTATTTGGGTTTGAACTGAAATTACTTTACGCACAGACTAGTGTGCTATTTGAGATCCAGGAGTCGGATTGAGACACCGTTTGCGTTAGATTGGAGCTGACGATGTGTTGATTGACAGAGACGCCTACACGGACACAAACTGAGCATTTCTAAACCCTTAAACTCTTTTATTTGTGTCTTAGTGTAACGTTCTCTGTAGGGGAAACTTTACCTATTCTTTGGGGACTATTTTGGGTCTTGTCTAGTTGGGACTAGACAAGTGGGACCCAGCTAGTTTGGGACTAGCTGGTAGAAAGCATTACTAGGATTGATAGTGAGAGAAAACAATGTGTGTGTGGTACTGAGAGCCTGGCGAGTGTAGAGACGTAGAGGGTGCTCTGAGCGTGCTCTAACTTGAGGTTTTGTACCTATTGCGCTATTCAATACTAGTTCTGCTTTGGGGGCTGGAGTAGGTCGTTGGGACGACCGAACCAGGGTAAATCTGCTGTGTACTCTGTGTCTGCTTTTTATTTACCCTGTTGCTGCTATAACTGTGTGTGCTTATTCGTGGGTTCCACGAATTATTTTTAAAAGCATATTCACCCCCCCCCCCCCCCGCTAGGCTAGGATCCAGATCCAACAAGTGGTATCAGAGCAGGTTTTAGGATCTAGCCTAGGATTGACCATGAATAACCATATGGATAGTGCTTTTGCTGAGGGTTAGTCTGTTTCCCGTCCCCCTAGATTTAATGGAGGTGATTATGCATATTGGAAAAATCGAATGAAAATCTAACTTATTTCTGTTGATTATAAAGCTTGGCAAATAATTGAAAAAGGTTATAAACTGCCTGTAATTAAAGTAGAAAATGTTGAGATTAAAAAACCAAATGACATATGTGATGATGATGATTAGAAATCTTATTCTTTAAATGCTAAAGCTATGAATGCTCTCATTTGTGCATTTGATAAATCTGAATATAATAGAATCTCACATTGTTTAACTGCGCAGAAAATATGGCATACTTTGGAGGTGACGCACGAGGGAATGTCACAGGTAAAGGAGTCTAGACTGTCTCTTTTGAGTGCAGAGTTTGAGGGATTTCGCATGCTACCATCAGAGAGCATATCAGAGATGTATGCGAGGTTCACCGACATTGTCTACAAGTCTAGCTCACTTAGAAAGCCATATGATAGCCTCGATCAAGTGAGGAAGATCCTAAGAGCATTGCCAAGCTCTTTCAGACCAAAGGTCACCGCCATCCAGGAAGCAAAGGTATTGTCTCAATTGAAGGTGGAGGACCTTATTGGTAATTTGATGTCACATGAGTTAGAACTGCAAAATGTTGAAGCAAGAGAGAAACCTAAGGAGAAAGAGAAAGCCATAAAGCCCCTTGCTCTGAAAGCTGACGAAAGTGAAGATGATGACGACGACATAGCGCTAATGGTGAGAAACTTCAAAAAGTTCATCAAGACCAAGTATGGGAGAAACGAAATGACACCCAGGTTTAATCGTTCTAACTTTAATAATTCTTCCAAGCAATTTAATGATCAGAAATCTACTGATAGAATGCAATGTTTTAAATGCAAGGGAAGAGGACATCTGATGAAGGATTGCCCAAATGAAACTGCTCAGCTCGCTAAAGGAAAAGGAAAAGCGAAGGTATTAACATGGGATATGGATAGCGAAGCTGAAAGCGAGGAGGAACATGAAGCCCATTCTTGCATGGCTTTGATGGGCATCCAAGATGAGAAACCGTCAGGTAGCAAAGCTGAACTTCTTAAAATTTGTGAAGAAATGAAAAATCAAATAGTAGATCATGAGTTCACCATTGAATGTCTCTAAAATCAGAACTATGACATGCAAGTTAGAGATGATAAGGTGTTTAAAGAGAATGAAAAACTTAAAATTGAGCTTAATGCATGTAAGTCTACTATTGAAGCATGAAGAAGGAAAAAGAAAGCCTTGATGAAAATGCTCCTTGTATTTCTTGTTCCTCATTATTAAACCATATTAGCATGCTTAAACTTGATTTGATTAAGCTCGAAACTGAAAAAGACTATGTGATTAGAGAGCTTAATGATAAATTCTGCATGTTGGATAATGACTAAGAGAAAAATGATTGAATTTGAAAAGAAGGAAGAGGAAAACAAGAGAGCTTTCATTAGTAAATGCACGATGCTTGTGGAAGAAAATAAACAATTAAAACCCAAAGTCTCTCATCTTGAAGTAGCCATTAAGAAATTCTCTATGGGAAAACAATCGTTGGACACTATTTTAGAGAATCAATTATATGGCAATAATAGAAGGGGACTTGGTTTTGGTCTGAAAAACATTGAAAAGCAAAAATTCAAGAAATTCCACAATGTACCCTCTATTGCAAAGAACAAATATGCAAAGTTCTTTATTTGTGATAGTGTAGGCCACACTTCATATTATTGTAAATTTAGGAACACAAATATCAAGTTTAAACAAGTTTGGGTTCCTAAATCTTTAATGGCTAACACTCGTGGACCTTGTTGGATTCCAATGTCACACCTAACACCTTTCATGTAGGTGTGATGGAGGCTTGGCGAGGAGCAAATTTTTAGACTCATTCTATTTCTAGCTCCTTAGCCAAATAGCGACGAGAAGGTGTAATTTTTATCCCTCTTTGCATTTCATTGCATACCTTCATAGATTGTTTTTGTGTGCTTGTTTTTATTTTGTTTTGTGTGCTTGCATGCATGATTTTTAATGTTTTTATTTCTGGAAAAAAAAATTGAATTGAAAAACCAAAAACAAAAAAATTGAGCTTAAATACCCTTTATGTTTTATCCTAAGTGGTATTGTATGAATGATCAAATCTATCTCTTGTAGAAGTTAATTCATTATTGTTGTAGCTACATGAACATGTTGTTCTCTTTTTAGTAGCCATGCCATGTCTCATAAATTTCAAATTTGACTTCTACACCTACATTTGCACTTTCACGATATTTGACTTCATAATACTTTTGGAGATTCTTTTGAAGAATAATGGAAAGTGAATGTAGGAATGATTAATTTCTGAATTTTCTAAGGGATATGAAGTGTTTAGCCATGAATTAAAATTGAGCACAAACGAATTGCAAATGAAAAAAAATGAAAATTGCTCCGTATGAAAAATGGATACACTTCATGCCTAATACACAACCCACGAGTATCCAACTTGTGCTAAATGGGTACTCATTAGCGTTGGTGTATATAACTCGTCAAGCAATGCCACCCCACATTTAAAAGTCCTTTTAGGCCATGTTTTCGGGTTCGGTAACTTGAACTCATCTTTGATGAGGTGGGAAAAATCAATCCTAGTGATATTCATGAAAAATTGTAAAATGCGGGTTGATTTGGTTGATTTTCTGAAATTGAATCTCCTCTTGTACTTTATTGTCTATATCACTACACTTACACAAAGGTGGAGAAGTCTTGTTATGAAATCCTATGAGCTTGGATTGTCTATTTTGTGGAAAACTCATGCAAATTGCACGCTACATTTAATAATGGTTTGTTTTTGCATGGAATAGTGTTGTGACTTCATTAATCCACTTTTGGTGATTACAAAGGGGGAGAAAGAGAGAGTAAGATTTGTGCGTTGCTTGATGTCGGTATTATTTGTTGAAGGGGGAGCATGAAAAGTAATGTTGAAGGGGGAGCTTGAGAGAAGGGGGAGCATGCTTTTATATTTACTAATTGTTGTGCATGCTTTGTAATGTTTGAATGACTCATCCATACATCATATATCATTACACCCTTCAACACACTTCACACACCCATTTATTGCTCAAATCTTATATGGGTTTGTCATCACCAAAAGGGGGAGATTGTTGGGAGCAACGATCTAGGATCTTGGTTTGATGATGACAAACGTGTCGTGATAACTAATGTGTGTGCTAGTGTGTTTCAAGATTGGCGAAACAATATATTTTCACTTTTTGGCGGAATTGCTATTCGTATAGCATATTGGGAGAGAGGGAGTGTGTGTGCACAAAGATGTTTGACTTGGTCAATGGAGAGCAAAGTTGGACTTGGTCAATAGAGGAGAGATGTGGCCAAATATATTTGAAAAGATTATCTCCTATCCCTCTCCCATTCAAACACCAACTTGAATCAATCAAATCTCTTATCTATGGTACAAAGAGATAGAATCAAATCACTTTTGAAATTCCCTATTCATATCTCTTAGGGATGCTTTCCAAAACCCTAGGCCATCCTATATAAGCTAACATCCTATCCATAGTCAAGATTGCAGCAATCAAAAAAATCAAGAGAGGCTGAAAAAGTTTTTCGGCAGCCAATTAAAAAAATACAAGGAGCAATCAAAAGAAGACTAAGCCAAAATCCCTAAGCCTCACATACCATTTTTTTACCATGCCGTAAACACAATCAAGGGCTAAGCTTCAACCAAGATCATCACCAAAGCCCAGTAGACCCATCAACTACTCTCGCATCAAAGAAGGCCACGCATCATCAAAGAGATACAACACCCGCATCAAGCATCGCCTCATCGGAGAAGGAGCGCCGTCGTGGTTCATCATCATCAACGACTCATCGGAGTAGGAGAAGCACAGACAAAGGCGTCGTCGCCGTTGAAGACGAAGGCGTCGTCGACATCATATCAACCGTGCTGCCTGTGCCACATCGTCGCCTGAGATCCGAGCCGTCGATCGAGGCAACGAAGCCACGAGGAGATCTCGCCGACGCAGTGTTCTGAAGATCCCACCATCGTCGTTCAAAGCTCACCGCCGTCGTCTGGGTTGTCATCATCATCGTGTGTAGAAGCCGCTGCCATCGCCGGAGAAAAGATCGCTCCGCTGATCAAGCATCTGCACGGCGAAGTCGGAGAGCCATCGTGTCCTCGTCCTCGAAGCTCGCCGAGAACGTCGCTGCCTGAAGATTATCTCTGTCGATCTGCATGTTGACATCGTCGTCACTGAAGAAGCAGCCACCATCGCCGTTGATGTGCTCGCTGCCGAAGACGAAGGAGGTGAACACCGTCGAGACCCCGAAGTCGTTTGCTGCCGTGGGTTGTTACTCTCCGCCGTGAGCAGTCATCGCCGTCAACAGTCATCGCCACCGTCGACATCCACCGTCGCCTGCATTCCCAAAGAAGTCGAAGCGAAGCCTCGACGAACTGACGCGGCAACCTCCCACGGAGACGAAAACGACGTCGCTAGCCGCCGTTGAAGATCGCCGATCTCGTTGACTGTTCGTCGTGAAGCAGAAGCCCTCGAGAAGGATCGTCACCGAAGCCATCGAAGCTGTGCTGCATGCCCACGACGAGGAGAATTTGGAAATAGGTGACGTGGCCACAGAAGCACGTGAAATCGAATTGAAACAAACATGAATTAAAGCAACGGCTGAGATTGCTGCCTCGAAAGAATCAACGGCTATGATTTGATCGCATGCGGAAAGAATTAAGCGGGGATTTGCGAATTGCTTGCTGACGTGGCTTAAAAAAAACCTAAGGGAGATACTCTGCGCACAGGCCACTTTCCTATAAGGGATTAAGCTGATTTTCTCTACACACCGACCACAGATTTAAGTGACTTACTGAGCGCACCGACTGCCTATTATTTGGGTTTGAACTGAAATTACTTTACGCACAGACCAGTGTGCTATTTGAGATCCAGGAGTCGGATTGAGACACCGTTTGCGTCAGATTGGAGCTGACGATGTGCTGATTGACAGAGACGCCTACACGGACACAAACTGAGCATTTCTAAACCCTTAAACTCTTTTTGTGTCTTAGTGTAACGTTCTCTGTAGGGGAAAATTTACCTATTCTTTGGGGACTATGTTGGGTCTTGTCTAGTTGGGACTAGACAAGTGGGACCCAGCTAGTTTGGGACTAGCTGGTAGAAAGCATTACTAGGATTGATAGTGAGAGAAAACACTGTGTGTGTGGTACTGAGAGCCTGGCGAGTGTAGAGACGTAGAGGGTGCTCTGAGCGTGCTCTAACTTGAGGTTTTGTACCTATTGCTATATTCAATACTAGTTCTGCTTTGGGGGCTGGAGTAGGTCGTTGGGACGACCGAACCAGGGTAAATCTGCTGTGTACTCTGTGTATGCTTTTTATTTACCCTGTTGCTGCTATAACTGCGTGTGCTTATTTGTGGGTTGCACGAATTATTTTTAAAAGCCTATTCCCCCCCCTCTAGGCTAGGATCCAGATCCAACACCAACCTCCGGCCTAGCTCCCCCTCGACACCCCCCACCTTCGGAAACCTTCCTCTCATCAACCACCATCCCCTACTCGCTTTAAAACCCGTGCAAACACCCTAAAACCCCATTGAAAAACTGCTTTCAGCCTCCCCCTTGGAAAATTCGGCCAGCCCTTTCCAGGTCGTCGCCGGCCATCCCCCACCTCCAGTGAACTCCCCTCGACGTCCCCTATCACCTTCTAGCTTCCCTCATGACAACTCTTCCTCCTCCTCCCGTAAACAGCGTGCAAACGCCGAAAACACCAAATCTGTCCTCCTCCATCAAAAGTTGCGGCCACCACCTTTCCTGTCGCTGTCGGCCACCCAGCTGCCGCTGTCTGCCCCCTCAGGTCCCCCTCTAGCCGTGCAAGTCCTTCCCTAGCCACTGTAACCCCCGAAGCTCCTCCCTCGCACGTGCAAACTTCAGATTCACGTGCAAGTTCAGATCTGCGCTACCCGAACCTGCGGACAGATCTGTCCGCTGTCTCTCGTGTGTTCGTCGCCGCTATCCGTGCCTTCCCGATGCTGTAGGACGCTATGCCGATGTCCATCCCCTTCGTGTCGCTGATCGGTGACCGTACCGCTTCCCGGTTGATCGTCGTTCGTCGCCACTATCCGCCGTACCATTCGCGCTACCGGAGTCCAACCCTGACATCGCTACCCAACGTCAGTGTAGCTCTCACGTCGTGCTAAGGGAAATCTCTAAACTGTAGGAACCCCGACATCGCATGCTAATCAAGATTAAAAAATGTAACGTTATTGCTTTGTGTAATTCACAAATGAAGATCTAAAAACTGGGACTGTAGGCTGGATCGTGATCTGAACACTTAGGTAGACTTGGACTTGATTGAACGGGACCGCAACGTGATTGTCTTCAGGCAAGTGATACTTGCCAGTAACTATTTAGGCCATGTCTTAGGCCAATTTGTGTAGTAGTGTAAAAGAGACTAGGCGATGAAATGATAGTCGCCTAGACGCCCTTACTAGATCTAGCTTGACAACGAAGCTAGATCTGACACCTTTACCATGCTATCATTTCATGCTGCCATGTCACGTTTACTTTCAATTAACTGTACGCACTTTTAACTGCTCATTGCCATGTCATGTCATGCATCAAATTGTTCCATCGTGATTGCGTAGCACACGCTACAATAATTGTAACTATTGAGGCTAGGCACCTGCTTTGCATGCACAACCCTATGCCAAACCAAAAACACTTCTTGGCTCGTGATCCCGAAGCGAGCTTTGTATTGTTGGTTAAAAACTGACACACCTGTAACCTACACCTAGGTTCCACCTGGCGGTGTCACGATCGCCAGGCGTGGTATGGCACCTAGGCTATAGCCACAGGCTCAATCCGCAAGCGGACGGTGTCGAGTTATAGTATATAAGATGTCGGATCCCACAGGGACGGTGATAGTGCCAATTGGTTCTCATTCTGTTTCTAAATCTAGGAGTGAGGTAGCCGTCGGGGTAAAAGATTTGGGTTGGTTATTGTTGTTGTAATATCAATAAAAGGGACTAGGGCTTTAGGGATCACCACTAGGATCCTTGGGGCTTGATGTTGGGATAGGATCCTTACATTGCATTAGGGCTAGGGAATTAATCCCCCAATTCGTACCACTCTCGTGGGTTAGAATTGCGGGGTATTTTGGTGGCTCTCGTTGAGACAATGGCGGTAACCGTCAACGTAGAGGTATAGTTCGTCTGTGGATCCCCTCAAGGCGCGAGCTGGGCAAGGTCGCATGCCTTGGTTGGATCCAACGATTTCCCTATTCGAATCCCTAGATACCCCTTAAGCACATCAATTCCACAGACCGTGGGCATGATCTTAGTACGGGTCATCTACGGGTTCGGTAGGATCTACCGAAATACAACCCTAAATCTCCAATTCAACGTAGGGATCCAGATCTACATTTTCCCCCTAGAGTCCTAGGGCTAACCCATCGACCCTAGAAAGAATCTACTCACACATCGCAATAATAACGAATAAAATCATTGATTCCAAAGAAAGAGACATCATAGAAATTGAAATAATCTAAGTGGAAAATTTACAGCGGGCAAAGGAAAAGATCTGCAATTTATCCAAGAATTCCAAGCGGGAGCACAATCCAAAATAACGTAATAGACTTCAGTATCAGATTCGAATTCCTCTTACAAAAATAAATCTCAGAAAATCCCTAACAAAAATCGCCTAAACTCCCTCCCCAAAAACCTCTAAAATTTCCCTATTGAGCAAGCTCCCTTCAGTCGTCGCACAGCTCGCAGCTTCAACGCCCCCGAGATCGCGTGCATCGCGATCTTCGAATTATTTCCAAAAATGGCCCTGAAATTGCCGACCAAGTAGGTGACTCGGTCAAGCAATAAGCTGCTTGTTTAGTGGCTCGGGGCGAGCAGAGAAGCTGCTCGAACGGGCATTCCAAAAAATTAGAGCCTACCCGCACCGAGCAGCTTCTTGCTCGGTCTGAGTAGGCGTGGACTCGGTCAGCTGCTCGGGGCGCGTCGCTTGATGGAAATCGAGGCTGATCGACCGAGCAGCTGAACTGCTCGGTCTGAGTCAGCCCGTATCAGCTCTCCTCTGAATCTGATATGGCTCGGTCGAGCAGCTGAGCTGCTCGGACCGAGCATTTTCTGGGAAAGTGCTGCAAAGGCTCCAGGGGATGTGTCTCTCTCTGCTTTCTCTCTTCTCTCCTCCAATGGCCTCAAAGTGTGGTAAACTCCTCCAGAGCCTCGCCAACGAGCTCACGAGCATGTCGGATGTGTCCATACCCCAGTGGGGGTCCAAATTCCAAAATCCCTGAAAACTCAGAAAACACTACGAAACTCGAAAATATCGTCAGAAATGCAAAATCGTAGTAAAAAGTAGGATTTGGAAGCGAAAATGATATGGGATGCAATGAAATAATGACAGGAAAATATGGAAAATATGGACACATCAAAATCCCCCAAGCTTACCGCTTACTCGTCCTCGAGAAAGACGAATAATCGGTACGCCGGGAGGAAAAACAAAAAAGAAAATAGGAAAATGAAAATAGAAGGAAACGAAAAGTAAAAAAGAGAAGCGAGAGGAGAGTGCTAAGGATGATCGGTCAGATCTCAGGCCCACATAGTAAATCATGAAGCTCTGAATGATAAACAAACATGCTACTTGCAATTTCTAGCTTTACACATCATATGACTAGCATGCAGTGTAGGCAAGGAATATGGATCTACTGAAATAACACCGTCAAATCATATCAATCTCATGCAATCCCTAGAGTCTAGTATAAAGGAGTTGGCAATGCCCTTTTCAATCATAGATACACAAGGAGCATAAGAGAATCACACAATATGCAATAGAGAATAGAAAAATCATGCCATTCAGATATTCATTTCGATACGTGAAAAATCTCCAAAACTAAAGTAATTCGTAGAGTTTAGGTTTTATAAAATCTCCCTGATGTGCACCGTCTCCACTCTAATGTCATGCTCACTCATGTAATCAGTTGGTTTACCCCCCAAGCTTAGCTTAAGGTGTCGCATCAAGGAAAATGATATGGAATTTTTATTTTTCTTCCCAGAATAGATGATAGCTTCTAATGAAATGATATGAAACAATATTTATTCATTTTCTTTCCTTTTTCTTTTTCACATACGAGTATATACACTTTTTTTCAATTAGAAGCTATACTTTTTCTTTTTGGGTTTGGGAAGTAAAATGCGGTAAAGGTAGCTATGGGGGTGCAACCAACTGATATGAAGAGATATAAAATAGATATGTGGAGAAGGAAAACAGTGGGACTCTCGGTTCACTCATAAGAGGGTGCACACAGTTCGATAAAATAAAACCCTAACTAAACTCATATATAGCATAGATATTTTCACTTCTCTAAATGAATACTTAAAAATACATGCGGTAGTAAACACAATATCAGCAGGCATGCAATCAAAAGTGACTGAGATAAGAAAACAGATGCTCCAGGTGTTCTAGTGATGTATGAACCTGGGTGCGTTTCCCAACATAAATCATACTAGATACTAATTCATGCATTCAATTTTCAATCCATTTCAAGTATTAAATCAGACAGATCATCAAAAGAAATGCATGCATATAAATAGTAAAGCTGAAATTCACCCTAATAGCACGTCACGGAGATTAGCATCGCAAAAGACTAATAAGGCCATGAGAGATATCATCATGCGGAAACATCCCTCACAAAAATAAAGAAAAAGAGGTGGAGAAAAAGTGAAAATAAAAATAAAAAGAGATGCATGCACGGTAAAAATAGAAAATATAATGCAGAAATGAGAAAAAAGGAAACGGCGTGAAAAATGGTGGAAAAGTGAAATAAAAACTGAACCAAGGGGAAAAGGTAAAAATAAAAATGAAAATAAAGCGGTAGCACTCATCCCCCAAGCTAAACCTAGCAGTGTCCTCACTGCTAAGGAATCGCTCGTGATCGGGAGATGATGCTAGAAGGGTGGAGGGAGTGGTGGGAATAAAATAATAATAATAATAAAATAAACAAAAACGTGCAAAATGAATTAAAAAATAAAAATATAAACATGACATGATGCAATGCACAATGAGATATGATGCAGGAGTGGGGCATCCCCCAAGCTATGTAAAAGTAGGGCCCCGAAGAGACAGATGGGCACAAAATATATAGGGGAGGCAGAGTGGGTATGAACTACATCAAGCAGAGGCACCACCCTCTGGGGGTGGTGATGGGTCCCTCTGTTGTGGACCAGGGGGTGCTGGGAGGAAGATCCGGCTGTGAGTTATGGGGAGGGCTGCTGGTGAGATCGACGGCGGCGGTGGCAGCCTCAGAAGAATGTAAAACCAGGGCAGAGAGTGGATCAACTGTGACTGATGACTCAAAAGTAGTAGAAACAGGTTCTGCAGAAGCCTGAGGAAGTGAAGCACTGAGTGGTGCAGAGTGTGTCACAGTGTCCGGCCTGGGAGGAGGAGCGTGTGCAAGTATGACAGTCGGTGGGCCACGCTGACGAAGAAGGTCTATGATCGAAATAAGATCCGACTCGACTTTGGATCTATGTGTCTCCGTCGTGAATAAAAAGGAATCGAAATCCCGCCGTAAGTGGGAAGTCAACTCCTCTAGCGCGGCCAGGTGATCATCGGGAGTACGCGAGTCGTTTGGAGATCTAGGGAAACGTCTGTGAGACACCACTCTCATGAAGCGGCTCTGTGCAACTGATGCACGGTGCATTGTATGGAAAGTGGGAGAGGGTGAACTCGAAGGTATGTCAGAGGCTGCTGAAGAAAGAGATGCGGTCGACACAGAGGAAAAGACAGACATCGACACGCTCTCGGTCAAAATGGCAGCGAAGGTGGTGGAGGAGGTGTCAGATAGTGGAATGTATGGACCCAAGGAGATAGGAAGTGATGCTATCAGGTCCGAAAGGGGTGGGAGGGTGGGGGCAGGATCGTGGACAGGAGAGTCAAGATCTATCGGCACGTCATCAAAATGTATATCGGTGCCCTCTGGCACCGGTGCAAAGATAGAAGAAATCTGAGTCTCGAGACAGGATGTGAAGACAGTCCCCGAGGACCCTACTGAAGTGGAGGTGGCAGATACAAAGGTGGAAGAAGTAGCAGCTCCAGAAACTGATGGGTGAGCAGGTGGTACAGGGAGGCCGGCTACCAATGCAGCTATGTCAAGGAGCTCGAACACCGGGGAGCAAGAAACCGGGTCATCGGCAGGTGCCTCGACCGGTGCTCTATGTGGCTCGAGAACGTGGATGGGTGGGAGTGGGAAGACCGGAGGAATCATCCAGTCAAGCTGGACGGCTGGAATGTGCGTCAGGTAAGGGGTGGGTAGAATCATGTGAGGAGTATGGGTGGTGCCTACTAGATACTGCCAGTGACGAGAACCGTGCAGACGGATGATGTGCATGTGCTCGAGCACGCCAGTGGTCAAGCGTGTCGGGCTAGGAGGTCGGAAAAGGTCAGCTGGAATCGGGATGTGAAGCATTTGAGCAAAAATAGTGAAAAAGCCACCGCAGTAAATGTCAGTGGAGTGGTAGGTAGTGGCTGTCTAGTAAAGCCAGTGACACAGCCAGTGTGTTGTGTCAGAGAGCATGAATGGGCGCAGAGAGCCATCTGGGTGGAATCGAATAGGCCGGGTCATGCCCATAAGATGGATAAGCTCGGGAAGGGACATGGTCCCGACCTCTAGTCTATAAAAAAGTGTGGAAGCAAGGTTCCGTTGAGCGTAGCGGAGGCATGGGTGCACAATGCACAAAGCCTTCATCCGGCTAGGGCGATACTGTGGAAGTCCAGAAATACGCTCCCAAAAGGAGCGAGCGTCAAAATCGGTAAGATCATAGGTAGGGGAGAAGGCCAGTCTGGGCTCTGGGACGGCGGGGAAGTGGAAATAGTCCCAGATCATAGCAAATGTGACAGTGCAATCGTGATCTAGGAGGCGGAATGTAATGCCGTCACCCGCTGGGGTGAAAGCAAGGGAGCCGAGACCCTCTAGAGCAATGTGGGTGTTGGTCGGTGCGTGCACACTGAGGAATCGGTCGAAACCGATCGCACGGTAAAGGTGGTGTACTCCCTGTAGGAGTCCCAGTAACCTAAGGGCGGGCACATCTACGAACACGGTAGGAACGAGAAGGCACCCGGAGAGCCTGTAAAAGCGCTCACGGTGAGCAGGGTCGCGGAACTGGATACCATAGGTCGGGAGACGTGCGGGGACATCATCCCTGGGGGGGTGCGGGGTATGTGGGTTATATGGTAGAGATGGTAGAAGCAGAGGTAGTGGTGGTGTGACGTGCACGACACTGGGGGCGGGAAGAGGAGGTGCCAGAAGACGGCCTCTTCCCCTGAACGGGAGGTGTGGTAGATCCGCATGTGCGAACCATGGTGTATGCGGTATATGAAGTACTGTATGAAAGTGTAGAGGGGAACGAGTGTACTGTAAGTGCGAATGATGCGATCGTGCAAAAGATCCCCCAAGCTAGTCCGCAAAGCTGCTACTGACGTTAGTGGAGAGGACCTGCAATTTGAAACAGGCAAAACGTCAAATAATCGATCAAAAATGGGTGATACGCAGATATGGGGTTACTCAGACCGAGCAGTGACACTGCTCGGTCTGAGATGCTACTCGGTCTGGGATGTGAACGAGCAGCTCGGTTGCTCGTTCCGGGCCCTAGGGCTCAAATCGGGGGGGGGGGCGATTTCGGCGATCGCCGGTGGGGAGATGGGGGGTGTGGCGGGGGTTTTAAGAGAGGGGGAGTGGGTGGGGGTGGGGGGAAGGGTCTCGTCGGCACCGTCGGCGGTGGTGGCGCCGTCGTCGGCACCGTCGATTTAAACTGGGGGGTCGATTGGAGAGGGGGATGCAGCAGCGAGGACGGTGGCGCCTTCGGTGGCGGTGGCGTCGTCGACGGGGCCATCGGATGAGTAGGGCGAAGAGGGGGGAATATAGAGAGAAAAGGGGAAGAGAGAGAGAGAGAAGGGCGGCTGACCGGAGAGCGACAGAGCTGAAGGCGGCGTCGGCGGTGCTTCGGGTGGAGACGGCGGAGGGGAGGTTTAGAACGAGTAGGGGGGATAGAGAGAGAAAAGGGGGAAGAGAGAGAGAGAAGGGCGGCTGACCGGAGAGCGACGGAGCTGAAGGCGGCACCAGCGGCGCTTCGGGTGGAGACGACGGAGGGGAGGTTTAGAATGAGTAGGGGGTTAGGGAGCTCGGGGGTAAAAGTTTAGATTTTAGGGTAAAAACAATTTACGGCGAGATTAAAAGAAAGCGGAACGAAACCCGAACCGACTCGGTCCGAGCAGCTAGGCTGCTCGACCGGGTCAATGTACAATTTTTTATCGAAAAACTCCCTTGTATGCTCGATCGAGCAGCTTGATGTTCGGTCCGCAGCTTGATGCTCGGGCCGAGCCAATAATATTCTGTCCGGGTCGACAGAGTGACGTTTTCTCGCTCAAATTTCAACCCTGTATGACTCGATCGAGCAGTTGGATGCTCGGTCCGCGTCGTGTCTTGCTCGAGCCGTGCCAATAATATCTTGCCCAGGTCGACAGAGTGACGTTTTCTCCCCAAATTTCAAGCCTATACGACTCGATCGAGCAGTAAGTTGCTCGGGCCGCGTCGATTTCTACTCGGACCGAGCAGATGGTTACTCGGGCCGAGCTGAAATGGCCCTATATCCTCGCTTCTACTGTGTCTGCACTACTCGATCGAGCAGTGAAGCTGCTCGGTCTGAGCCACCTGTGCCTCATGTGCATCTTCATTTTCTTTGATTTTCTCCCCAAATCTTCGAATCTGATGTTCTCCTCCGGCTCCCTTCCATTTATAATGTCCATATGCATACCCCCAATTGTCTGTCCTACACAAAATACGAACGCATCAAATTTTTGTGATTTTTATGGTTTTATATAAAAATACGAACTAAGAAACAAAAATAGGAAAAAGAAAATCCAAAGTCTACGAAATTGGGTTGCCTCCCAATAAGCGCTCGTTTTCAGTCGTAAGCTCGACTTCCTTGAAAATATCAGTTTTCATTCGGTGCGCGCGGTGGGCGTACGTCAATCTTTGGGATGGTGCAATCCGGCGGCATTTGATTTCTGCCAGCTTCACGATTCTCCTCCATGTAGCATATAATCCCCAGTTCTTGATGATTTGATGAATGGCGTAGGAACTCCTCATCCAACACTTGGATGTACGTGACGACCACTTTGTTGTAGGTTAGGTCATCATCGTCGTCGATGCTTGCCCTCATTGGGTCCTTCAAGACCCCACCGGTAGTAAAATCTTCAATTGCTTCATCTTCGAGAAGCTCCAGATAACTATCCCCTTCTACATGGGCTCGCTCCCTCATCGGCTTTTGTAGCCGGAACTCAGCTTCAATATCTCCCATGTTGAGGGAGAGGGTCCCTTCCCGGACGTCTATAAGAACATCGGCCGTCGCCATAAAGGGGTGGCCGAGTATGAGTTGAGAGCTTCCTCCCTCAGCCATGTCCATGATGATGAAGTCGACTGGAACACATAGCCCTGGAGGTATTTGAAGGATGACGTCCCTTGCTATTCCCACCGAGTAGGTGATAGAATGATCGGCGAGCTAGATGGACATGCTCATCGGTTCCAGATCACTTCCTGTCTGGAGTCATTTGAAGATGGAGAGGGGCATCAGACTGATACTAGCCCCTAAGTCAATCAACGCCCTGCTGATCGACATCCCTCCAATGGACCATGGCACGGTGAAGCTCCCCGGATCCGGCAGCTTCCAGGGGAGGTGATTCTTGATAATGGAGGTAGAATCCTCCAACAGCTTGATTTCCTCGAGCTTCCTCTTTCCCGTGATGAGATCCTTTAGAAATTTGGTGTAGGTAGGGATCTCGGTGATGGCGTCTATAAACGGGATGTTCAGCTGAATCCCCTTTAATAACTCCATGAACATGGAATACTTCTTATCCAATTTGGCTAGGGCTAGCCTCTGTGGGTATGGAGGAGGAGGTCTGAAGACTTTGCCCTTAGATGCATCAACGGGAAGCGGCGTCGTAGTAGGTGTGACGGGAGGTGCATCCGCTTGCTCCTCAATAGTGATAGGCCCTTCAGTGACCTCAACTCTGTCGCTGTCATCAATAGCTTCTTCGATGGTGACCTTCTCCTTGTTAAGCACCGGAACCATAACGGGGTCAGTCACCCGTCCTCCTCGTGTGGTCACTGAAACCATGGCATTGGCTTGAGCTCTAGGGTTAGTCTCCAGTTAGGAGGGTAATCTCCCCTGATTCTTTAGCAGGTGCAACATTTGCCCCCTCAGTTCATCGAGTGAAGAATTAATATTCTTGAATTGGTTCGATGTATCCTGATTGAAGTGGATCTGGCCGCTCATGAAGGTCTCCAGCGTGGCTTTAAGATTAGACTTGGGCAGAGCCGGCGCAAAATTCTGCTGAGGCGGCCGGTTGAACTGATATCCTGGCGGCCTGTAAGGCCTAGCTAGCCTAAAGCCACCCAGCTACTGGCTCTGCTGCTGCTGAGGAGGAGGAGGAGGTCTCTAAAATTACGGAGGTTGCAGCCCTCCACTTGGATTTCCATAGGAAAACCCCTGATGATTCCTGGCAGCAGGGTGCTGCCACTGATTCCGTCCCTCTCCTTGGACGTATTGTACGGTCTCGGATGTCTTAGCACCCTCATAGTGTCCCTCACTAGGGATGTATCCCAGATCTATGTAACGATCTGCAACATGGGGCCCGTTACTGTTTGGAAATGCACAAGTCCTGCTAGGCACCAATGAAATTAATACAGGCTCTGTTGCAGAAATTCGCCAAAATACTCATACATGAAAGTGGTATAAACCTTATTACAAACCAGCAGCGTACAGGAAAGGAAATACAACTCGAAATACAAATACACACCAAGCAAGCCACTCTGATACATTAAAACATAAAGCACTCTCACACTCACACTTAGAAACCAGCGTCCTCCTGGTTAAATTCTACAGCAAATTCAGCGTCTGCAGTACCTGATGCAACTTCTTCAACCTGTGTTGTATCTGGCGAGACCACCACAAAAAGAAGGGTCGCCAGGATCAGACATAACTTAAAGTATCGTTAGCATGAAATTTTAAAACAATAAACAAGCATGGCAAAACTAGTATGGCAATCTAAAGAGTAAAGTGCATACAATAGAGTAGAAAAGTAACATAACAGATTTACAACTATTACAATTTTATCAACAATAAACAACATTAAAATGACCAGTTGCGAGGTTTTTAGTTATGCATGATCCTATGTGACTTATAAAGGGAAGTAGAATATGCAACCAAGAGTCCACCTGATATCCCAGGTTACAAAAAAACGGTACGGTACAATCAAAACGGTACTATTCAACAAAACGATACTGTTCAATCAAAACGGTACTATTCAGCAGATCGGACTGGTCGCTCCCGCACTTCCACTATTATAAGTTACCCCAAAACCCTGTGTGTGTGTGTGTGCAGGTTACCGTACTTACAATTTACGAGTCAAGTACTATTATCACTTTTCCAATTACATCTTTCGGTTAATCATGTCACAAAGTCCAATTCAATTTACGATACGGTGCAAATACGATACTATTCAAGTTATTGAGTTTAGCTAACGGTTCGTGTGTAACATTTTGGTAACAAAAAGAAACTAATTTAGCATGCATCGATATTGTTTTTAAACCACATAGCTAAGGTACGATGAGTTACCGATTCGCCTTGTCGTGAAAGGCGCATTTTGGAAGGCGGTCGGTATACCTAGTTCACATATGTCACATAACCAGTTAGTTACACAAAACTAGTAATAAAACTACTAACATCTAACTCACTAAAAATATCAACTTATAAAAATAACTTTATGTAAACTTATATCAAAAACTTTACTTAACTGTTAACTAACTTATTAACTATCTTACAAAAATAATTAAACTTATATAAAGTAACTTATAATACTTTTAACTTATAAAAAATACTGTAACGATCGGTTTTCATCATTACATTATCCGTATTTTTCTCTCGTGTACTTTCTTCCATATCTGTAGTTCAACGATTCTGTCACCGTACCCGTATCCATTCTTTTCATACTTATTATTATTATTATTATTATTAAAACTACTAAGATAATCATTTCTAATAATTATTTTAAAATAAATCCAATTTTTCATTTGAATTCAAAATTTGAAATTTAAACTTTTTTTAATCTTGAAAAACTTTCCATTTTTAATCCTATTAAAACCTAATTGAATAGCCCTAATTCCCCATTTAAACCTATTATAATCCTATTAAATCATTTCAAATCCCTTCCTATTCTAACCCAACACCCCACGTTTTGGAAACCAACCCTAGGCCGAACCTACTGGCACTCACTCACACCACAAATTAACACAAAAAGAGAGAGAGAATAACTAAACCTAAGACATAAGTTTTCACGTGCTGCCTTCCCTAGACCCACACACCTACAACTACATATATATATTATAACCCTAGGCTTTGTTCAGCCGCTAATCTATATGAAATAGAACTCTGAAACTTTTTTCCCCTTCACATGCTACACTTTTGAAACCCCCCTGCACACAAATGAAACCTAAGGCTAACACACAGCCTACTCACCCTACTTTTCCTTTATATTATAACCCTAGGTCTACTTATAACCCTATCCTAGCTTTTCTCCCCACAGCAAACAATACGCAGCCGCCAGTCGTTTCTTCTCCTCGCAGCGCGCCTCCTCCCTTTCTTCGCGTCGACTCCCCTCGCCCACGCACATCAACCCATCTCCACGCCTTCACAACCCCACGTCGTGCAACCCATCTCCGGCGCTCGAACCACCCCGCCCATCGACAGCCTCGGCCCCCTACTGCCAGGTCGCCGCCCAGATCCGGCAGCCCGCCGTATATGATCACCGCGCGTCGCACCACCCTCGCCATCGCACAACGCCAGCGTCTTTTCTCCCCTCACCCTGCTCTCCCCTCGCACTGGCGACTCCATCCGCCAACGCCACCCTCGACAATCTCCAGCACCAGAAACCCTCACGGCATCCTCCCGCGAGCTCTTCTCAGCCCCACCCAACTCGCGAATGCCGCTCACCCTCAGCCAAGAATGCCGCCCAGCCTCCCTCCTCGCCACGTCCATCCCCCACGCTCAGATCTCCTCGCCAGTCCCCTCTCACATGCAGGGGCGACACAACGAAATCACGTGAGTTGAAACAATGCATGCTTCAGTAACGATTTTATAGCATATAGGAAGTGTTAGTAATATAGTACTGTTGGTATAATGTCTTTTATATATATATATATATATATATATATATATATATATATATATATATATATATATATATAGCAAAAAATGTACCTAAGAATGATCTCGGGTAGAGATACCTGAGCACACCCCCGCTGTTCGGGGTTTGTGAGTATTTTTTTTTGAAATTTTTTTTTGCAGTAGGTAGATATACTTGTTATGTAGCTCCCCACAAAATTTCAGCTCGATCCGACACCGTTTGAGCCTCCGTTCATCGATTTCAAAAACGTTGCGCAAAACTGTCCAGAATCTGGACAGTTTTGCGCAACGTTTTTGAAATCGATGAACGGAGGCTCAAACGGTGTCGGATCGAGCTGAAATTTTGTGGGGAGCTACATAACAAGTATATCTACCTACTGCAAAAAAAAATTTCAAAAAAAAATACTCAAAAACCCCGAACAGCGGGGGTGTGCTCAGGTATCTCTACCCGAGGTCATTCTTAGGCACATTTCCCTCATATATATATATATATATATATATATATATATATATATATATATATATATATATATATATATATATATATATATATATATATATATATATATAGTTAAGTTTCAGTAACAGTATTATAAATGTTAGTATATAATCAGTAAGTTAGTATATATAATACTGTTGGTATTATAACTCAGTAATGATGTACGATCTAAACTTTTAACCTTATCTAAACGACGCAGATACGTCGCGTCTATTCATACGGTCGCTTGGACACCAAATTCATCGAAAACAGTCTGATCCGATTATGTGTCTTATCAAACCAATGAACCTTCATCACCGTAGTGTAGTATCCATCGAGACGTTTCCGACGACACCAAGAACGCCAAAAATAGGCAAGTATGCAAATTGATATGAATTTTTGAAGTCTGGAAATTTTTGTGTCACTTTTACTTATTGATGTATAACTTGAAAACTAAACATGAAATGATGTATGAAAATGATACCATGACAATCTGGACGAAATTTGTGACCCAACGACATATCACACTATATACCTTAATTTTAAACAACGAAGAAAAATTGTCTTCTGTAACTTGTTCGGTGAAACTCATGTCCGACGTTATGTTAAAAATTGTTGTAAATGTTATTCAACCCACTTTTACTTATTGAAAATGTTGTAATAACAAATTAATATTGATAACATTAAATTTCTACAAGTCTTGACATGTTTAACAAATAGTGGCATCGTGAAAATCGTGCGCCTCGAAGGCGGAATCGTGAATTCATGATGTCGTGTGAGTCGACTAGGCTAGCTCGTGTTCCAGCACAACATTGGGGTGTGGTTAGGGTTGAGCGGTCACTAGGCATATGAAAGGGTCCTCTCTTCAAGAGCACCACCCGCATGCGGTGGGTTAGCGTCAATCACGGTAAGCCCCCGTGAGAAGAACGACTTACTCATCACGTCCTAAAGGCAATAACCCTATGATAGATGTGAACTATTGACATGAAACTTGCAACGCTAACTTGATCTCATGAAAATTGACATGCTAACGAACTCAAACAAAACTTACCTTACTTATTGAAACTGATTAGAACTGCATGCTAGGATGTTTTGCCTTCGTTTCATTATAATCGTCATATCACTCTTGTTGCATCTATTTCATTTATAATCTCTTAAATTCATATCGTTTGTATACTTGTCTTGGGTTGCTAATCTTTTCTTGCAGACCTTGCTGACATACATTCATGTTTTTGGATGTATGTCAGATCCCGAGTTTGAGCACTAGGAAGATTCTCTCGAGACGCCTGACTTAGATGGCCAGAGTCCACCGTAGATGTCGTCTCTCCTTGCAGAGGACTAGTGACCTTCACCGTCGTTATCTTTTGTTTACCTTCAGTTGTTGTTGTTATTGTTGTTGTTTAGTGTACGTTTTCTTTTGTTGCTACTTTAGCCCTGATGTGGCTTGTCTGGTAATTTCGTGTATGCATTATATCTGGATGTGGCTTTTAACTTTTGAATGTTTCTGATTGTTCTGATACGCAAATGCAAGGACCTTCCCTGCGTTTTTATCACAGACGCTTATTGAACTCGAGCTTTACCGCTCCAGTTCAAGCGGACCGCGTAACGTTCTGGCTTCCGGTGTCTTTTGGGAAGCAGGAAGTTACAAATACCTTATATAATAACTTTTATTAATAAATTAACTAACACAATTAGTATACTATAACTTGTAACTTGTAAACACTTTGCTAACTTGTCATGACAACAGCTCCAGCCCACTTGGGATGAATATAATATTCTATGAGTTTCATTAATATTAATAAACTACACTGGGTTTTAATAGCAAGTTATAATAACTAATAACTTATTCTATTAATATTAGGTGATGTATGCACCACTTACATATGCAAACCAAATAATAACCCTCACCTTATCTGTCTCCTTCCTTTCCCCTTCTCTCTCTCTGTCTTCTCTTCTTCTCGTTTCTGTCTTTCTTTTTTTATTTCGTTTTGCTGCAGGCCAAAAGGGGAACGGGCGTCGGCGTACGGGGCTTGGGCAGCGGCCCTAGGGGGGCTGGGGCAGCGCGAGGTGGCATGGGCAGGGGACGGCGGCCTGGAGGGCGGCGCGGCGCGGGGGGCCGACGGCCTGGAGGGCGGCGCGGTGCGGGGAACTCGGGGGGGGGGGGCAGTGTACGAGGTTCTGGGCAGCGGCGTAAGGGCAGATCGGACGTGGAGCGCGCACAGATCTGAGCGGTGACTGCAACTTCGGGTTCTCAAAATTGGTTGCGATGTCGATTTGGGTTTGGTTTCATTTCGATCTTAACTTCAGATCTGAAGTTAAACTTGGGTTTGATTTGATTTTGGTATTGATGAAATTGGGGAGGATTTGGATCTGTTTATATAAATTTGTGAAATTGGGAAGAGGAAATGAAATGTATGAAGATGAGGATTCTGATGTTGAAATTACTGGGAGGATGCTGATGAATTTTTGGGGGAGATGAGGTTTTGGGGTTTCAGTTGCATCGATTTTGCTAGAAGGATGACTGGTCAAAGGATCATCTTTAAGAAAGAAGAGGGAGGGAGCAAGATTCATTAACGGGGAAAGATAGTCAAGGGTTAGGTTGATTGTTTAGTCAAGGATTAGATTTCTAATTAATAAGGGGAAGAATTTAGCCTGTGGAAAAATTTAGACGTGGAAGAGACGTGTTAAACGAAACGTTTAAAATTCAAACCTAGTATTAATGAAGGGGGGTTATCTTTTAACTAAATTTTTTTAGGGGATGTATCTGGCTTAGAGATGAGAAAAACGTGGGAGGAATTAACTAATTAATTAAGCAAAGTAATTAATGGTAGATTAAAACTCATTGGTAATTAGTAAAATAAATTAGTTAAAGTAATTAGTAAATTAAATTAACTATAGTAACTATTTAAACTACGGTGAAAATTTTAGACGCGCTCGCGTCGATACATAGAAAATAAAAATACTCGGATAACTGAACTAAATACAGACATACACGTAAACCAAGATGCCTAAAAATACATGTCGTTACATCCTACCCTCCTTAGAACAATTTCATCCTCGGAATTCTCTACAGGGCATGGAAAAGGTAGGTGTAACGTTCTCGCATCTCATCCTCTCACTCCCAGGTAGATTCACCAGGTGAGTCGCGACGCCACATCACCCTGACTAGATCAATAGCCCTGTTCTTGAAGACCTTTTGACGTCGATCTAGGATCTCTACTGGTTGCTGCTCGTATGTCAAGTCCGGATGAACTGCGATCTCTGAGTAGTCCACGACATGACTAGGGTCGCTCACATAGCGACGCAGCTGCGAGATGTGGAACACATTGTGCACTCTCTCTAAGGCAGGGGCAATGCAAGTTTGTATGCCACATCTCCTACTCGCTCCAGAATATTGAAAGGTCCAATGAATCGAGGACTAAGCTTTCCTCTCCGCCCAAAATGAATCATTCCTCGGTTGGGAGAGATCTTCAGAAAAACATGATCACCGGGCTGAAACTCCAGATGTCGACGTTTTGCATCTGCCCAATGCTTGTACCTATCCTGAGCCAGCTGCATCTTCTCTCTGATGGTCCGAACCACATCCACGGCTTCTGTGATTAGCTCAGGACCAACCAACTCTTAATCTCCTACATCGTCCCAGCTCAAGGGGGATCGGCACTTCCTCCCATATAGTGCAACAAAAGACGCCATACCAAAGCTAGACTGGTAGCTGTTGTTTTATGCAAACTCCACCAAATGGAGATGGTCTTCCCATGATCCTTTGAAGTCTAGCATACATGCCCGTAACATGTCTTCAAGTATCTGAATAGTACACTCTGACTGACCATCTGTCTGTGGATGGTAAGCTGTACTAAAACTCAAGTGGGTTCCCAAGCTCTCCTGAAGGCTCCTCCAGAAACGAGATGTGAATCTGGTGTCTCGGTCCGAGACAATGCTGAGAGGTACTCCATACAGCTTCACAATCTCATCCATGTACTTCTTGGCCAAAACATCTGTAGACTGGCCTACTCTGAAAGGAATGAAGTGCGCGGTATTGGTCAATCGATCTACGATCACCCAGATAGCGTCATTCTGCTTCGTACTCTTGGGTAGTCCAGTCATGAAGTCCATTGTGATATGCTGCCACTTCCAGTCCGGAATGGGCAAGGGCTGTAATAAGCAGGCAATCCTCTGATATTCAGCCTTCACCTGCTGGCACACAATACACTTCGCTATGCTCCATGCGACGCTTCTCTTCATGCCATACCACCAGTAATGCTGTCGTAGATCCTGATACATCTTGGTACCTCCAGGATGTATGGAGTATGGAGAACTGTAAGCTTCCTCCCATAGTTCCTCTTTAATGGCGCCAGACGGTACATAGATCCTGTCCTCAAACCTCAAAGATCCATCTGCATGAATCTTAAACTCTGGCCTCTGGCCTGCTATCACCAGATCTTTGATCTTCTGCAGCTTCTCATCATCCATCTGAGCATTCTTGATCCTCTTTACCAAGGTCGACTGGATATGCATGCCCATCATAGATGCAGTCATCCCTGGTAGACTTACTTCTATACCCTTGTCCCGGATCTCTTTCTACAATCTCCACTGAGTCGTAAGGGTCATCACCACTGGTAGACAACTCAATGCAGCAGGTACGACATTGACTTTCCCAGGATGGTACTAAAGGTCAATGTCATAATCCGCCATGAACTCTATCCATCGTCTCTGACTCCTGTTGAGCTCCTTCTGAGTGAAGAGATACTTCAGACTCTTATGATCCGAGAACACCTTCACGTGCTCTTCCAATAGGAAATGCCTCCAAATCTTCAATGCAAAAATCACTGCCGCCAACTCAAGATCATGAGTGGGGTAGTTCTTCTCATGGATCTTCAACTGCCTGGATGCATATGCTAAGACACGACCGTGCTGATGTAGTACGCATCCAAGTCCTTTACCGGATGCATCACAGAAGACTTCGAATCCTCCAGATCGGTCTGGAATGATCAAAATAGGTGCAGTCGTCAATCTCTTCTTCAGCTCCTGGAAAGTATCCTCACATGCTTTCGACCAAACAAACACCACATCCTTTCTCGTCAACCGCGTCAAGGCTCCTGCGATCTTTGAGAATTCTTTGATGAACCTCCAGTAGTAGCCAGCAAGTCCCAAGAAACTTCAAATTTCGGTCACCGTTCAGGGAACTGGACAGTTTTGAACAGCGGTTACTTTTTCAGGATCAACAGCAATCCCTTCTCCGGACACTATGTGGCCTAGAAATGCCACCTTGTTTAGCCAGAACTCGCACTTGCTAAGTTTGGCATAAAGCTGGTGTCTTCTCAGGGTCTCGAGAACCTTCCTGAGATGCTCAGCATGCTCCACTGCATTCTTCGAGTAGATGAGAATGTCGTCGATGTAGACTACTACGAACTTGTCCAAGTATTCATATAATACTTGGTTCATGAGACTCATAAATACTGCGGGTGCATTGGTTACACCAAACGGCATTACTAAGTACTCATAATTTCCGTTTCTGGTCCTGAATGCAGTCTTGGGAACATCTTCGTCTTTCACCTTCACTTGATGGTACCCTGTCCTCAGATCCAGTTTCGAATAGACACTTGATCCACCGAGCTGGTCGAAAAGATCGTCGATGCGCGGTAGAGGGTACTTGTTCTTCACGGTGACTTTGTTTAGCTCACGGTAGTCAACGCACATACGAAGGGATCCATCTTTCTTCTTCACCAGCAATATAGTTGATCCCCATGGAGATACACTGGGTCGTATCCATCCCTTTTTCAGAAGCTCATCTAGTTGGGCCCGCAATTCTTCTAGCTCAGATGGTGCTAAACGATATGGTCACTTAGATATTGGTTGAGCTCCTGGCATTAGTTCAATGGAAAATTTGAGGGTGCGATCCGGAGGCAAACCTATAAGGTCGTCTGGAAACACATCCAAGAATTCTCGAACTACTTCTGGTATCTCGGGCTCAGCTTCCATTGCGGCTGCCATTGCTTTGGCCGATTTGGCTTTGTACTCCACTGGGCCTACCTATCGGCTTCCACTAATGAACTCGAACTTTGGATGATCAGGAATCTCGAAGACTACCCTCCTTCGACTACAGTCGATGATGGCATGGAAAGTTCCCAACCAATCCATCCTGAATACAGCATCAAAGTTCGGTATGTCTATCATCATGAAGTCGGCAAATAACGCTTGCCCACAAATAACCACTGGGCATTGAGGATACCCTATCACTCCGCCACCCGTGTTGACATTCCAACCGGATGCTAAAGGTTTGACACGAATGGTGTGGGTGCGAACGAATCGACTCGCCAGAAAGCAGTGTGATGCTCCTGAGTCAAACAAGGAGAGGGCGGGGTTCCCAGCTACTAGTATGACACCTAAGTTACAAACACTAATCTAAGCAACCAATGCTAATGAAAGAAATGAATTACGAATTATGCAAGAAATATACCTGTGATCACTTCACCGGTAGCCTCGGCCTCTTCGACGGTCATGGTGTAAGCCTGGCGTTTCGGTGGTGGCTGCTGCCTTGCTTGTTGAAACAGCCTCTGCTGTGGTGGTAGAGGTGGACGCTGTGGAGCATTCCCAGTCGGGACAGCACGAGGAGCTGGAGCTGGAGCACGTGTCTTAGAATGTGGAAAATCCCTAGCCATGTGTCCTAACTCCCCGCAAACCAGAAAAAGGCCTAAAAGAATTCGACACTCAGACCTGATGTGTCCAGGTTTCCCACAAAAGTGGCAGACCGGGAGGGCCTGCTACTGTTGTCCTGGCCTCTTAAACTGAACCTGCTGAATAGGGCGGTGCATCTGAGGCCATCTGCTTGGCCCAGCTTGGGTCGATGGGGGCCTTGCAGATGCTGTCATCATACGCTCTTCCTTCACTTCCTCTTCCACCATCTTATGGTTACGAGCAATGGCCAGTACATCAGCATGTGTGGTCAGACTAGCACCGACCATCATCCACCGAATCTCAATATTGAGCCCTTGCTGGAACTGTTGGGCTCGAGTCAATGGATCTGCAACCATCTCCGAGGCAAACCTGCTGAGCCTGGAGAACTCAGCGTCATACTGATCCATGGTCATCGAACTCTGCTTCAGGATGATGAACTTCTTCCTCATCAGGATCTTTGCCTGTGGGGGAAAGTACTGAGCATTGAATGTTTTGGTGAATACATCCCACGAAATTGGTAATCCCAAGCGGTCTTCTATCGCCTGCCACCAGTCTCGAGCACCATCAGTTAGTTGCCTTTTGGCGGTAGCCATCCATGCTTCTTCTCGAATCTGAGATGCTCTCATATCATCAGTGATGCTCCCGAGCCATTCTTCCGCTTGGAGATGATTCTCCATCCCAGCAAAAATCTTCGGGTTCATCCCTCGAAAGTGATAAGCACTCGGGTCAGTTTTCTGCTCTCTACACAAAGCCTGTCCCAAAGCCTGTCCAAGCTGTTGATGAAGGCCATACATGCCCCGCATGCAATCTTCTATAGATAGAGGTGCAGTCGGGAATGCTGTCGCGTCCGGACCATTGTTGGCTCTATTGCCAGCATCATTCTGGTTGGGACCCCATTCAGGTGATTGATCCCGGATCCAAACGCACTGTCCTCGCTTCCTGAAGTGTTCCTTTCCATTGCTTTCCTGCGTTTCATAAGGTTTGATCAGTTCCATTGAGTATTTTATACGGCACACTCTGAACTTCCCGTACTGCTCATGTGGTATTTAGCGCGGACCTTGTCACGACCCGCTTTCCTAAAATGGAGGCGAGGCATGAGAAGTCCGCTCAGACTTGGAGCTGTGAGGCTCCAGTCTGTAAAGCGTCTGGAATAACCAAGTATAGGTCCTTGCAAATGCGAAGCAAAACAAAAATAATAATAAAGAAAAGAGACAGATAAAATTATTTCAATCTCAGAATGTCCACAATAAATTCCAACATCACAGAAAAGCCACCAGGTTAAAAAGAAGAGTCTAAAAGGCCCAAGCATGGCCAACAGAAATAATCAAACGTACAAAAAGAAAGGGTGCTACGCACCGAAAACTAACAACAACTAAGCAGAAAGCGACACTAAAGCAGTCTATACGACTGGTCACCGGTGTCCTCACACTCCACGTCAACAGTGGACTCAAACTCTGCGTCAGCAAACACTCCGTCCTCAGCAACAGACTCTGGCTCAGCAACTAACATGCGACACCCAAAAGAGATGAGGGCGCATGTCAGCAAAGTCTACAAAGACTTTGTGCAAGGAAACTAAAAGGAAGGTAAAAACCCTAGCAGTTCTAAATTATGCGATGACATGGCATTTTAAAGTATGGATGCAACAATTAAGTAGGTGCAACAAGTAGGATATGGTAACAAGTATGACATGGAAACAAGTAAGACACGGCAAGGGTAGCAAAGCTACTAAACATTCACATGGATTTTACAAGTCAAGTAAACACGTCGTGCACAGAGATTACGCCTTTTGGCTGGAGTGGCTGTACGGGCCAACTCCTAAGCTCAAGTGATCGCTTATCCCTACCCCTCCACGTGTATCAGGCATTGGCTTTTGACCAACACATGTAGCCCGCTTCTGGATCACGAGCCAGGAAGTGTATTTGGCATAGGGTTGTGCCTGCAACGCAGGTGCCTAGCCTGAACAAGGAAGTACAAGTAGTGTGTGCTACGGAAACAAACATTCAAACATGGAATGATGCATGGCATGGCAAGTTTACAAATAATGTGCGTACAGATAAGGATTTTAAACATCACAGGCATGGCAGAGCAAAAGTAAAGAGCGTACAGATATGGAAATTAAACGTGATAGGCAAAAATGCATGAATGACACGGCAGGGTGACAGATCTAGCTTCGTTGTCAAGCTAGATCTTAAAGTTACGTCTAGGCGTTTTATCATTTCTTCGCCTAGTCTCTTTTACACTAAAAATGGGGAATGGCCTAAAACATGGCCTAAAGCACAAATTGGCAAGTTTCACTTGCCTGCAATCAACCATTCTACAAATACCGTCCAATCATTCCAGTCTACCTATGTGCGCGGATCACCAGCCTACAGTCCCAAATTAAATTATCTTTATTAGTGATTTATCAACCAATTAAAATACCGATTTTTATCTTGATTAGCATGCATGGGTTTGGGGTCCTAAGTGTTCAGAAAGTTACCCTTACATGACGCGAGAGCAACACTGGTGTCGAGTAGCGATGCCATGGGTTGGATTCCGGTAGCGTATAAGGTAACGGCGTCGGCTTGGAAACAGTAACGGGCCGCGAAGAAAACGTTGTATCTGTGACATGGATTCGCAATATTAGGCTAAAGGTGGTATGGCTATAATACTATCCATACAGGATACTATAAAAACTATTTACAATCATACATACAAGGTATTATTCTATTCATGTCTAAATCTATTGTTCTCGCATTTGAGTCACTGATCACACACCCAAAGAAGAAGGTAACTACTTTGTACGTTGTCGCTTTCTTCATTCCAAATATATGTATATAACTTGCTAATTGTGTTACATAATAAACCCCAAAGCATGAGTTATAAATATTAATACACAGATCCTTAACTACTAACATATGATTAACATCACCCAAGACTAACCCACCAACATTTTACCTCCACTATTATACCTATGTTAAGCTAACAGTCACATACTAACACCATAACAACTAATACTAGAATATTAATGAGCTGACATATAGGAGCTTACGCTTTCACAGATTGAAGGTGGCGGCTACAGCGAGTGGCAGCGGAAGAGTCGGGTGGCAGTATGGGTGTAGGCATCGGAGTTGAGGCTGGCGATGGGCGGTTGGCGCCGGGATGAGGAAGGAAGCCAGGATGATGAAGGAAGAGCTCGGATCAATGATGAAGGCTGTTGTTCATGCGAGGTGGAGATGTGCAAGGAGGTCAGAAGGGAGTTAGGGGGCAACCTAGGCGGTGGCGGCGTCGGAGCAGCGCGCGGCGGCGGCGATAAGGTGCTGTGACTTCTGGCGGAGGAAACACGTCGGAAACGGGGCCCACGGTGGCGCAGCGGGAGGAGGAAGGTCGGCCGGCATCCTAGGGGCTGTCGGCGACGGGTGCGGGCTGAGAAACTCGAATGAGAATGGTGCTAGGGTTTTTTTTGGTTACTGGCGAAAACTGAGAACGGGGGCGGCTCTTTTGCGTGGTTGCTGGGAAATGATATATGCTAGGTTTTCTTTTTTTTACAAAAAAAGATACCCTAGAGTCTCTATTAAATAGGTGAGGCTACCATCACGTGGGGAAGGGGGCTGAAACGTGGGTAGTGGGTTGTTAGGACTAGGTCTATGGTTATAAAGTTAAGGTTGTTTTGATAAGAAAATAGTTATAATGTTAATATTATCAATATAAAAAGTATATCTCACACCCTCTCTCTCTCTCCTCATATGGACGCGGCCAAGGGGTGTGTAAACCTGGTTTGGGTTCAATTAAAGGCTAATAACAAGTAGATTGAGATTATATTAAAATATTTCTTAGGGAAAAATCTCAATACTTAGGGTTAAACCAATAATTAGGTTGGGCAAAAAGTGAAAGTAAGTCAAACGAAGCCCAAAAATTGTGAGATAAATACTGTGGTGACCGAACCGACGAGAGAAACAAGACAAAGAAGACGGATCACAATTTCGACGACGAGAAACGAAACTAAAAATAAAAATGTCTCACGACAAAAGTGAAAATCGCGACGTCTCATCAAACAAAGTCAAATCGTGGAAGAACGACCCGTGAAATGACGTTCCAAATTAATTCCACAATTTAATATTCTTCGAGAGGGTCACAACGGTATATCACACTATAGGGTTCGGATACAGACAAGATCTAAAATAAATACGTGCACGAACAAGACTACGTGCACGAAAAGCGTACAAATGATACGGGGTCCAAAAGCAACAGTAATCCCAAGTTGGGCACACGTCGGGGGTTGGCTTTCTAAGGATGCAACCAATGTGCTACGGCACTATCGACTCAACGACGCGACTCACATACACAGCAACGAACCAATCAGGTACCCGAAATTGCTATACGCACAGCCGTATTACGAATAGTGAGTACCGGCCATTACATCCTACCCACCTTAGAACAAAGTCCGTCCTCGGACTTTCTAACTATAAATATATCTACACTCTAGTAGCTACCCCAAATCATATTACATTATAATTCAAACCAGATATAGTCACCACAAGTGCTTATATATGCACTAGGTAGTCAAGCAGTAACACTATCAACACGTATATATTTACACCCATTCTAAACTTACACCTATCATAGTCAGTCAAATTCATACACGTACTTCAATCATTCATATAATCACATACATCCCCATATAACTATTAAACACTTATTACATACCATGGTGCACATACTCACAAACAATTAAATAGTTCACACCAGCAATCGTAGTACTCCACGTTTAGATAACTACCTATGAACAAAACAATAAAGATGCACTACTCCCTATATCTCCTAGTGTACATCCAATGCCAACATATCAACACAAGTAACCACACCACTCAATATTAAATCATATTATTATATCTAAGATACATTTACCACTACTATAATTTCATAATTTATAGTCATCCAAATGCATGCAAATATTTCACCATATATTCACATCACATACGGTCCTATAACTATATTCACGACACGCCACACATACCATAGTCACCAATACCGATAACTAAGCACATACTTACCCGTGCATGGTGCACACCCACACACGCTAACATTTCATTCATATATACCAATCATACTACTATATACTCAGCACATCTACACACCTAGTTTACCTAGCACACATACGTTCACACAGGCAAGTCCTTAGTAAATAACTATACCACAAGACCAACACCTATAACTATATACGATATAGTGACCCACAATCATGTGTTTGCGCACTTACAATAATTTTCTGAAGGGCACATCCTCCAACAACAACAATCTCTTAATGGATGGATTCACTAATTTCAGTATTTAGAGTGATATGGTTGACAACAAATCTATGTCAATGTATATTTTCATCCAAAATCGGGGGTTAGTAAGTTGAAATGGTTCCTAGCAAGATACTACCATATGATGAAGGCGAAGTATATTGCATTTAATAATGAGGCAAAAGAGTTGGTTTGGACAAATAAATTTGTTTCTAAGCTTAGAGTGGTTCCTTCGATTGTTGATCTAATACCTTTGTATTATGAGAACAATGTAACTATCATCCTAGCCAAGGAACCAAGATATCAAAAGAGTTCTGGACATATCCTGAGAAAGTTTCATGTTATATGTGAGATTCAAAGATGCCATATTATAGAGCTTGAAAGAGTTAGTGCAGATGAAAACGTAAAAAATCTACTTGTAACGGTCGCTTTCCGATCGTACCTTCTTCAAGCACGTGCTGTTGACCGTGCACGTATTTGTTTTAGACTTTGTTTGTTTTTGAACACTATAGTGTGATATGACGTTGTGATCGTCTCTGAGAGTATTAAATTGTGGCACTAACTTGGAACGACATTTCTCGGGTCGTTCTCCCACGATTTGATCTTATTTGAAGAGACGTCACGATTTTCACTTTTGACGTGAGGCGTTTCTATTTTTAGTTTCATCCCTCGACATCGAAATTGAGATCCGTCTCTTTAGTTTTCTTTCTCTCGTCGTCTCGGTCACCCCAATATTTATTTCACAATTTTTGGATTTCATTTGACATATTTAACATTTTTGGCAAAACTTATAATATTTTTAAATCCTAAGTTCTAAGTATTTTCATCCCAATATAATTGCTATTAGAATATATCTCTCCAAAATAGTTTTGACCCATTCCTAGCCCCTTGGCCGCACCCCATGCATGAGAAATAGTGTGGGTGAAGTTTTGGGTTTAAAATGGGTTAAAAATCAATTTTAATTCAAATTAAACCCTAGACTTGGTCAAACCCATCTACACTATTTATAGGAGCCTTAGGAGACCTATTTTCCTCATGCAAACAAGCCCTAGCCGTCATATTCATCCCCCAACTTTTGCATCCACACTTGCGACGTACGTCGCAGCCGCAGCCGCAGCCGCTCGGCCAGACCGAGCAAAATCCCTGCAGCCGCTCGGTCTGACCGAGGCCCTGCTCCACACACATGCAGCTGCCCGCACGTTGCAACTGCAACACTGCAACCCCCGCTGCGACCGACGCCCCCGCTCAGTCTGACCGACCCTCTCCCCGCATCGCACCGCTCCCCCGCTCCGTTGCAACCCGCTCCGCTGCAACCGCCCCGCACCCTGCGCCCGACCAAAGGAATTCCTCGCAGCGGCCCGCTGCGACCGAGAGCCCGCATCCCCGCAGCGACCGACCGACTGTTGTGCTCTCTCATCTGACCGAGAGAAATCCTCGCAGCGGCTCGGTCTGACCGAGCGAACTTCGTCGCAACCCCGCATCCGTCACATCGCTTGCTGCCGTGGGCCCGCCAAGTTCTCCAGAGTTGTTGTGGATCCCCCATTGACCTCTAGCACTGTTGTGGGCCCCACTACAGCGTTCTCATCACCGTTTTGACTATTTTGATGTTGCGACACGTCGTGTCCCCTTCGTCGTACGTGCTAGCATTGGAATCTTGGTTCGTCATTCTGGTTGCTACCCAGACTATTCGATCGAGGAATCTGATCTGGAAATTGGACTAGGAGCGCGTTTTTATATTCCAACCCCTGGTGTCGCTACCCGATGCCAGTGTAGCTCTCGCGTCGTGTTGAGGTAACGTTTTGCACCCCTAGGACCCCCCAACCATTGCCTACTAAACAAGATAAAAAAATTGGTGTTTTTAATTGTTTAAATCACTAATTAAGATAATTTAAATTGGGAATGTAGGCTGGTGGACTTGTGCACGTAGGTAGAATTGGACTTTTGGCCGGTGTATTCAGACGTTGCGTCGCAGGCAAGTGAAACTTGCCCGTTGCTTGTTTATGCCATGTTTTTAGGCCACTTTTGTACCGTAGCGTAAAAGAGACTAGGCAGTGAAATGATAGCTGCCTAGACGCATATTTGATCTAGTTTGACAACGAAACTAGATCTGTCACCTCACTTGATCTAGCTTGACAACGAAGCTAGATCCAACCCCTTTTACTTGTTTTGTTCATGCTGCTATGTCATCCATGTATTTGCAACTTCCATGTTTAAATTCCGTATCTGTACACTTTTAATTACTTCTTGCCATGCCATGTCATCCATGTATTGAATGTTGCATTCGTAGCACACGCTACTATACTTGTACTTCCTTGCTCATGCTAGGCACCTGCTTTTGCGGGCACAACCCTATGCCAAATACACTTCCTGGCTCGTGATCCAGAAGCGAGCATTCCATGTTCGGGGGTAAAGCCCTGGCTCGATACACGTGGAGGGGTAGGGTTGAGCGACCACTCAGCGTAGAAGTGTGCACGTATAGCCACTTCAGCTGTAAGGTGTGAACTCTGTGCACGACATGAAAACGTGACTTGTGAATGTTAGTAGTTTGCTACTCTTGTCATGCCATGCTAGATGCTTGTTGTACCTTATCTTACCTGTTGCACTCATACTTTAACTGCCATGCCATTGCATTTTGCTAGAACTGCTAGGTTGCTTTGCTTTACTTTCAGTTTCCTTGCACAAGTCTCTTGTAGACTTGCTGACATGTGCCCATTGCTCTTTTGGGTGTCACATGTTAGACCCTGAGCCAGAGACTGTTGCTGGGGACGTGGTGTTTGCTGACGCTTAGCCTGAGCCCATGTTTGTCAAGGAGCAGTTTGTGGACACCGGTGACCAGTCTTAGTGACCTTGCTGAGCTTTCCTTTTGTTTTAGGATTGCTGTTAGTTGTCAGTGTGTGACACCTTTACTTTGTACGTTGTACTTGTTGAGTATTGGACTCCCCGAATTTGGTTTTGGATGATGAACAAACATAAATATATCGTGAACTAACACTTTGTGAGCGCAGTTATGGAGATCATCGTCAAATTCATGTGAACATCCAAAGCGACGTCTCAAGACTTCTCAAAGCGCGTGATCATATGCCTAAAGCTTCGTTGAAGCTTTTGGACCATTATTGAAGTCATGAAGATTCGATCGAAGCTTTCGAAGACGGTTCGTCAAGTTTTATTTATACTCTTCTAGCTTCGTATCGTAGAATGTTAAGCCTTGAGTAGGTCTTACGCTTTAATCTTCATAACGCTCATATCTTAGATCTAGGATCTTAGTAGAAGTCCATACGAACTTTCCCGAAGCTTCGCGCTTCGATTCGCGACTTCTTGTGCATGTTAGTTGGTTCAAGAAGAAGAACTAACCGACTAGATAATGATCTAGTCGGTCGGTAATGCTTCTTGGACCGACTAGTTTGCCTTCTCAATTCTAAGCTCTTTACTGTTTACAGTTAGTCGGTCTACGTTGACTCACCGACCGACTAGTTGGTGAACTAGTCGGTCAGTGATCCTTCTTAGACCGACTAGTTGAGCTTTTCCTGTACATGCCAAGTTACTGTTTATCGTTAGTCGGTCTATGTACATTTGGCGACCGACTAGTTGATGAACTAGTCGGTCAACATTTGTTCTTGGACCGACTAAATCAATTTGTACTCAGACTATTTGTTTTATCTCTTAGTCGGTCTAAGTTCACTCACCGACCGACTAGTTGTGAAACTAGTCGGTTGGTAAGTCTTCTTGGACCGACTAGTTCTTTAAGTCTGAAACTTCATCTATTCACTGTTCACCTCTTAGTCGGTTCATGTTGTTTCACCGACCGACTAGTTGATGAACTAGTCAGTCAGTGGTTGTTCTTTGACCGACTAGTTTGGTTCAGAATAGAGCCGTTGGAGCTTTAATTGAAATGTTTTTCTCTCTCGCTTTTCTCTAACCTATAAATACTTGGTGTGCTGCATTCATTGCACTCAAGGCTGATATTAAGAGAAGTTTAGAGATCAAAGAGAAAGCATTCAACCGCATTCAAAGCTCTTTCATTTCCTTTCAAGAATCTCTCCCTCACTCTCATTTAAAAAGAGAGATTCAATGATTGTGAGCCTTCCAAGCCAAGTGCTTGATTCTAGGTCACCAACATCCACCTAGGACTCCATTGCTGGTCATCTACTTGGAGCTAGGGTTTGGTGCCTCTTCATCTTCCCCAAAATCCGTTTTGCCCTAAATCGTAAGTTATACTCAAGGCATAGGATTTTGTCGGTAAGCAATTTCGTATTTCATTTACTTTCATATTGTAAGTGTTTCACTCTCGGTTATGAGAGTTTGTTTGTGATCCCGGGTTGTGGGAGTCACAATTTCATTTGTGTATGATTTGACTTTGTGAAGGTTTTTCACAAGTATTTCATAGTGCAAATCTTGAGTTAGGGTTTCTAACTCAAGTATCCGGAGGGGATCCGGGTGGTTGGGACGTAGGATCACCGGGAACAAGTCGGGGAGACTTGGGTGGATCCGAACCCATTTATATCGTGTGTTTGCGATTGTCTTCTTTGTTGTCTAATATTTACATTTCCGCATTTCCGCATTATTGGTAGAATTTGCAAGATAATTAGGAATTATCCTCTTAATTATTTTAAAGTACTATTCACCCCCCCCCCCCTCCCTCTAGTACTTGTGCAGTAGCTTAGCAGGGTATTACATTTGATATCAGAGCCAAGTCTATAGCTATGTCTGCCAACGACAACAAGACCGTTCGTCCACCTTCCGACTATAGCACCTTCAAGAATCGTGAAGGAGCTTCTTCGCTTATGGAAGGACACTCCTCAAAGAGGCCTCCCTTCTTCAACGGTACCAACTACGGGTACTGGAAATGCCGGATGGAAACTTTCCTCCGGAGTGCTTCACTATGGAGGGTCACGATGAAGGAGTATGTCGAGCCCGCCGAAGAAGATTTCGAGAAATGGACTACCGCGGAGGTAAGCAATGCCAAGGCAATGAACGCCTTGCGATGCGCTTTGGAGCCCGAGGATTTCAATAAGATATGCACATGTAAGAGTGCATATCAAATATGGAACTCCATCCTCATATTGCATGAAGGAACGAGTAGGGTAAGAGACTCTAAACTCGTTGTAGTTAATAAAGATTACGAGTTATTTCATATGCTACAGGGTGAGAAGATGAAGGAGTACTATGCTCGCTTCGTCGACATCACAAACGAGTTGGAGGCTCTCGGTAAGACCTACACCCAAAAGGAGAAAGTCTCGAAGATCATCGATGGACTTCCTTCTTGTTGGGAGAAACGTACCTTCGCCATCGAGGAAGGTAATGATTTGAAAAACTATACCGTTGTTCAACTAATGGGTACCTTAATGTCATATGAGGTACGCGAGGATAGCAAGCTAAAGTTGCAGGACAAGATGAAGTCCTATTTGAAGCAAGACGAGCCAAAGAAGAAGGCTATTGCTTTCAAGGCCGCTCCATCAACTTCCACATCGACCGATGATGAAAACTTGGAAGACGAGTTGGACTTGGAGTCCATGGCACTCATGGCAAAGAAGTTCAACCGGTTCTTCCGGAAAGGTAATTTTAAGAACAAGTCAAAATTTAGTTCTTCTAACGCCTCCTCTCCTTTGTGTTTCAAATGCAACAAGCCAGGACACATGAAAGCGGATTGTCCTCAAAATAAACACAAGGAGAAGTGGAAGGCACCAAAGTTCGACAAGTCCAAGAAGTACAAGAAAGGGTACAAAAAGGGGCTTTTCGGGACATTCACCGACTCCGAGGACTCCTCAAGCGGAGAGTCGGATGATGAGCAAGTGGGGCAAGCACACATGTGCTTCATGGCTAGAGAGGAAAATGAACAAGGCTCTTCCTCCGATGATAGCGATAATGAAGGCGATGAGGTAACCATGGATGACCTTAGAAATGCGAATGAGCAATTATGTTCTAAATACACTAAATTAGTAAATAGATATATTAAGGTAAAAGATGATTTAGCTAGCATCCAAACCTCGCCTAAAACTATCATCACCAACAACGACACCGTTGTTGAAGAGTTGAAAAATGAGATTGTAAATCTCAAGTCTCAACTTGAACATGTTAGCATTGAGGATCCGAAGGACACAAGATAGCGGATTTGACTTCTCAAAACTCGACTTTGAGTATTGAGAATGAAAATCTCAAATCCCGTGTTTATGTGCTCACATCGCAAGTATCCACTTTGTATGCTTCTATGCGTTCTCTCACCGAGAAATATGAGTGCACATTAGGCCAAATTAATAAATTCAATAAGGGTAAGGACCATTTGGATAACATCCTAAATGACTTACTTCCAGCCAATCACCACATTGGCTTGGGGTATAAGGTGGGAAGTTCATCCAAATCGGCCACTACCTTTGTTAGGCCAACTTCTGGTGACTCAACGAGTGGGAGCAAACACTCTATTGGTAGTTCATCTACCAATGGTGCTTCCACCTCGTACACACCTTCATTTGGAAAGAAACCCAATTTGGGTGGACCTCCAAAGAAGGGTCATGCCTACATGTACACCAATACCATGCCACGTAGGAACACACGTCCTACTCCACATGCTCACACATATGATGATTTCTATGCTACACATCCACAGGCACGTGCACACCATGTGAGACACCCTCACGCACGTGTTCCCCCACATGCATATGTTCACCCACATCATCGTATGAATAATTATCCACATGCACCATTTCATCATGTTCCTTATGCCTATCCACGACATGCATCACGTAGAAATCAACAACGCAAGCATGCTCCCAATAGGATTAAGGCTCCCAAAATATTCACTATTTGGAGCCCAAAGGACACAAGCATGAATGAAAAACAAATTTATATGAATTCGTATTTCATGAATGTCGTGCATAGTGATAATTATATGGGGAAGTCTAAGTCCAATTGGACTTGGCTTCCAAAGGTCTAATCTTTTGGACCCAATGACCTTGGGTACCATGATACGATATTTTCTATCTTTAGGTACTCAAGAAAAAGAAACGGAGCAACAAATTTAAATTTAGCTCCAAGAGGAATTGGATACTCGATAGCGGGTGTTCAAACCACATGACGGGTGACGCTCAATTGCTCTCCGGAGTGGTTCCCATTGCAAATGGAAACCGGGTAGTCTTTGGAGGCAACGAGAGCGGAACCATTTTAGGTGTTGGTAAAGTGGGTAATCCTTCTAAACCTCTAATAAGTGATGTTTACCTTGTTAAAGGATTAAACCACAAGCTTTTGTGACTCGTGTCAACGAGGCAAGCTTCCAAAATCGTCTTTTAAACCTAAGAAAAGCATTTCTTCTAAGCGGCCTCTAGAGCTATTACATCTAGATTTATTTGGGCCAACTAGAGTTACTTCATTACGAAATGCACGATATGGACTTGTCATCATTGATGACTTTTCTAGATTTACTTGGGTATTTTCCTTAAGTAATAAAAATGACGCTTTTGAAAACTTCACAATATTTGTCAAGAAAGTACAAAATCTCATTGGAACCATCATTGTCACTATTCGTAGTGATCATGGAGGGGAATTTGAGAATGAGTCTTTTGAGAACTTTTGTGATGAAGTTGGTATTACACACACATTTTCATTCCCTCACGCACCTCCTCAAAATGGTGTTGTTGAGAGAAAGAATAGGACGCTAGTGGAGTGTGCTCGCACTATGCTTGATGATAGCCAACTTGGCCATCAATTTTGGGTGGAAGCGGTACACACCGCTTTCTATGTGTTTAATAGAATACTTTTGAGGCCCGGCACTAAACAAACTTGTTATGAATTGTTGTTTGGTAGATTGCCTCAAGTTAAACATTTTCGTGTTTTTGGTTCAAAATGTTTTATTAAAAGCACGTATGGTAGTTTGGACAAATTTGATCCAAGATCCGATGAGGGGATATTTGTTGGATATTCCTCCCATAGCAAAGCCTGCCGGATATACAACAAACGAACCTTAACGATCGAGAAATCACTTCATGTTTCATTTAATGAAGGATTTGTTCCAACTAGAATTACTAATGATGATGACTCCATGGATGTCTTATGTGATTCAATTGGTAATTCAAATTCTATTGATTCTATTGATACTAACCCTACTAATGAAGCTTTTGAGAATGTTCCTAGTGATCAGGGAATTCCCAAACGGCTTCATACTGTTCGTGACCATCCTCATGAGCAAGTCATTGGCAATATTCATGATAGTATTAAGATGTGATCTCAAGTCAACCACTTCGCTCATTGTGCCTTTGCCTCCTCGATAGATCCAAAGAATGTTAATGAAGCGTACGAAGATGGTGCTTGGATTCTTGCCATGGAGGAGGAACTCATTCAATTCGAGAGGAATGAGGTTTGGGAGCTTGTTCCATTGCCATCGAAGAACCACACCGTCATAGGGACAAAGTGGATCTTCAAGAACAAGACCGACAAAAACCAAATCGTCGTCCGGAACAAAGCTCGGTTAGTAGCTCAAGGCTATCGGCAAGAGGAAGGTATCGATTTCGAAGAATCCTTTGCTCCGGTAGCTAGATTAGAATCAATTAGATTATTGTTATCTTTTGCATGCCATAAAGATTTTAAAATTTTTCAAATGGATGTTAAAAGTGCGTTTTTAAACAGAGATGTTGTTGAGGAAGTCTATGTTTCTCAACCTCCGGGTTTTATAAATGAAAAATTTCCAAATCATGTTTTTAAACTTAAGAAAGCACTTTACGGTTTGAGACAAGCTCCTCGAGCTTGGTATGACCGTTTAAAGAATTTTCTTTTGGATTTGGGTTTTAAAATGTGAGAAGTTGATTCCACATTATTTGTTAAGTATTTGAATAATGATATAATTTTAGTTCAAATTTATGTTAATGATATCATTTTCGGTGCTACTAACTTCACTCTTTGCGAAGAGTTTTCTAATGTGATGAAGGATCAATTTGAGATGAGCCACATGGGTGAGCTCAAATATTTCTTAGGTCTCCAAATTCGCCAAATGAACGATGTAATCTTCATCCACCAAACCAAGTACACGGTGGAGTTGCTAAAGCGATTTGGAATGGAGAATGCCTCCGGGAAGAAGACTCCAATGAGCACTACTACGCATCTTGATAAAGATACGGGCGGAAAAGATGTAGACATTCGTCTATCGAGGTATGATAGGTAGTTTACTATATCTTACCGCAAGTAGGCCCGATATTATGTTTGTCGTATGTGTATGTGCTCGTTATCAGTCTCAACCTAAGGAATCTCACTTAGTAGCGGTAAAACGTATTTTCCGTTATTTAAGTTACACACTTGATTTTGGATTACTTTATCCAAAATCTAGCACGTATGAGTTAATCTCAGATAGTGACACAGATTATACGGGATGCAAATCTGACAGGAAAAGTACTAGTGGCACTTGCCATTTTATAGGAAATTCTCTTGTCTCTTGGTTTTCCAAGAAGCAGAATTCTGTATCACTTTCAACCACCGAGGCAGAATATATTACCTCCGGTGCCGCGTGTGCTCAAGTTCTTTGGATGAGAAACACCCTTAAAGACTTTGGTATAAACTGTGATACTTGCCCTATCATGGTGGACAACCAAAGTGCAATATGTCTCTCCAAGAATCCGGTACACCATTCTCGTTCTAAACACATAGATGTCCGTCACCATTTCTTAGATGATCATGTTGATAAAAAGGACATCATATTAGTGTACGTTGAAACCCAGAAGCAAATCACCTATATTTTCACGAACCCCCTAAAGGAAGACTCCTTTGTGCGGTTGCATCGAGAATTGGGGATTATGGGTGAATCCGAGATTTATGATTCATATGTTCAATAATCTTGCATGCTATTCAATTTCGTTATATTTGCACATGCTAGATTCATTGGAATTTTCTGGATTTTTGTTGAATTTTCGGAATTTATGCTCGATTTGTTCATGAACGTCAAATTTAAGATTTTCGATGTTTAATGGGGTAGTATAATGATTAATGAGAGTTGTATGATGTTTCGTCCAAGTGCGATTAGGAGAGAACTCAAAATTTCAAATTCTAAAATTTTTGAACTCTGTTAGTCGGTTCATGTTCATTGACCGACCGACTAGATGGTCATCTAGTCGGTTAGTGAATGAACTTAGACCGACTAACTCAAGCCCTAAATTTGGCTTCAGTTACTGTTTGTACTTAGTCGGTTCAAGCTCATTGACCGACCGACTAGATGGTCATCTAGTCGGTCAGCGCTTGAACTGTGACTGACTAATTGCAATGGGGACAGTTACGTCTTTTCGAATTCCGATCGACTTAAACTCTCCCCAAACCGACTTGTTTTCATTTTAATCGGTTCTAACTTCTCTCTCAGCCTAAAACCGTCGTGCCCGTTCGACTTTCCCCTCTCCCTCCGTCGTTTCCGATCAGTTTTTCGGCCATCTCAGTTTAGTCTGTCGTCGATCCGATGTAGGGTAACTTCTAACCAACTCTCAGCTGCTAGGGTTTCCATCTAGGTCCTCTTTTCAATCGTTTTCAGCTCTTAGGGTTAGGGCTCCTAGTTCATTCGACCTAGGGTTTGTATTTAGGGTTCTACAACTCGATTTCTAGTGTTGATTGCTCCTGTCTCGTCACGCTTATGGCGAGAACACGTATTCTGATCTGACCCTCGAGCCCGTCCCCAATGACTGTAGAGTCACCTCCTAGGGAACCCTCGCAACCCAAACGCCGATCAAAATCAACCCACCCTTCGTCGTCTTCGCCTCCTCTTAAGAAGAAGAGGACGGCGACCGCCAAACCCCGTACCTGATCTCAGCCTAGGAAGCAACCCGTTTCACATGCTTCATTCCGTGCCCCCACTCCTCCATCTGATTCCGACACGGAATACATACCTGAGACTGAGCCAGGCCATAGGGAACCTACTCCTCCACCCCGTTCTTCCACACGTCAGCCTAAGGGAAAGGGTCCGATGCCAGTTGGCAGTGTCGATATCTCTTTATGTCGCGACGACCCGTTGTGTCTCGCGGCATATTACCGTATCGAACACTGTCCGCTGCTGTTGGAGCATTTCGTATAGTTTTCTGACTTCCCAGGCCATGCTGATCTTCTGTCGTCTTCCGGTCTTATCGATTATTTTCGATATGACCCTATGGCGAATCCTCATCCGTACCCCCGTCTGGTCAAACTCTTTTACGCGAACCGTGTCCGGGGTCAGTATGACGAGACCCACTCCATTGAGACGACTGTCTTGGGGACACCAATTATCCTCACGATAGAAATCTTAGGGGAGTTGATTGGTTGCTCCTCGTCTATCCTCCTCCCTTCCGATATCTCCGTCGATGACATCTCTTCCCTTGACCAGGTCATACTTTCTGAGATTTTTCATGAGATTCCTCCTGCCATGATTGGCGTCCCCTCGAAGTCATTTAAGCCGAATGGCTGGGTCCTAAATCTGATTCTGTAACGAATGCTTTTCATGTGTTTGGATTTATTATAATATAATATATGTTTTGGTGGATTTTCTCCTCATGTGTGGTTTTCGTCCCCGTAGCTTTCATTTTCGATCGATTCGTCGTATTTTCTCGTTTCTTCCTTAGGATTGTCGATTTCGAAGTATGTCATTCGTGACGGACTTCATAACGGTCGTATCTTACTATTAGATCAAGCCTAGGAGTCTTAGGAATCGATCCCGGGGCCCCGCGCTCCGTATCGGAACTTTTTGTGCTCATTAGCCGGTATAAGAAGGGGCACCGACCGACTAGATGACGATCCAGTCGATCGGCAATCCTTCTTGGACCGACTAGTTGGCTTTCTAAATTTCTCAGGAGTTACTGTTTATCGTTAGTCGGTCTAAGAACGTTGGTTGACCGACTAGGTTGCATACTAGTCGGTCTGCAATGCTTCTTTAACCGACTAACTCATCATCTAAATTTTAGTATCAATATTGTTCATTCTTAGTCGGTCTAAGAACGTTCATCGACCGACTAGATGTTAAACTAGTCGGTCAGTATTTGTTCATGGACCGACTAATTCTAAAATCCTATTTTCGTTCAGAAGTTACTGTTTGCACTTAGTCGGTCTGCGTTGGTCGACCGACCGACTAGTTGCCAAACTAGTCGGTCAGTGGTTGCTCTTTGACCGACTAACCTGTGTTAAAACCCTAATTTCTGGGCAGCCGCCAGCCCATCCTATTTAAACCCATCCCAAACGATTTCATCTTCCTCCACTCGACCCTAAACCCTAAAATCTCCCCCATTGAGCCCCCATCTTCCTCCAAGCTTCATTCCTTCATCCCAAGCCCTAGATTCATCATCTAAACCCTCCATCCACTCATTCCACCTCTCATTTTCCCCAAATCTCCATCAAATCCCCAAAATCCCCCAAAAACCCTAGTTTCTCCAAACTTCTCCAATCTTTACCAGATCTGATCCTAGGGTTCTCCGGAGTGTTTCTTCCGCCTCCTCTCGGTAAGAAATCGATCCCTTGGTGTTTTTATAACCTATTTGTATTTTTATGAAACCCTAATAAAATTTCATGTTGTTTGATGATTGTTCCCCCATAACAGCGATTTCCCCGTAGATTGGCATCCGTGTGACGAAGTGGTCGTCATCCCCGGTGCTAGGCAAGTGAAACTTGCCACTTAGGGTTTAGGCCATGTTTTAGGCCATTTGCTTGTTGTAGGCGTAAAAGAGGCTAGGCGACGAAATGATACTCGCCTAGGCGCAAATTTGGGAACTAGCTTGACAACAAAGCTAGTTCCGACACATATAGCATGTTGCACAATTACCATGTCATGTTTACTTTCCATTAACGGTACGCGAATTAATTGTCATGTCATTGCATTCTTTAAGTGCTTCTCTGATTGCGTAGCTTTGCTACGAATGCTTGTGTTCCTGGCTCGTGTTCCAGAAGCGGGCCATGTGTTGGTTGATAGCCAATGCCCGAATTGCTTGTTTCCGGCTAGGTGCACCCCTACGCCAAATGTTTAAGAATGCGAGCTCATGTGCGGGGCAACCCCGGCTCACTTGCTGAGCTCATGTGCGGGGACCCTGGCTCCATTACGTGTGGGTATTGGGGGTAAGAGTTAAGCGGCCAATCAACTGGGAGTCTGCCCGATCAGCAACTGCAGTGGTAAGGCGTAAACTCTGGGTTTTGGGGTAGTTGTTAAGCGGCCAATCAGCGAATGTGAAACCATTCAGCTGTAAGGCGTAAACATCTACAAACAACGTGAATAGTGAATTGATTGAGATTAATAGTAGCTTGGCTACTCTTGTCTTGTCCCGATGATTGTTCTCTTGTACAAATTGTCTTGCCATGTCTTGATTGTGCACTCATGTTATAACTGCCATGTCATGCATACTATAACTGCTAGGTTGCTAGTTGCCTTACTTTCAGTTTCCTTGCCCAAGTCTTTTAGACTTGCTGACATGTGCCCCTTTACTCTTTTGGGTGACACATGTTAGATCCTGAGCCTGAGTACATTGTTGAGGACGAGGTGTTTGCTGACGCCGAGCCCGAGCTTGTGTTTGACGGGGAGTACGTGGACACTGGGGACCAGTCCTAGTGTTTTCGTTGTGTTTTACTTTTGTTTAGACAGTTGTTTTGTTATCGGTGCGTAGCACCTATACTTTGTTATGTTGTTGCTTTTGTTGGCCTTGTTCTGGGCCTTTAGACTCTTTTCTTTTAGCCTGGTGGCTTTTCTGGATGTTGAACTTATTTTCATGTTGGACAAATTATGAGATGTGAGATTTTATTTCAGTCTCTCCTTTTATTATTATTGTTGTTCCGTTGTGGTTACAGGGACCTGCTTATGTTTTATTGACGCTTATCGGGTTTGGGGCTTCACAGCTCCACTCTCGTGCGGACCTTTTCACGTCTCGCCTCCATTTTAGGGAAGCGGGTCGTGACAGGTTTTGTTGGTGGCCCATGCAGGTCCTTCTGTAACTGCGATTTTTGGAATAGCGATAATGATATTAGAATGTCCAATAAACTAAGTTCGACGTCCGATGTCATAAGCTATGAGTCTAATCTGATTCGTTCTCTGTGTCATTAGATGGCAGGAAGGTGTTTCACCCGTGGTGGGGGCAGTGGTGTGCTCCCTCATGATGAGGAGCCTGAGCGGGAACCCACCAGCGGTGAGATGATGCGGATGATGCTCCAGATGATGCAAGTGCAGCAGGGCGTGCTTCTGCAAGTCCAGAATGCTCCACTTGCTCGAGCTGCCCGGGCTCTTCCGGATGCCCCTCGCTCTGAGCCAGGAGCGAAGCAATTTCGGGAGCTGGGTCTCGCATATTTTGATGGGTCTGAGGGTCCTCTGGCTGCCGATGAGTGGATTCGGAACATCGAGGACAATCTGAAGATGGCCAAGATCACCCCGGCTGGATGGGTTGATTTGGTGAAGAGGCAACTCAAGGATAATGCTCGGAATTGGTGGGATGTGGAAGAGAAGATGTTGGTGGAGCCGATAGCTTGGGCTACCTTCAAGGCCAAATTTGAGGGTGAGTTCTTCCCGAAAGCTGCCAGGGAAGAGATGCTGTAGCGTTTTATCGATTTGAAGCAAGGGAACTCGTCGGTGGACATGTATCACCAAGAGTTCATGAGGCTGAGTCGGTTTGCGCCGAAGATGGTGCAGGACGTTGAGGAGAGAGCTCAGAGGTTCCTGCAGGGACTTGCTTCGGAGCTCCAGAGTTTTGTGACCTCTTCTGACCGGGAGTCCTATCAGAAGGTTCTAGTAGCAGCCAAGAGGCAAGAGCTGCTCGTGAACCAGCAGAGGGGGTCTGTTGTTGGTGCTGGGAAGAGGCCTGTGGAACAGGCGAGAGCTGTGGTTAGACCTGGATTCAGGCCTAATCAGTCTGCTCAGTTTAAGAGGCCAGGAGGGCCTATTCTGAAGACTTACCATTTCTGCGGCAAGCCTGGCCATGTCAAGGATCAGTATCAGAAGTTTTTGGGCCAGTGTCTGGTTTGTGGTGATGCTTCCCATGTCGCGAAGGATTGTCGGCATGCGAATCAGCTGCGGAGGGCACCTGTTGCAGCACAGCCGTTGCAGCAGCGAGCGTCTGTTCCTGCTGGACGTGGAGCAGCTCTTGTTCCGCAGGGACAGGCTTTTCGGCAGGCTGTTCCGCCGAGGAGGCAGGCTTTTCTGATGACCGCTGCGGAGAGCGAGGCTGTGGATGAGGTCATCGCAGGTAATCCTCAATCTAGCTGTACTTTCCCAGCTAGTTTTGATTGTTAGATTGTGTTGTTTGCTTGAACATGGTTGTTTGCTAGACTAGGGTTTGATTGTTAATTGATTGTTAGGTGTGGTTTTGGTTTGCACATTTCCTGCACGAGTCCTCTTTGACTCTGGTGCATCGATGTGCATTATTTCTCGGAGCTTCGTGGAGAGGCATTCCTTGTCGACGTCCCCTCTTTCCAAGAGTTGGAATATCGTTACAGGGAATGGCGTGGTCTCGGTGCATCGTGGGTGCAGTCCTTGCTCTGTGATGGTCTGTGGACATGAGCTTTTCGTTGATTTCATTGTCCACGACATCATCAACTATGATGCAGTTCTTGGGATGGACTGGCTTGCGAGCTTCTATGCTACGATCGACTGTCGGAGGAAGAAGGTGGTGTTCGAGATTCCCGGACATCCAGTGTTTGAGTTCAGTCGTGGTAGCAGTTCGCTTGGTCCTGTCAGATTTCGGGCCAGGCCGGTGGAGACTGTGGCTATGCAGATGGAGCTGGAGTGGCCAGCTGTGGTGCGTGATTTTGGCGACGTCTTCCCCGAGGAGATGTCTGGTTTGCCACCTGATCGAGCCCTAGAATTTTCTATCGATCTTGTTCCAGGCGCGCAGCCGATTTCGAAGGCGCCGTATCGTATGCCACCTGTAGAATTGGAAGAGTTGCGGAAGCAGTTGGATGAGCTTTTGCAGAAGGGTTATATTAATCCTAGCGTGTCTCCGTGGGGAGCACCGGTGTTGCTGGTTAAGAAGAAGGATGGTTCGCGTCGCATGTGCGTGGACTATCGGGAGTTGAATGCGGTGACCATCAAGAATAAATACCCGTTGCCTCGCATCGATGATATTTTTGATCAGCTTGGAGGTTCGAGGGTGTTTTCTAAATTGGATTTGAGGAGTGGTTATCATCAGTTGAAGGTGAAGAAGGGAGATGTTCCGAAGACAGCGTTCAGGACGAAGTATGGACACTATGAGTTTGTGGTTATGCCTTTCGGCGTAACTAACGCGCCCGCAGTTTTCATGAATCTGATGAACCTGATTTTCTACGACTTTTTGGATAAGTTTGTCGTTATCTTTATTGACGACATTCTGATCTATTCGAAGTCGGAGGAAGAGCATGCCTCGCACTTAAGGACGGTGTTGGAGATTTTGAGGAAGCATCGGTTTTATGCTAAGTTTTCGAAGTGCGAGTTTTGGCTGGATAGAGTTGCTTTTCTCGAGCATGTGGTGACTGGAGATGGTATTTCAGTGGATCCCGAGAAGATTCGGGCCATCAGGGAGTGGCCTGTTCCGTCGTCTGCGTCTGAGATTCGGAGTTTCCTTGGACTTGCTGGTTATTATCGGCGATTCATTAAGGATTTTTCTCGTATTGCTGAGCCGATGACCAGGTTGACGCGGAAGGATGTTGCTTTTGTTTGGTCGGGTGATTGTGAGAATGCTTTTGGTATTCTGAAGGAGAGGTTGACGACTGCCCCTATTCTTGTTGTGCCTGATCGCAGCGGTGGATTTGAGATCTTTTGCGATGCTTCTGGCAAGGGTCTCGGTTGTGTGTTGCATCAGCATGGGCATGTTATGGCGTATGCGTCTCGTCAGCTTAAGGTTCATGAGAAGAATTACCCGACGCATGATTTGGAGTTGGCTGCCGTTGTGTTTGCTCTTAAGATTTGGAGGCACTTCTTGCTGAGTGAGAAAGTGAAGATTTTCACCGATCACAAAAGCTTGAATTATATTTTCACTCAGAAGGAGCTCAACATGTGACAGCGTCGATGGTTGGAGCTTATGGCAGATTATGAGATTGATTTGCAGTTTCACCCTGGCAAGGTGAATGTGGTTCCAGATGCTTTGAGTAGGCTTCCAGCGGTGATGATTTTGACCTCGCAGTGGAGATTGCAGCAGGATTTTTGCGAGTCTGGTGTGGAGATTGTCCTTCCTGGGGAGGCTTCGTCGTTGATGTACATGCAGGTACAGTCGACGATCGTGGATCGGATTAAGGCTGGCCAGGCTGAGGATCCAAAGCTGGTGAAGATTCGGGAGCATGTGGAGGCCGGTCTGCGGACTGACTTTTTGATTCATGAGGATGGCTCAATGAGGTTCGGAGCCAGGTTGTGTGTGCCAGCTGGGGATATCAGAGAGGAGCTGATGGTGGAGGCACACAGTTCGCCGTATTCTATGCATCCTAGTGGCACCAAGATGTACCAGGATCTCCGTCTGAATTATTGGTGGCATGGTATGAAGAGAAGAGTGGCTCGGAGTGTAGCCAAGTGCTTGGTTTGCCAGCAAGTGATGGCGGAGCATCAGCGTACGGCCGGGTTGCTACAACCGCTTCCGATTCCGGAGTGGAAATGGCAACACATCACTATGGATTTCGTGACTGGACTACCTCGGAGTCCGAAGCAGAATGACGCGATTTGGGTGATCATAGATCGATTGACCAAATCTGCGCACTTTATTCCGTTCCGAGTGGGACAGTCCACTGAGGCGCTAGCGAGGAGATATGTGGAGGTAAATTCTTTTACTCTCCGTTTTTATTTCCTTTTCCTAGTTTGGATGGTGATGTGACGTGAATCATGCAGGAGGTTGTGCGACTTCATGGAGTCCCCGTGAGTATCGTGTCGGACAGAGACACGAGGTTCACATCTCAGTTCTGGCAGAGTTTGCAGAAGAGTTTGGGTACGCGTCTGAGCTTCAGCACGGCGTACCATCCGCAGACGGATGGCTAGTCCGAGAGGACGATTCAAATTTTGGAAGACATGCTGAGGGCGTGCATGTTGGATTTCAAGGGTTCGTGGGAGGACCATCTGCATTTGGTGGAGTTCTCTTACAACAACAGCTTCCAGGCGAGTATTGGCATGGCGCCTTTCGCCGCTCTTTATGGGAGGAAATGTCGATCGCCATTGAGTTGGGATGACGTTGGTGATCGGGAGTTGTTGGGACCTGAGATGATCGTGGAGGCCGTGGATATCGTCAGGAATATTCGGGAGAGGTTGAGAATTGCTCAGGACCGTTTTAAGCATTGGGCGGATGCTAAACGTCGTCCTTTGGAATTTCAGCCGGGCGACCATGTGTTCTTGAAGATTTCCCCGAATCGTGGAGTGATTCGCTTTGGGAAGCGTGGGAAGTTGAGCCCGCGATACATTGGACCGTTTGACGTTTTGGAGAGGGTTGGCGAGGTAGCGTATCGCTTGGCCTTGCCGCCATCTTTGGAAGGAGTTCACAATGTTTTCCATGTGTCGTAGCTTCGTCGATACATTAGCGATCCATCTCATGCTGTGGATTTTTCGGAGATTACCGTTCGCCCCGATATGACGTATGACCATCATCCAGTGCAGATTCTGGACAGGCGTCAGAAATCGCTTCGGAACAAGATTGTCAATCTTGTGAGGGTGATGTGGCGACACGGCTCACCTGGAGAGTCTACTTGGGAGAATGAGGATGAGATGCGAGAGCGTTTCCCACTTTTGTTTCCGGACTCGTGAGTATTTGGAAATTCCGAGGACAGAATTTTTCTTAAGTTGGGGAGGATGTAACGACTGCTTTTCATGTGTTTGGATTTATTATAATATAATATATGTTTTGGTGGATTTTCTCCTCGTGTGTGGTTTTCGTCTCTGTAGCTTTCATTTTCGATCGATTCGTCGTATTTTCTCGTTTCTTCCTTAGGATTTTCGATTTCGAAGTATGTCATTCGTGACGGACTTCATAACGGTCGTATTTTACTATTAGATCAAGCCTAGGAGTCTTAGGAATCGATCCCGGGGCCCCGCGTTCCGTATCGGAACTTTTTGTGCTCAATAGCCGGTATAAGAAGGGGCACCGACCGACTAGATGACGATCCAGTCAGTCGGCAATCCTTCTTGGACCGACTAGTTGGCTTTCTAAATTTCTCAGGAGTTACTGTTTATCGTTAGTCGGTCTAAGAACGTTGGTTGACCGACTAGGTTGCAAACTAGTCGGTCTGCAATGCTTCTTTAACCGACTAACTCATCATCTAAATTTTAGTATCAATACTGTTCACTCTTAGTCGGTCTAAGAACGTTCATCGACCGACTAGATGTTAAACTAGTCGGTCAGTATTTGTTCATGGACCGACTAATTCTAAAATCCTATTTTCGTTCAGAAGTTACTGTTTGCACTTAGTCGGTCTGCGTTGGTCGACCGACCGACTAGTTACCAAACTAGTCGGTCAGTGGTTGCTCTTTGACCGACTAACCTGTGTTGAAACCCTAATTTCTGGGCAGCCGCCAGCCCATCCTATTTAAACCCATCCCAAACGATTTCATCTTCCTCCACTCGACCCTAAACCCTAAAATCTCCCCCATTGAGCCCCCATCTTCCTCCAAGCTTCATTCCTTCATCCCAAGCCCTAGATTCATCATCTAAACCCTCCATCCACTCATTCCACCTCTCATTTTCCCCAAATCTCCATCAAATCCCCAAAATCCCCCAAAAACCCTAGTTTCTCCAAACTTCTCCAATCTTTACCAGATCTGATCCTAGGGTTCTCCGGAGTGTTTCTTCCGCCTCCTCTCGGTAAGAAATCGATCCCTTGGTGTTTTTATAACCTATTTGTATTTTTATGAAACCCTAATAAAATTTCATGTTGTTTGATGATTGTTCCCCCATAACAGCGATTTCCCCGTAGATTGGCATCCGTGTGACGAAGTGGTCGTCATCCCCGGTGCTAGGCAAGTGAAACTTGCCACTTAGGGTTTAGGCCATGTTTTAGGCCATTTGCTTGTTGTAGGCGTAAAAGAGGCTAGGCGACGAAATGATACTCGCCTAGGCGCAAATTGGGGAACTAGCTTGACAACGAAGCTAGTTCCGACACATATAGCATGTTGCACAATTACCATGTCATGTTTACTTTCCATTAACGGTACGCGAATTAATTGTCATGTCATTGCATTCTTTAAGTGCTTCTCTGATTGCGTAGCTTTGCTACGAATGCTTGTGTTCCTGGCTCGTGTTCCAGAAGCAGGCCATGTGTTGGTTGATAGCCAATGCCCGAATTGCTTGTTTCCGGCTAGGTGCACCCCTACGCCAAATGTTTAAGAATGCGAGCTCATGTGCGGGGCAACCCCGGCTCACTTGCTGAGCTCATGTGCGGGGACCATGGCTCCATTACGTGTGGGTATTAGGGGTAAGAGTTAAGCGGCCAATCAACTGGGAGTCTGCCCGATCAGCAACTGCAGTGGTAAGGCGTAAACTCCGGGTTTTGGGGTAGTTGTTAAGCGGCCAATCAGCGAATGTGAAACCATTCAGCTGTAAGGCGTAAACATCTACAAACAACGTGAATAGTGAATTGATTGAGATTGATAGTAGCTTGGCTACTCTTGTCTTGTCCCGATGATTGTTCTCTTGTACAAATTGTCTTGCCATGTCTTGATTGTGCACTCATGTTATAACTGCCATGTCATGCATACTATAACTGCTAGGTTGCTAGTTGCCTTACTTTCAGTTTCCTTGCCCAAGTCTTTTAGACTTGCTGACATGTGCCCCTTTACTCTTTTGGGTGACACATGTTAGATCCTGAGCCTGAGTACATTGTTGAGGACGAGGTGTTTGCTGACGCCGAGCCCGAGCTTGTGTTTGACGGGGAGTACGTGGACACTGGGGACCAGTCCTAGTGTTTTCGTTGTGTTTTACTTTTGTTTAGACAGTTGTTTTGTTATCGGTGCGTAGCACCTATACTTTGTTATGTTGTTGCTTTTGTTGGCCTTGTTCTGGGCCTTTAGACCCTTTTCTTTTAGCCTGGTGGCTTTTCTGGATGTTGAACTTATTTTCATGTTGGACAAATTATGAGATGTGAGATTTTATTTCAGTCTCTCATTTTATTATTATTGTTGTTCTGTTGTGGTTACAGGGACCTGCTTATGTTTTATTGACGCTTATCGGGTTTGGGGCTTCACAGCTCCACTCTCGTGCGGACCTTTTCACGTCTCGCCTCCATTTTAGGGAAGCGGGTCGTGACAGATTCTGAAGTCGTGCCTCCTCCCGAAGTACGGCTCCTCTTCTTTGCCTTCCCAGCCATTCCTCAAGCTGATCTACGCCATCTTCATGGGGAGCGAGATTAACTGGGCTCGGATCATTCTCGATAAGATGGATTCTTTCACGTGTATCCGAAAGTCCATGAAATCTGCTCATATCCCATATCCGTGCCTGTTGACACTTGTCTTTCGCCACTTTCGTGTCCCACTTCCACCTGATGATGAGCGTCCCCTCGGTCCCCCTCTGAATGCGACGGCCGTCAAGAAGTCTCTTGCGACGCTTCGTCATGTTCAGAGGACGACCCCGTCTGCTTCAGCCTCTGCTTCAGCCTTAGCTGCTCCTGCTCCCTCTACTACTCTTGATGAGCTCGAACGTTCGGTGAGACGTATGGAGTCTCGTTATGCTCGTACTGAGGAGATACTTGCACGCATCGCTTCTCGTTTGGGAATTGAGATCCCTCTGTCAGTTCTGACGAGGATGAGTTGGATGAGGATGAGATCGAGGAGCTTGCTCGTGCTGCTGCTGCTTGTGCCCCTGAGGGCACTTCTGGTGCTGCTGCTTCGTCTACCGGTGACCCCGAGAGCACACCTGTTGCCACCGTTCCTGCGGTGGATACTTCGACTGGTGCTCCCGAGGCCACTCCCGTCGCTCCCGTGGACACTTCTGCTGATCCGGTGACCACCTCCACTCCTGCAGAGCCTGCTGTTGCTACAGATCCTCCCGCTGCCTCCTGAGCTTCTCTGAGGACTCTCTTAGTGCACTTTGGATGATAGATCTAGTTTGAGAGAGTTTAGGTAGGATAGTGTGAGTGGTTATGATTTTTGGATCATTTTGATGTATTTTTGATGTATCTCATATTATGTTTTGAGATTTTTGTATGTTTTGTGATACTCTGATATCATCTGTGTGATATGATGTATTTTGTGCTTCGATCGTTGGATCGCTCATATGTATGTCGGTGATGTATATTTTTGATGTACGCATGGTTCATATTTATATATATATATATATATATATATATATATATATATATATATATATATATATATATATATATATATATATATATATATATATATATATATACATCGATGTTGACATTTCATTCTCTTGTGCACATTATATATTCTTTTTATGTCTCTGATGTTCGATTTCGTCACTCGACGATAATAACTTGGTTAAATAGAAATTATTTCTATGAAAACATAGAATTGTTTTCCATGCACTAAATTAACCAAGAATGTTGATATTGGAGAGTATATTCCATAACTCAATCCGTAAAATTGATTTGAGTTTTGATGATTTTATTTATCGACTTTCGACTTTGGTCTCATTGACACGCTTTGATTTAATTCGTATTTTCCTTTGGTGTCATTTGGACCGTGGTCGTATTCTACGACTCCCGTGCTATTATTTGAAGACATTGTTGTTTTCGTTGATCTCCTCCCACTCTTTTTGCTAATGCCAAAGGGGGAGAGATATAATAATGACGATGAGCTAAATGATAATTTAAGCATTTTACCAAGAATCTAATTTGATATGTTAGATTCAGGTGGAGTTAAGATATATAGATGGATTTTCAAATCCGATATTTCAATAATCGATTTTCATTTTATATACTTTACTCGTCTGCTTGATGCGTATTATTATTACTCATTTTTGGAATTAACGTGTCATCAATGCAGGGGGAGTAAGTAAATTACCTTTGAATCATTATTTTTTATTATTATTTATGTTGCTTTGTCATCACCAAAAAGGGGGAGAATGTTGAGTATTGGACTCCCCGGATTTGGTTTTGGATGATGAACAAACATAAATATATCGTGAACTAACACTTTGTGAGCGCAGTTATGGAGATCGTCGCCAAATTCATGTGAACATCCAAAGAGACATCTCAAGACTTCTCAAAGCGCGTGATCGTATGCCTAAAGCTTCGTTGAAGCTTTTGGACCATTATTGAAGTCATGAAGATTCGATTGAAGCTTTCGAAGACGGTTCGTCAAGTTTTATTTATAGTCTTCTAGCTTCGTATCGTAGAATGTTAAGCCTTGAGTAGGTCTTACGTTTTAATCTTCATAACGCTCATATTTAGATCTAGGATCTTAGTACAAGTCCATACGAACTTTTTCGAAGCTTCGCGCTTCGATTCGCGACTTCTTGTGCATGTTAGTTGGTTCAAGAAGAAGAACCAACCGACTAGATGGTGATCTAGTCGGTCGGTAATGCTTCTTGGACCGACTAGTTTGCCTTCTCAATTCTAAGCTCTTTACTGTTTACAGTTAGTCGGTCTACGTTGACTCACCGACCGACTAGTTGGTGAACTAGTCGGTCAGTGATCCTTCTTAGATCGACTAGTTGAGCTTTCCCTGTACATGCCAAGTTACTGTTTATCGTAGTCGGTCCATGTACATTTGTCAACCGACTAGTTGATGAACTAGTCGGTCAACATTTGTTCTTGGACCGACTAAATCAATTTGTACTCAGACTATTTGTTTTATCTCTTAGTCAGTCTAAGTTCACTCACCGACCGACTAGTTGTGAAACTAGTCGGTTGGCAAGTCTTCTTGGACCGACTAGTTCTTTAAGTCTGAAACTTCATCTATTCACTGTTCACCTCTTAGTCGGTTCATGTTGTTTCACCGACCGACTAGTTGATGAACTAGTCGGTCAGTGGTTGTTCTTTGACCGACTAGTTTGGTTCAGAATAGAGCCGTTGGAGCTTTAATTGAAACATTTTTCTCTCTCTCTCTTTCCTCTAACCTATAAATACTTAGTGTGCTGCATTCATTGCACTCAAGGCTGATATTAAGAGAAGTTTAGAGATCAAAGAGAAAGCATTCAACCTCATTCAAAGCTCTTTCATTTCCTTTCAAGAATCTCTCCCTCACTCTTATTTAAAAAGAGAGATTCATTGATTGTGAGCCTTCCAAGCCAAGTGCTTGATTCTAGGTCACCAACATCCACCTAGGACTCCATTGTTGGTCATCTACTTGGAGCTAGGGTTTGGTGCCTCTTCATCTTCCCCAAAATCCGTTTTGCCCTAAATCGTAAGTTATACTCAAGGCATAGGATTTTGTCGGTAAGCAATTTCGTATTTCATTTACTTTCATATTGTAAGTGTTTCACTCTCAGTTGTGAGAGTTTGTTTGTGATCCCGGGTTGTGGGAGTCACAATTTTATTTGTGTATGATTTGACTTTGTGAAGGTTTTTCACAAGTATTTCATAGTGCAAATCTTGAGTTAGGGTTTCTAACTCAAGTATCCAGAGGGGATCCGGGTGGTTGGGACGTAGGATCACCGGGAACAAGTCGGGAAGACTTGGGTGGATACGAAACCATTTATATCGTGTGTTTGCGATTGTCTTCTTTGTTGTCTAATATTTACATTTCCGCATTTCCGCATTTTTGGTAGAGTTTGCAAGATAATTAGGAATTATCCTCTTAATTATTTTAAAGTACTATTCCCCCCCCCTCTAGTACTTGTGCAGTAGCTTAGCAGGGCATTACAGTATTTTTGTTGGCCATGTTTGGGCCTTAGACTCTTTTCTTTTCAGCCTGGTGGCTTTTCTGTGATGTTAGATCTTATTTTATGGATATTCTGATATTGCTTTTGTCTCATTATCTTTGTTTCGTATCGCATTTGCAAGGACCTGCCATTTGAAGTTTTACTAACGCTTATCAGGCTTGTAGCTTCGCAGCTTCAAGTCTGTGCGGACCTACTCACGCCTCGCCTCCATATTTTTGGGAAGCGGGTCGTGACAGGTTTTGTTGGTGGCCCATGCAGGTCCGTCTTGCAACTGCGAATTATCGGAACAACGATAATAACTATGGAATGTCCATTAAATAAATTGCAACATCCGAGTCATAAGCCTTGATAGTTCTATTCGTTTTCTTTGCCACTAGGTGGTAAGAAGACTTAGTTAGACGTCTGTGCTTGCTAAGTTAGAGGTCCCTGATTGTTAGTTAGACTCCATGCTAGGAATTGATTTAATGTCTTAGGAGTTACCTTAGTGGTTCTTGCCTAACTCTGACCATATTAGACTTCTATAATTTCTTTAGTCGTTCGCTTGGGTTCATCGATTTCGGGCCAAGCTGAACGCATTTCATTACAGTCTTGTTCCTTAGGAAGTCGTAGCGCCAAGTTTCTTAATCTTTAGTTGGTTGACCGTAGGAGTTTCCCCGTAGATTTTCCTGGGCCATATCCTAGGTATATGTATGTTTTGATCATCCGACCATTTTCCTTGCCTCGATTCACGAGATCACCTCACGATGATCGTCGTCAATTTTCGAATCTCCCCATTGCAAATCTTTAATCTTCTGAAAGTATTTTTCGATTTCCTCTTTCCCTAAGTTTAAATTTGTTCGAAAATTTTAATATATATATACTTAGACTTCATACTCTTTCGTTGACTTAAATTTTTAAAACTTTTGTCGAGCTTTTTGAATACTAGCTTATAATATTTTCCAGCCTATACTTTTCGTACCTATGTAAATACCTTGTCCCTTTATATACTAATTTTATTCTGAACCGTACCTTTATTTTGCCCAATTCGATCTATAATTTTCTTTTCTTATTTATGCCATTCGAATGACTCATCGCACTTACTTTTAATATACTTTTCTAAGTTACATGGGACTTCAGCTTTCAGCGAGTCGATTCTACACTCATCATTTTCCATACTTCAAATTTTTGTAAAATTACTACCTCGTAACTATTTCCTGATCCAGCCCTTTCATAATTCGGTTTTAAAGCTTTATTACCAATTTTGATAAGTTTACTACTAAGTTATTATTATCTTTCCGTTCACCATGCATACTTTTAGAATAATTTCTAAATGGAACTTCCATTATTTTTATATTTCAGTACTAGGTTCATTATGCTCGTACGTTAAGATCTTTGTATAAATCAGTTTCTGTTGGCGAATCCGGATTCCTCTAAAGGTAATTTTAATATTGTTTATTTGAAGTTTCTCTCCAGTTTTAATACTTGGAAAACATTTAGCATGAGCTCAAATTCTCCACACTATAGTTGACCTGATTTCATTCTTTGAATTTCGAAACTTTTTCCAAAATTATTAAATTACTGCCGCATAGCATTTTCTAACCTATGCCCTTAATGTTCGTGTAAATGATTTACTTTCCTCCTGATAATTTTATATAAGCCAATAAACCATTTTCTCTTATTATGTATATTCGACTCAAACTTGTTCCGAACAACTTGTTTTATCGACCTCCAAATATTTCTATACAGACGAGGACTCCAACTTTTGAAGTACAACAGTTTTCAAATTTCACGCATTTTAGCTTATGTTATTTACACTATTTTCTTTCTATATCCTATAAGGGCATCACTACACCTCCCTTTCCTCTGCCTAAACATTCACAATTGAGTCACTGTTTCACCTAACCAAGTTTTCTCCTTATATTCGTCCTATCTGAACCTATGCTTATCGATCCTTCCCTCGTTACGCTATCGACCTCGGTCTCCCTCTATTGCTTAGGCTTTAGTGCTCATCAATGACTGTGTCAACTCTAATTTGTTAGTAGGCCCTTGGACCTTTGTGATGTTGTCGTGGTGTATGTACCTAAGTTGAGTGTGTAGGTTTGAATGAGTGTACTCCCATGTAGTATATTAATGTTTGTCTATTGTATGATATATACATACTCAGAGTTATTTATGATGTTATGAAGTTGTATGTGTGTTAGTATTTATAGATATGTGTATGTATAGCTATACCACTCTAGGGACGTCTGTGTATATAAGAATCAATGTTGGAATATCTAATGGGGTGTATGTAGTTGGAGATACTTATAATGGTTGAAATAATATGTTGGTAAAGCTATGTGTATGTTAGGTGTGATAATAATAGGTGTACGTATAGTTAAGTGAGTAGGCCTATTATATGACCTATATGTTAGTACGTGTGAGTATGTGCTCGTACGTAGATACGTATTGTGCTTAGACGTAAGTAGTTATGTATTTGCTGCATGAGTATATAAGTGATATACATATGGTAGTAGGATTATAATTTTGATTGGTATTGCTTCTTTTACGGGATGTTGTATGCGTGTATACCATGAGGTATACACGACTATTGCATATCTTAATTATGTATGAAGTAGATGTGTTGGTATACTAATTATAGGTAGATGGCTATGGTGTGAATATATATCACATGTATGTGACTATAAGAAGAATGCATGCATTAGGGAGGGTATTATAATTATACGTGTGCTGACATTTGTGATATTATTATGGTATGTAAAGTGATTGAACTATGTGGGTGTTACCTGACTAGATATTAAGTGTGATTGACATTATAATATGTATATGGTTATATTGGTAGATGTGTGTATACATTGGAGTGGTATTGGTATAGGTATAAATACCATGTTACGTATATAGAGTAGTCTGATATGTGTTTTGAGTCTCACTCAAGCTTGAGTGGGTATACTCTAAGTATATTGTTACATATGTCTGTGGTTTGCGTGTAGTACCATGAATATATCGATGGATAATGTATGTATAGTGATAGGATTGTTTGTGTCTGGTTATGTTACGCACATGATTGTGGGTCGCTATACCAGTATATAGTTATATGTGTTGATTGTGGTATAGTTATTTACTAAGGACTTGCCTGTGTGAACGTATGTATGCTAGCTAAACTAGGTGTGTAGATGTGCTGAGTATATAGTGGTATGATTGGTATATATGAATGAAATGTTAGCGCGTGTGTGTGTGTGTGTGCACCATGCACGGGTAAGTACGTGCTTAGTTATAGGTATTGGTGACTATAGTATGTGTGGCGTGTCGTGAATATAGTTATAGGACCGTAGGTGATGTGAATATATGGTGAAATATGTGCATGCATTTGAATGACTATATAATTTTGAAATTATAGTAGTGATGAATGTATATTAGATATAGTAAACTTGATTTAATAATGGTATGGTGTGACTACATGTGTTGATGTGTTTGGTATTGGATGTATACTAGGAAATATTAGGGAGTAGTATACCCATGTGTCACGCCCCGCTTCCCAAAAATATGGAGGCGAAGCGTGAGAAGGTCCGCTCAGACTTGAAGCTACAAAGCTGCAAGTCCGATAAGCGTCAATCAAATTTAAAACTGCAGGTCCTTGCAACGCGAACGAAACAAAGATAATAATAATGAAATGTGACAAAAGAATAATCCCAGAATATCCATAAATATAAATTCCAACATCGCAGAAAAGCCACCAGGCTAAAAGAAAAAGAGTCTAAAGGCCCAAACATGGCCAACAAAAGTACAACGTACAAAACAACGGTGCTACGCACCGACAACTAACAGAAAACCTAAAACAAAAGAAAGCTCAGCAAAGTCACCAAGAAAGATCACTGGCATCCACAAAACACCTCCTAGGCAGACATGGACTCAGGCTCAGCGTCAGCAAGCACCACGTACTCAGCAACGGTCTCTGGCTCAGGGTCTAACATGTGCCACCCAAAAGAGCAAGGGGCACATGTCAGCAAGTCTACAAGAGACTTGTGCAAGGAAACTGAAGGTAGGTAAAAGTAAAGCAACCTAGCAGTTCTAGCATGATGTAATGACATGGCAGTTAAAGTAATGAGTGCAACAGGTAAGGTAAAGTAAAGTAAAGTACGAGCATGGCATTTAAACATGGCATGGATGACAAGTATTTCATGAATCATTCACAAGACAAGTACAAGACAAGAAAAGTAAGCACCTCGTGCACAGAGATTCCGTCTTCTGGCTAGAGGGCGGATCAGGCCACTCCTAAGCTCAGTTGACCGTTTATCCCTACCCCTCCACGTGTATCGAGCCAGGGCCTTACCCCCGAACGGGAATGCTCGCTTCTGGATCACGAGCCAGGAAGTGTTTTTAACAAGTATGGCATAGGGGTGCACCTAGCCGGTCCAGGAACCCGGGCATTGGTTTTTGACCAACACATGAGGCCCGTTTCCCTGGAAGTAGTATTCAAGGAGTACAAGTATTGTAGCGTGTGCTACGAATGCAACAATCACTTGGATGACATGTAGAATGCAATGCATGGCAGTTAAAAGTGCGTACAGATAAGGAAATTAAACGTGACAGTTTAGTATGCATGAACAACAAGTTTAAAGGGTTGGATCTAGCTTCGTTGTCAAGCTAGATCAATTAGGTGACGGATCTAGTTTCGTTGTCAAACTAGATCAAGTAGGCGTCTAGCCAGCTATCATTTCACTGACTAGTCTCTTTTACGCTAGGAACAAGGAAGTGGCCTAAAAACATGGCCCTACACAAGAGTTGGCAAGTTTCACTTTCCTGCAAGTACGACGTCTAAGCACACCGTCCAATGAGTCCAAAAATCACAATTATCCTACGTGCACAAGTCCACCGGCCTACATCCGTTTTATTAATCTTGATTAGTGAATTCTAAAACATTTAAAATACTTTAAAAATACATATTTTAGTCTTGATTAGCATGCATTGGGTTTGGGGTCCTAGGGGTGCAAACCGTTACCTCAACACGACGCGAAAGCTACACCGGCGTCGGGTAGCGACGCCGGGGGTTGGAATAATAATATCGCGCTCCAAGTCCAGATTCCAATTAGATTCCTCGCTGGAATTTTCAGAGCGATCAACCGGGGCGACGATTCCAGATTCCAAAGCTGGCACGTGCGACGACGGGCTACGATGTGTCGCAACGTCGTACGCGGCGAATCCTCAAAGAGCAAGCACCTAGGTGGGGCCCACAGTAGTCCTAGGGACCTTTGGGGGACCCACAATAACTCTGGAGAACTTGGGGGGCCCACGGTGGCAAGCGGTGCGACGGGTGCGGGGTTGCGACGTTTGCTCTCGGTCGTACTCAGCCAAATGCGGGGAGCTCCATCGGTCGGGCTCATGTGGCGGGGCTGTGAAGCGCTTGGGGTGTGCAGCAGTGCGGGGGAGCGCTGGATGCGGGGCTTTGCTTCGGTCGGAGCGGGGGACAGCGCCGGTCAGGCGCTTTGGATGCGGGGGTTGCAACGTTGTAACGTTGCAACATCGGTCGGTGCGGGCGACCCGCTCGGTCAGACACAAGCGGAGGCGGGCGACAGAAGCGGGGTCGATGCGGAGCGGGGGTGCGGGCCAAGCCCTCGGTCAGACCGAGGGCTCCTCTCGGTCGAAGCGGTGAACGGAGCGGCTGCAGCAGCGGGGTGCGGGGCGATGCCTGGTGCGGGCTTGGCTATCGGTCGGAGCGGGCGAACGGAGGCCGTTTCTTCGGTCGGAGCGGCAGCTGTTCGTCACAACGTTGCGACGAATCGTCGCAACGTCAAATTTGGGTTTTGGAAGAGGCTAGGGTTATTTTCTTGCGAAAATAGGTCTTCCTAAAGGTTGTTTATGTAGTGTAGAGGGGTTGACTAGGTCTAGGGCTAATCCTAATGAGATTAGGAGTTTAAAATAATTTAAAATTCAAATCTAATCAACTCCAACTCACCCAAGGCTTTGACTTGGTCCAAATGAGCTGGAAATTGGCTCAAAAATTCTTTAAAACGTTTTAAACTCAAATAAATTTTATTTGGCCGAAATTAATTTAAAAATTAATTATTAAAAATATTATAAAACTTGTTAAAAATATAAAAGTAGTCAAATAAACTCCAAAAATTATAAAATAAATATCGGGGTGATCGGGATGATGAGAGTGAGCTAACTAAGAAGACGGATCTCAATTTTGACGTCGGACGACGAAACTAAAAATAGAAACGTCTCCCGTCAAAAGTGAAAATCGCCACGTCTCATCGAATAAGTTTAAATTGTGGGAAAACGACTCGAGAAACGTCGTTCCAAAATAGTGCCACTATTTAATATTCTCAGAGACGTTCACAACGGCATATCACACGAAAGTGTTCACAAACGAATAAAGTCTAAAACAAACACGTGCACGGCCAAAAGCACGTGCACGAACAACGTACGACGAAAAGTGGTCGTTACATTCTCCCCACCCTAGAATAAAGTCCGTCCTCGGACTTTCTAATATATCTAGTCGCTCTAATAACTACCCCAGATCAAGTCACATTATAATTCAAACCAGGTGTAGTCATTACAGGTGCTCATATACGCACTAGGTAGTCAAACATTAACACTACCAACACGTATATATATACATTCACATACGTCATATACTTATACCTATTATAGTCAGTCAATTCATACATGTATTTAAATCATATATTTAAGCATACATCCCTTATATAACTACTACTTACCTAAACACAAACAATATTTCAGATACTCATATAAGGATAGTCTCACACTTAGCCAATACAATCATTGCTCTACCTATATGTAGCTACCTATGCCAAACATCAAGGGTATACTACCCTCTAATATTCCCTAGTATACATCCAACGCATCAACTCATGTAGTCACACCATACCATTATTTAAATCCAGTTTCACTATATATATATTCACCACTACTATAGTTTCACAATATATAGGCATTCGATGCATGCAAATAGTTCACCATATATTCTCATCGCATACGGTCCTATAACTATATTTACGACACGCCACATATATCTTAATCACCAATAACTATAACTAAGCACATACTTACCCGTGCATGGTGCACACCCATACACGCTAACATTCCATTTACATACACCAATCATACCATTATATAACTAGCACACATACACACCTAGTTTTAGCTAGTACACATACATTCACACGAGCAAGTCCTTAGTAAATAACTATACCACAAGACCAGCGCCTATAACTATATACTGGCGTAGCGACCCACAATCATGTGCGTATCACAACCAGGCACAAACACTCCTATCACCATACATACAACAAACATTGCTATATTCAAACTACAAACATACATTCAATATACTTAGAGTATACCCACTCAAGCTTGAGTGAGACTCAGTACACATATCAGGATATTCTATATACGTAACACGGCATTCATACCTATACCATTATCACTCCAATATTTATATATATGTCTACCAATACAACCATATGCATACCATAAGTCAATCACACTTAATATTTAGTCAGGTAACACCCATATAGTTAAATCAATTTATATACCATAATAATAGTAGTACAGACATCAGCACACATATATTTATAATACCCTCCCTAGTACAAACATTCACCGTATAGTCACACATAAGTAATGTATATATCCACACCATAGCCTACTACCTATAATTAGTATACTAACACATCCACACATACATAATTAAGATGTGCAATAGTCGTGTATACCTCACGGTATGCACACATGCAACATCCCGCGAAAGCAAACAATACCAATCAAAATTATAACCCTACTACCATATGTATATCACTTATATACTCATGCAACGAAACGTAACTTTCTACGTCCAAGCACAATATATATCTACCTACGAGCACATACTCACACGTACTAGTATATGGGTCATATAATAGGCCTACTCTCTTGACCATACGTACACCTATTATTATCACACCTAACATACACATAGCTTTACCAATCATTTTATTTCAACCATTACAAGTATCTCTAACTACATACACTCCATTAGACATTTCAAAGCTAACTCTTATATACACAGGCATCCCTAGAATAGTATAGCTATCCATACAAAAATCTATAACTACTAACACACAACAACTTCATACTATCACGAATAACTCCGAGTATATATATATACCACACAATAGGCAAGCATCAATATACTATGAGGGCACACTCATTCAAGCCCACGCACACAACTTAGGTACGTGCACTACGACTACCTCACAAGGTCCAAGGGCCTACTAACAATTAAGGGTTGACACAGACATTGACGAACCCTAAGGTCTAAGCAATAAAGAGAGGTCGAGAGCGTGACGAGGGAAGGATCGATAAGCACGAGTTCAGATAGGACGAATACAAGGAGACGGCTTGGTTAGGGAAAACATTGGCTCAATGGTGATGTTTAGGTTGAAGGAAAAGGAGGTGTAGTGATGCTTAAATAGAACACAGAAAAGAAAATAGGGTGAATAGCATAAGCTAAAATACGTGGATTTTGAAAACTGTCGTTCTTCCAAAGTTGAAATCCCAGTCTGAAAAGAAATATTTGGAGATCGATAAAACGAGTTGTTCAAAATAAATTTGAGTCGAACATTCATAATAAGAGAAAATGGTCTATTGGTTTTAAAAGTCATCATAAAAGGAAGTAAAATCATTTACACGAATATTAAGGACGTGGTTTAGAAAATTTATACGTCAGTAATTTAATATAATGTTGTCAAAAAGTTTTGGAAAGTCAAGAATGAAATCGAGTAACGGAAGAATTTAAACTCATATTAAATGCTTTTAAAACTTTTAGGCTATGGAAAATTTAAAATAACCAACATTGAAACTACTTTTTAGAGAACCAGGGTTTGCCAGAAATGAGAAACTGATTTACATAAAGTTCTTAATATACGAGCACAACAAGTCTGGCACGGATATAAAAATAGTTGAAAGTATGTATGATGCACGGAAAAATAATATTAACTTAGTAGTAGAATTATCGAAATCGAATAGCAAGTCTTTAAAATCAAATCATGGAGGGTCTAAATCAGGAAGTGGTTATGAAAATAGTAATTTTGCAAAAATCTGAAATAGCGAGAACGACGAGCAAAAACCAACTTGCTGAAAGCTGAAATTCCATGTGTCTTGAAAAGTATATGAATGGCATAAATCAGGAGGGAAAATTACAAGTTGAATAAAAGTACGATTCAGAATAAAATTAATATATGAAGGGACGACGCATTTGCATAAGTACGAAAAACATAGGCCGGGAAAATACTATAAGCTAGTATTCAAAAATTCCGACAAACGTTTTTAAAAATTTAAATCAATGAGGGAGTATGAAGTATACGTATATTAAAATTTTGAACAAAGTTAAACTTAGTGGAAGAGAAGATTGAAAAATTCTTTCAGAAGGTTCAAGTTTTGCAATGGAGATGTTTGAAAACTAACGACGATCGTCATGAGGCGATCTCGTGAATCGAGGCAAGGAAATTGGTCGAATGATCAAATCATACATACGCCTAGGATATGGATCAGGAAAGTCTACGGAAACTCCTACGGTCGACCAACTAAAGATTAGGAACTAGGCGCTAAGACTTTCTAAGGAGCTAGACGGTAATGAAATGCGTTCAGCTTGGTCCGAAATCGATGAACCCAAACGAACGACGGAAGGAAATTCTAGGATTCTAATATGGTCAGGGTTAGACAAGAACCCCTAAGGTCACTCCTACGACGATTAAATCAATTGCTGACAGGGAGTCTAACTAACAGTCGGGGCCTCTATCTAGCAAGCACAGATGTCTAACTAAGCCTTCTTACTCCTAGTGTCATAAGAAAACGACTAGACTCAGGGCTTATGACTCGGATGTTTCAATTTTTTTAATGGACATTCCGTTATTATCGTTATTTCGCTAATTCGCAATCGCAAGACTGGACCTGCATGGGCCACCAACAAAACCTGTCACGCCCCGCTTCCCAAAAATATGGAGGCGAAGCGTGAGAAGGTCCGCTCAGACTTGAAGCTACAAAGCTGCAAGTCCGATAAGCGTCAATCAAATTTAAAACTGCAGGTCCTTGCAACGCGAACGAAACAAAGATAATAATAATGAAATGTGACAAAAGAATAATCTCAGAATATCCATAAATATAAATTCCAACATCGCAGAAAAGCCACCAGGCTAAAAGAAAAAGAGTCTAAAGGCCCAAACATGGCCAACAAAAGTACAACGTACAAAACAACGGTGCTACGCACCGACAACTAACAGAAAACCTAAAACAAAAGAAAGCTCAGCAAAGTCACCAAGAAAGATCACTGGCATCCACAAAACACCTCCTAGGCAGACATGGACTCAGGCTCAGCGTCAGCAAGCACCACGTACTCAGCAACAGTCTCTGGCTCAGGGTCTAACATGTGACACCCAAAAGAGCAAGGGGCACATGTCAGCAAGTCTACAAGAGACTTGTGCAAGGAAACTGAAGGTAGGTAAAAGTAAAGCAACCTAGCAGTTCTAGCATGATGTAATGACATGGCAGTTAAAGTAATGAGTGCAACAGGTAAGGTAAAGTAAAGTAAAGTATGAGCATGACATTTAAACATGGCATGGATGACAAGTATTTCATGAATCATTCACAAGACAAGTACAAGACAAGAAAAGTAAGCACCTCATGCACAGAGATTCCATCTTCTGGCTAGAGGGCAGATCAGGCCACTCCTAAGCTCAGTTGACCGTTTATCCCTACCCCTCCACGTGTATCGAGCCAGGGCCTTACCCCCGAACGGGAATGCTCGCTTCTGGATCACGAGCCAGGAAGTGTTTTTAACAAGTATGGCATAGGGGTGCACCTAGTCGGTCCAGGAACCCGGGCATTGGCTTTTGACCAACACATGAGGCCCGTTTCCCTGGAAGTAGTATTCAAGGAGTACAAGTATTGTAGCGTGTGCTACGAATGCAACAATCACTTGGATGACATGTAGAATGCAATGCATGGCAGTTAAAAGTGCGTACAGATAAGGAAATTAAACGTGACAGTTTAGTATGCATGAACAACAAGTTTAAAGGGTTGGATCTAGCTTCGTTGTCAAGCTAGATCAATTAGGTGACGGATCTAGTTTCGTTGTCAAAGTAGATTAAGTAGGCGTCTAGCCAGCTATCATTTCACTGACTAGTCTCTTTTACGCTATGAACAAGGAAGTGGCCTAAAAACATGGCCCTACACAAGAGTTGGCAAGTTTCACTTGCCTGCAAGTACGACGTCTGAGCACACCGTCCAATGAGTCCAAAAATCACAATTATCCTACGTGCACAAGTCCACCGGCCTACATCCGTTTTATTAATCTTGATTAGTGAATTCTAAAACATTTAAAATACTTTAAAAATACTGATTTTAGTCTTGATTAGCATGCATTGGGTTTGGGGTCCTAGGGGTGCAAAGCGCTACCTCAACACGACGCGAAAGCTACACCGGCGTCAGGTAGCGACGCCGGGGGTTGGAATAATAATATCGCGCTCCAAGTCCAGATTCCAATTAGATTCCTCGCTGGAATTTTCAGAGCGATCAACCGGGGCGACGATTCCAGATTCCAAAGCTGGCACGTGCGATGACGGGCTACGATGTGTCGCAACGTCGTACGCGGCGAATCCTCAAAGAGCAAGCACCTAGGTGGGGCCCACAGTAGTCCTAGGGACCTTTGGGGGACCCACAATAACTCTGGAGAACTTGGGGGGCCCACGGTGGCAAGCGGTGTGACGGATGTGGGGTTGCGACGTTTGCTCTCGGTCGTACTCAGCCAAATGCGGGGAGCTCCATCGGTCGGGCTCATGTGGCGGGGCTGTGCAGCGCTTGGGGTGTGCAGCAGTGCGGGGGAGCGCTGGATGCGGGGCTTTGCTTCAGTCGGAGCGGGGGACAGCGCCGGCCAGGCGCTTTGGATGCGGGGGTTGCAACGTTGCAACGTTGCAACTGTTGAATATTGGACTCCCCGTATTTGGTTTTGATGATGAGCAAACATAAATAATCCATGAACTAACAATTTGTGAGCGCAGTATTGGAGATCGTCGCCAAATTTACGAGAACATTCAAAGCGACATCTCAACACTTCCCAAAGCTCGTATTCATGCCTAAAGCTTCGTTGAAGCTCTTGCGCCATTTTGGAAGTTATGAAGATTCAATCGAAGCTCTCGAAGACCGTTTTTTAAGATTTTATTTATAGTCTTTTAGCTTCGATATATAGAATGTTAAGCCTTGAGTATATCTTACGTTTCTATCTTCATTTCGCTCATTTCGTAGCTCTAGGATCCTTGCACAAGTTCATTCTAACTTCCTCGAAGCGTCGCGCTTCGATTCGGACTTGTATGTGCATGTTAGTTGGTACAAGAACAAGTACTGACCGACTAGATGGTGATCTAGTCGGTCGGCAACTGTTCTTGGACCGACTAGTTTGATTCCTTAATTTCCTGGACTTTACTGTTTACAGTTAGTCGGTCTACGTTGTATCACCGACCGACTAGTTTGTGAACTAGTCGGTCAGTGATGCTTCTTTGACCGACTAGTTATGACTTACTGTTCATGCTAAATTTCTCCTAAGCTACTGTTTATTGTTAGTCGGTCTAAGAACGTTTGGTGACCGACTAGTTGACAATTTAGTCGGTCAACTTTTGTTCTTGGACCGACTAAGTCACTTTGTACTCAGACTAATTCTTTTTGCTCTTAGTCGGTCTACGTTCACTGACTGACCGACTAGTTGTGAAACTAGTCGGTCAGACAGTCTTCTTGGACCGACTAGATTTCTAGGTCTGAAATGCTATCTCTTCTCAGATCTACTCTTAGTCGGTCCACGTTGTTTGACTGACCGACTAGTTGATGAACTAGTCGGTCAGTGATCGTTCTTTGACCGACTAATTCTCACAGATTTCTATCCGTTGGAGAATGACCTAACTTGTTTTTATGGGACCCTATAAATACGAACCTAGGTCATTTCTATCTAGGTTAGAGCTGCCATTAAGAGATTCATTGAGTTCTAAAGAGATAGCCATTCTCACTCTAATTTAAAGCTCTCTTCCTCACAAGAAACCCATTCTCTCTCATTTCTAGATCTAGAATCCATCTAGAGAGAAGGTTGTTCTTGGTGAGCTCTTCAAGCTATTGCTTGATCCAAGTCTCCAAATCATCCCTAGGCACCGATTGCTGGTCATTTCCTTGGTGCTAGGTCTTGGTGACTTCATCTTCCTCAAATCCTTCATTTCACCATTTGGGTAAGAAAAACTCAAGGTATAGGATTTTGTGGTAAGATTGTTTATTTCATATTAAACTCTTTAATATTGCTTTGTGATTCTCTCGGTTGTGAGAGAAGGTTGTGATCCCGGGTTGTGGGATTCACGTTTGCTATTGCATGTATGATTTGATCTTGTGAAGGTTTTTCACAAGATATTCATAGTGGAAATCTTGAGTTAGGGTTTCTAACTCAAGTATCCGGAGGGGATCCGGGTGGTTGGGACGTAGGATCACCGGGAACAAGTCGGTGAGACTTGGGTGGATCCGAACCCATTAACATCGTTTGTTAGCATTGTTAATTTTGTGTTGTCATTCAATTTAAGCTTCCGCAAATTGATTTGGTAGTTGTTTGCAATTTAATTTGGAATTATACTCCTTATTATTTTAAAGTACTATTCACCCCCCCTCTAGTACTTGTGCAGTAGCTAGTAGGGCATTACATTTGGTATCAGAGCCAGATACTCAGCTATGTCTGCCAACGACAACAAGACCGTGCCTCCACCTTCCAACTATGACACCTTCAGGAACCGTGAAGGAGCATCTTCGGTGATGGAAGGACATTCCTCTACGAGGCCTCCATTCTTCAACGGTACCAACTATGGGTATTGGAAATGCCGGATGGAAACCTTCCTCCGGAGTGCATCCTTATGAAGGACTACAATGAAGGAATACATCGAACCCAAAGAAGAAGACTTTGAGAAATGGACTACCGCGGAGGTCGCCGCGGAGGTAAGCAATGCCAAGGCAATGAACGCCTTGCAATGCGCATTGGAGCCCGAGGATTTCAATAAGATATGCACATGTAAGAGTGCATATCAAATTTGGAACTCCCTCCTCATTCTTCATGAAGGGACGAGTAGGGTAAGAGACTCTAAACTCGTAGTCGTAAACAAAGATTACGAAATGTTTCATATGCAACAGGGCGAGAAGATGAAAGAATATTACTTTCGCTTCGTTGACATAATAAACGAGTTAGAGGCCCTCGGCAAGTCCTACACTCAAAAGGAGAAGTGCTCAAAGCTTATTGAAGGACTTCCCTCTTCTTGGGAAAAACGTACCTTCGCCATCGAGGAAGGTAATGACATGAACAAATATACCGTAGTTCAACTAATGGGTACTTTGATGTCATACGAGGTACGCAAAGATAGCAAGGTGAAGTTACAAGAAAAGATGAAGTCCTATTTGAACCTAGATGTGCCTAAGAAAAAGGCGATTGCATTCAAGGCGGCTTCATCCACCTCTACCGATGATGAGGACTCGGAAGAAGAAATGGACATGGAATCCATTGCACTCATGGCAAAGAAGTTCAATCGCTTCTTCCGAAAGGGTAACTTCAAACAAAAATCTAAGTTTACTTCTACTAACGCCTCTCCACCTTTGTGCTTTAAATGCAATAAGCCAGGACACATCAAAGCGGTTTGTCCTCAAAACAAGCAAAAGGAGAAGTGGAAGGCGCCGAAGTTTGACAAGTCAAAGAAGTACAAAAAGGGGTACAAGAAGGGACTTGTCGGAACAACATTCACCGACTCCGAGGATTCCTCAAGCGGAGAGTCGGATGATGAGAAAGTGGAGCAAGTGCACATGTGCTTCATGGCAAGAGAGGAGCATGATCAAGGATCTTCCTCCTCCGATGATAGCGACGACGAAGGCGATGAGGTAACGATGGATGATCTTAGGGATGCTAACTCTCATTTATGGTCTAAATACACAAAATTAGTAAATCGATATACTAAAGTAAAAGATGACCTAGCTAGCATTCAAACCTCGCCTAAGACTATCATCACCAACAACGACACCGTTGTTGAAGAGTTAAGAAATGAGATTGTTAATCTCAAATCTAAACTTGAACATGTTAGCATTGATGATCCGGAAGAACATAGGATTGCGGATTTAACTTCTCAAAACTCTACTTTGAGTATTGAGAACGAGAATCTTAAATCTCGTGTTTATGTGCTCACATCGCAAGTATCCACATTAGATACTTCTATGCGTTCTCTCAAAGAGAAATATGAGAACACATTAGGCCGAATCAATAGATTCAATAAGGGTAAGGACCATTTGGATAAAATCCTAAGTGACTTACTTCCGGCCAATCACCACATTGGTTTGGGGTATACGATGGGATGTCCATCCAAAGCGGCCACTACTTTTGTTAGGCCAACTTCCGGTGACTCTACGAGTGGTAGCAAACACTCTATTGGTAGTTCATCTACCAATGGTGCTTCCACCTCGTCCACACCCTCTTTTGGAAAGAAACCCACTTTGGGTGGACCTCCAAAGAAGGGGCATGCTTATATGTACACAAATACCATGCCACGTAGGAACACACGTCCTACTTCACCATCTCACACATATGATGATTTCTATGCTACACGTTCACGGGCACGTGCACATCATGTGAGACACACTCACGCACGTGTTCCCACACATGCATATGTTCACCCACCTCATCGTATGAATAATTCTCGTCATGCACCATTCCATCATGTTCCGTATGCCTATCCACGTCATGCATCACGTAGAAACCAACAACGCATGCATGCACCCAATAGGATGATGGCTCCCAAAATTTTCACTATTTGGAGCCCAAAGGACACAAGTATGGATGAAAAACAAGTATATATGAATGCTTATTTTTCGAATGTTGTGCATAGTAGGAATTATGTGGGGAAGTCAAAGTCCAATTGGACTTGTCTTCCAAAGGTCTAACCTTTGAGGACCCAATGACCTTGGGTACCATGATATGAAAGTTTCTATCTTTAGGTACTCAAGGAAAAGAAAAAGAAGAGGAGCAACAAATTTAAATTTAGCTCCAAAGGGAATTGGATACTCGATAGCGGGTGTTCAAAACACATGACGGGTGACGCTCAATTGCTCTCCGGAGTTGTTCCAATTGCAAATGGAAATCAAGTCGCATTTGGAGGCAACGAGAGCGGAACCATCGTCGGTGTTGGTAAAGTGGGTAACCCTTCTAAACCCTTAATTAGTGATGTTTATCTAGTTGATGGTTTAAATCATAATCTTATTTCAATAAGCCAACTTTGTGACAAAGGTTACAAAGTTAGCTTTACGAAAGGATTGTGTTATATTTCAAATGATAATAATAAATTATTATTTTCCGGCACACGCCATAAAGATATTTATATTTTGGATCTTCCTAAGTCATATGAACAATGTCTCGTTGCCAACACAAGTGAACAACACTTATAACATGTGAACTTTGGAACACTTTATAAACTTTCGAAATTAAATTCCATTAAAGGTTTTCCGAAGCTCGTTTTCGAAAAGAAAAGTTTTTGTGATTCTTGTCAACGTGGCAAGCTTCCTAAATCTTCATTTAAACCTAAGAAAAGCATTTCTACGAAACGGCCACTAGAGCTATTACATCTAGATTTATTTGGGCCAACTAGGGTTGCTTCCTTAGGAAATGCAAGATATGGACTAGTCATCGTTGATGATTATTCAAGATTTACATGGGTATTTTTCTTATGTAATAAAAATGAAGCTTTTGAAAACTTCACAATATTTGTGAAGAAAGTACAAAATCTCATCGGAACCACCATTGTCACTATTCGTAGTGATCATGGGGGTGAATTTGAGAATGAGTCTTTCTCAAATTTTTGTGATGATCTTGGAATTACTCACACGTTTTCTTTCCCTCGCGCACCTCCTCAAAATGGTGTTGTTGAGAGGAAGAATAGAACGCTTGTGGAGTGTGCTCGTACTATGCTCGAAGATAGTCAACTTGGTTATCAATTTTGGGCGGAAGCGGTACACACCGCTTGTTATGTGTTTAATAGAATACTTTTGAGGCCCGGCACCAAACAAACTTGTTATGAATTGTTGTTTGGTAGATTGCCTCAAGTTAAACATTTTCGTGTTTTTGGCGCAAAATGTTTCATTAAAAACACATATGATAATTTGGACAAGTTTGATCCGAGATCGGATGAGGGGATATTTGTTGGGTATTCCTCACGTAGCAAAGCCTACCGGATATACAACAAAAGATCCTCTACGATCGAGGAATCACTTCATGTCTCTTTTAATGAGAATTTTACTACTTCTAGAATTTCAAATGATAATGACTCTATGGATGTTTTATGTGATTCATTTGAAAATTCTAAGTCTATTGATTCAATTGATTCTATTGAGACTAACCCGACTAATGAAGTTGTTGAGAATGTGCCTAGTGATCAAGGTATTCCCAAGCGGCTTCATACCGTTCGCGACCATCCCCATGAGCAAGTTATTGGGAATATTAATGATAGTGTCAAGACGAGATCTCAAGTCCACCACTTCGCCAATTGTGCCTTTGCCTCATCGATAGAGCCAAAGAATATCGTTGAAGCGTGCGAAGATAGTGCTTGGATCCTTGCCATGGAGGAGGAACTCATTCAATTCGAGAGGAATGAGGTATGGGAGCTTGTTCCTTTGCCATCGAAGAACCACACCGTCATAGGGACAAAGTGGATCTTCAAGAACAAAACCGACGAAAATCAAGTCGTCGTCCGGAACAAAGCTCGGTTAGTAGCTCAAGGCTATCGCCAAGAGGAAGGTATCGATTTCGAAGAATCCTTCGCTCCGGTAGCTAGATTAGAATCGATTAGACTTTTATTTTCTTATGCATGCCATAAAAATTTTAAGTTATTTCAAATGGATGTTAAAAGTGCATTTTTAAACGGAGATGTCGTTGAGGAAGTTTACGTTTCTCAACCTCCGGGCTTCATAAATGAAAAATTTTCAAATCATGTTTTTAAACTAAAGAAAGCTCGTTATGGTTTGAGACAAGCTCCTCGAGCTTGGTATGATCGCCTAAAGAATTTTCTTTTGGATTTGAATTTTAAAATGGGCGAAGCCGATTCTACACTTTTTGTTAAGCATGTGAATAATGATATTTTATTAGTTCAAATTTATGTTGATGATATCATTTTCGGTGCTACTAACTTCACTCTTTGCGAAGAGTTTTCTAATGTTATGAAGGAACAATTTGAGATGAGCCACATGGGCGAACTCAAATATTTCTTAGGTCTCCAAATTCGCCAAATGAACGATGCAATCTTCATCCACCAAACGAAGTATACGGTGGAGTTGCTTAAGCGATTTGGAATGGAAAGTGCTTCCGGGAAAAAGACTCCAATGAGCACGACTACGCATCTTGACAAGGATACGGGCGGTAAGGATGTAGACATTCGTCTATATCGAGGTATGATAGGTAGTTTACTTTATCTTACCGCAAGTAGGCCCGATATTATGTTTGCCGTATGCGTATGTGCTCGTTATCAGTCTCAACCTAAGGAGTCTCACTTAGTAGCGGTAAAGCGTATTTTCCGTTATCTAAGTTACACTTTAGATTTTGGATTACTTTATCCGAAATCTAGCACGTATGAGTTAGTCTCATACAGTGATGCCGATTATGCGGGATGCAAATCCGACAGGATAAGTACTAGTGGCACTTGCCATTTTCTAGGAAATTCTATTGTCTCTTGGTTTTCCAAGAAGCAAAATTCCGTATCACTTTCAACCACCGAGGCGGAATATATTGCCGCCGGTGCCGCTTGTGCCCAGGTTCTTTGGATGAGACACACTTTGAAGGATTTTGGTATTCACTGTGATACTAGCCCTATCATGGTGGATAACCAAAGTGCTATCTGTCTTTCAAAGAATCCGGTGCACCATTCCCGATCAAAACACATAGATGTCCGACACTATTTCTTAGATGATCATGTTGCTAAGAAGGACATCATTTTAGTGTACGTTGAAACCCAAAAGCAAATCGCCGATATTTTCACGAAACCCCTAAAGGAGGACTCCTTTGTGCGGTTGCGTCGAGAATTGGGGATTATGGGTGAATCCGAGATATAGGATTCATATTTCACTCAATTATCTTGCATGCTATTCAATTTCGCGATATTTTGTTCATGCTAGATTAATTGAATTTTTGGGAATTTTATGTGATATATTTGAATTTATGATCGAATTCGTATTTGAAAGTCGTATTTAAGATTTCGACGTTTTATGGGGTAATTTAGATGACTAATGAGAGTTTTAAGTTGTTTCATCCAAGTGGTTTGTGAAGAGAAATCAATTATCAAATTTTGAACTCTTCTAGTCGGTCTAAGTTCATTTGTCAACCGACTAGATGCTCATCTAGTCGGTCAGCAAGTGAACTCAGACCGACTAGATCAAGCTTTCATCCATCTCCTATCATTTTCTTTCGTTAGTCGGTCATAGTACACTTTCCGACCGACTAGATTGAAAACTAGTCGGTCAGTAAGTATACTGCGACCGACTAAATCTAGCCCTAAATTTTGCTGTTTGCCTCTGTTTCGACTTAGTCGGTTCAAGCTCATTGACCGACCGACTAGATTGTAATCTAGTCGGTCAGTGCTTGAACTATGACCGACTAAGTGGGTTAGGGCATTTGTGTCTTTTTGATTCCAGACCGACTTATACTCACTTTGGTTCGACTAAAATCATTCTTAGTCGGTCTTCTCCTCTTCTCCAGCCCGATAAACCCCAAAACCCATCTCGAGCCCCCTCGTATTCCGTCGACTCCGGCCATCACTCCGGCCATCCCCGCCGTCCGCCGCCGTCGCCTCCTCCTCCTAGGTATCTTCCCCCTCCTCCTAGGTCGATTTCTTGCCCTAGGGTGCGATTTCATCTTCTAGGTATTCTAGTGTTTCGGAATTTTTCATCTTAGGGCTTGTGAGTTAGGGTTTGTTTGTTGTGTGCTTAGGGTTTGTTGTTGATCCTCCGTGATTACTTGCTTGTACTCGTCGTGCCTCGACCATGGCAAAGACGAGAATTCCTATCACTCCCTCTGGGGCTTCCCCCATGACCGTAGAACAACCTACCGGTAGGAATCCACCTAAGCCTAAGCGTCGTGCCAAGTCTACCCAAGCCTCTCCATCTTCGCCTCATCTTAAGAAGCCGAGGACGGCCACAGCTAAACCCCGAAAATCAAAGACCAAGAAGCCTATTCTTCAATCTCCGGCTACTCCTCCCGATTCCGACTCTGAATTTATCCCAGAGGATGAGCCTTCTAGGGAACCTACTCCTCCTCCGAAGACCCGTAAGGCTAAGGGTAAAGCTCCTATGCCAGTCGGCGGTGTAGACATATCGTTGTGCCGCGATGACCCTCAGTGTCTCGCAGCGTACAACCGTATAGAGCACTGTCCACTGTTGTTAGAGCATTACGTTCAGTTTTCTGATTTTCTCGGCCTTGCTGATCTTCTGTCCTATAGTGGTCTTCTTGATTATCTCCGATACGACCCCAAGGCCAATCCCAAACCTTATCCTCGCCTAGTGAAATTGTTCTATGCCAATCGTATTCGAGGCCAGTACGATGCCAGCCACTCCATTGAGACTACTGTCTTGGGAACTCCTATAGTTCTCACGGCAGAAATCTTGGGGGAGATTCTTGGTTTCTCGTCGTGTGGTCTCCTTCCTTCGGACATTTCGGTCGATGATATTTCCTCCTTGGATCAGTCAATTCTTGCAGATATCTTCCAGGTTATCCCCTCCGCATTCATTGGTGTTCCATCGAAATCTTTCAAGCCGAATGCGTGGGTCCTTAACCTGATCTTGAAGTCTTGCCTCCTCCCTAAATATGGATCGTCTTCTCTTCCATCCCAGCCGTTCTTGAAATTGATCTACGCTCTTTTCTTGGGATACGAGATTAATTGGGCTCGCGTGATACTCGATAAGATGGACTCTTTCGAGTGTATACGCAAGACCAATAAGTTTGCGCATATTCCATATCCTTGTCTGTTGACTCTTGTGTTTCGTCATTTCCGAGTCCCTCTCCCTCCTGACGATGAGCGTCCCTTGGGTACTCCTCTGAACGCAACGGCCGTGAAGAAATCTCTAGCGGCGCTTCGTCACGTACAGAGGTCTACCACATCTGCTTCTCAGGCGACTCCCTCTGCTGCTGGTGCCCCCTCTCGTCCTGCTACTTTGGATGATGTCGTACGGATACTTCGTCGGCACGAGTCTCGCTTGGCTCGTACCGAGGAGGTAGTTTGCCGTATGGCTCGTCAGATGGGCATTGATCTTCCTCCGTCCGTGTCTGAGGACGAGGAGATGGACGATGAGGAGCTTGACGAGCTTGTCACTTCTTTAGCCCGTGGCGATGAGGCCACTGCTGCTGCTGCTGCTGCTACATCTTCTGCTCCTGGTGTTGGCACCTCTACCGGTGCTCCAGAGACCTCTGCTGCAGTAGTTCAGACTTCTGAACCTGCTGCCTCTCCTGCTGACGCTCCAGATGTGCCTGCTGATGTTGAGCCTGTTGCTGTTGCTTCCACACCTACCCCGACGATCCCGTCTGTTGAGACACCTCTACTCCCTGCAGAGCCTGAGTCCACTCCGTCGACTGGACCCACGGAGACTGCAGATCCAGCCACTTCCTCGTGATTGTCAGTTTCGAGGACTCTCAACTACACTTCGGATGATATATTTTTTAGTGAGAGTATTTTGGGTTTGGATGGGGTTTGAGAGTTGTTTTGATGTATTTATGAGCTTTCAGGGTTTCGGTGTTGGTTGTTTTGATAAACTTTGGATGACGTTGCTGATGGTTATTTTGTTGTATTTTGATGTTGACGATGATGATGTATCTTTTGATGTTTATATCCATGGTCGTTTGTATTTTGATGTACTCGTTAGGATATCTCTTTGGATGTACTCATGATGTTATCATTTATATATATACATCGTCGTTCTCTTTGTCCTAATTCGTCGTGCACATTTAATATTCGTTCAATGCATATAATGTGTGAATACGTCGTTCGACGCATGAAAACTTGGTTAAATAGATTTAAATTCTATAATTGTATAGAATTGTTTTCCATGCACAAATTTAACCAAGAATATTGAATATTGAAGAGTATGTTTCTTTATTCAAGAAATGAATAATTATTTGGTATTTTTGATGATTTTTGATTATTTTTTTGATAATGGACATTTTGGCACACCTTGATTTGATTTCCACATTTTTCCCTTGGTGTCAATTTGGTCCATCGTCATTGTCTACGACTCCCGATGTTGGATTTTCCATTTCCTAGTTGTTGTCGTTGTAGGCCCCCCATTTTTGGGATAATGCCAAAGGGGGAGAGATAATGATAAAAAATAGCGCAAATGAAAATTTAACTCAATTTCCAAGAATCTAGTTTGATATGTTAGATTCAGGGGGAGTTAAGATACATATAAGGATTTTCAAAATCCGATATTTCGAAAATTGATTCTCTTTATTTATCTTACTCATCTGATTGATGCAATTCATATATATTCATTTTGGAATTAACGTGTCATCAATGCAGGGGGAGTAAGTATTTTACATTTGAATCATTACTTTTGATTATTATTTATGTTGGTTTGTCATCACCAAAAAGGGGGAGAATGTTGAATATTGGACTCCCCGGATTTGGTTTTGATGATGAGCAAACATAAATAATCCATGAACTAACAATTTGTGAGCGCAGTATTGGAGATCGTCGCCAAATTCACGAGAACATTCAAAGCGACATCTCAACACTTCCCAAAGCTCGTATTCATGCCTAAAGCTTCGTTGAAGCTCTTGCGCCATTTTGGAAGTTATGAAGATTCAATCGAAGCTCTCGAAGACCGTTTATTAAGGTTTTATTTATAGTCTTTTAGCTTTGATATATAGAATGTTAAGCCTTGAGTATATCTTACGTTTCTATCTTCATTTCGCTCATTTCGTAGCTCTAGGATCCTTGCACAAGTTCATTCTAACTTCCTCGAAGCGTCGCGCTTCGATTCGGACTTGTATGTGCATGTTAGTTGGTACAAGAACAAGTACTGACCGACTAGATGGTGATCTAGTCGGTCGGCAACTGTTCTTGGACCGACTAGTTTGATTCCTTAATTTCTTAGACTTTACTGTTTACAGTTAGTCGGTCTATGTTGACTCACCGACCGACTAGTTTGTGAACTAGTCGGTCAGTGATGCTTCTTTGACCGACTAGTTGTGACTTACTGTTCATGCTAAATTTCTCCTAAGCTACTGTTTATCGTTAGTCGGTCTAAGAACGTTTGGTGACCGACTAGTTGACAATTTAGTCGGTCAACTTTTGTTCTTGGACCGACTAAGTCACTTTGTACTCAGACTAATTCTTTTTGCTCTTAGTCGGTCTACGTTCACTGACTGACCGACTAGTTGTGAAACTAGTCGGTCAGACAGTCTTCTTGGACCGACTAGATTTCTAGGTCTGAAATTCTATCTCTTCTCAGATCTACTCTTAGTCGGTCCACGTTGTTTGACTGACCGACTAGTTGATGAACTAGTCGGTCAGTGATCGTTCTTTGACCGACTAATTCTCACAGATTTCTATCCGTTGGAGAATGACCTAACTTGTTTTTATGGGACCCTATAAATACGAACCTAGGTCATTTCTATCTAGGTTAGAGCTGCCATTAAGAGATTCATTGAGTTCTAAAGAGATAGCCATTCTCACTCTAATTTAAAGCTCTCTTCCTCACAAGAAACCCATTCTCTCTCATTTCTAGATCTAGAATCCATCTAGAGAGAAGGTTGTTCTTGGTGAGCTCTTCAAGCTATTGCTTGATCCAAGTCTCCAAATCATCCCTAGGCACCGATTGCTGGTCATTTCCTTGGTGCTAGGTCTTGGTGACTTCATCTTCCTCAAATCCTTCATTTCACCATTTGGGTAAGAAAAACTCAAGGTATAGGATTTTGTGGTAAGATTGTTTATTTCATATTAAACTCTTTAATATTGCTTTGTGATTCTCTCGGTTGTGAGAGAAGGTTGTGATCCCGGGTTGTGGGATTCACGTTTGCTATTGCATGTATGATTTGATCTTGTGAAGGTTTTTCACAAGATATTCATAGTGGAAATCTTGAGTTAGGGTTTCTAACTCAAGTATCCGGAGGGGATCCGGGTGGTTGGGACGTAGGATCACCGGGAACAAGTCGGGGAGACTTGGGTGGATCCGAACCCATTAACATCGTTTGTTAGCATTGTTAATTTTGTGTTGTCATTCAATTTAAGCTTCCGCAAATTGATTTGGTAGTTGTTTGCAATTTAATTTGGAATTATACTCCTTATTATTTTAAAGTACTATTCACCCCCCCTCTAGTACTTGTGCAGTAGCTAGTAGGGCATTACAGCAACGTTGCAACATCGGTCGGTGCGGGCGACCCGCTCGGTCAGACACGAGCGGAGGCGGGCGACAGAAGCGGGGTCGATGCGGAGCGGGGGTGCGGGACAAGCCCTCGGTCAGACAGAGGGCTCCTCTCGGTCGAAGCGGGGAACGGAGCGGCTGCAGCAACGGGGTGCGGGGCGATGCCTGGTGCGGGCTTGGCTATCGGTCGGAGCGGGCGAACGGAGGCCGTTTCTTCGGTCGGAGCGGCAGCTGTTCGTCGCAACGTTGCGACGAATCGTCGCAACGTCAAATTTGGGTTTTGGAAGAGGCTAGGGTTATTTTCTTGCGAAAATCGGTCTTCCTAAAGGTTGTTTATATAGTGTAGAGGGGTTGACTAGGTCTAGGGCTAATCCTAATGAGATTAGGAGTTTAAAATAATTTAAAATTCAAATCTAATCAACTCCAACTCATCCAAGGCTTTGACTTGGTCCAAATGAGCTGGAAATTGGCTCAAAAATTCTTTAAAACGTTTTAAACTCAAATAAATTTTATTTGGCCGAAATTAATGTAAAAATTAATTATTAAAAATATTATAAAACTTGTTAAAAATATAAAAGTAGTCAAATAAACTCCAAAAATTATAAAATAAATATCGGGGTGATCGGGATGATGAGAGTGAGCTAACTAAGAAGACTGATCTCAATTTTGACGTCGGACGATGAAACTAAAAATAGAAACGTCTCCCGTCAAAAGTGAAAATCGCCGCGTCTCATCGAATAAGTTTAAATTGTGGGAAAACGACTCGAGAAACGTCGTTCCAAAATAGTGCCACTATTTAATATTCTCAGAGACGTTCACAACGGCATATCACACGAAAGTGTTCACAAACGAATAAAGTCTAAAACAAACACGTGCACTGCCAAAAGCACGTGCACGAACAACGTACGACGAAAAGTGGTCGTTACACCATGTCTGTTTTGTGCATAGGTAGTTATCTATACGTAGAGCAATGATTGTATATGTTAGTGTGAGACTATTCTTATGTGAGTATCTGAACTATTGTTTTGTGCTAGGTAAGTAGTAGGTATATAAGGGATGCATATATATATATATATATATATATATATATATATATATATATATATATATATATATATATATATATATATATATATATATATATATATATATATATATATATATATATCTATCTATATTATAAAAGAGAGATGTTATCAAGAGAAATTGGATAAGAGATATTGGAAAAGTGAAATTGGATAAGAGATATCTATATTATAAAAGAGGGATGTTATCAAGAGAAATTGGATAAGAGATATTGGACATGAGAAATTGGATAAGAGATATCTATATTATAAAAGAGGGATGTTATCAAGAGAAATTGGATAAAAGATATTGGACAAGAGAAATTGGATAAGAGATATCTATATTATAAAAGAGGGATGTTATCAAGAGAAATTGGATAAGAGATATTGGAAAAGAGAAATTGGATAAGAGATATCTATATTATAAAAGAGGGAAGTTATCAAGAGAAATTGGATAAGAGATATTGGACAAGAGAAATTGGATAAGAGATATCTATATTATAAGAGAGGGATGTTATCAAGAGAAATTGGATAAGAGATATCTATATTATAAAAGAGGAATGTTATCAAGAGAAATTGGATAAGAGATATTGGAAAAGAGAAATTGGATAAGAGATATCTATATTATAAAAGAGGGATGTTATCAAGAGAAATTGGATAAGAGATATTGGACATGAGAAATTGGATAAGAGATATCTATATTATAAAAGAGGGATGTTATCAAGAGAAATTGGATTAGAGATATTGGACAAGATAAATTGGATAAGAGATATCTATATTATAAAAGAGGGATGTCATCAAGAGAAATTGAATAAGAGATATTGGACAATAGAAATTGGATAAGAGTGCTGTTATCAAGAGAAATTGGATAAGAGATATCTATATTACAAACGAGAGATGGTATCAAGAGAAATTGGATAAGAGATATTGGACAAGAGAAATTGGATAAGAGATATCTATTATATAAAAGACGGATGTTATCAAGAGAAATTGATAAGAGAATTTGGACATGAGAAATTGGATAAGAGAATTTGGATATCTATTATATAAAACAGGGAAATTGAATAAGAGAAAATATAAGAGATGAGATTTTGAGGGATAAAAGAGGAGGTGGGGAATTTTGCACATACAACCCCTGTTTTTGTATTTTTGCCTATGGACCCTCCCCACACACACACCCACACTTTTTATTCTCACCCCTTCCGGCCATTTTATTTCCAGTTCTATGAAGATTTTGAATCTTATCCTACTAGGACAAAGCTTTGTCCTACGTGGCAAGTTTGTCCTAGGTGGTAATGACAATTTTGGGGGGACTTAAATTTTGGGGGAAAACTTAAATTTGGGGGAAACTTGAAATTTTGTGGGAAAACTTGAAATTTGGGGGAACTTGAAATTTGTGGGGGAGAAAAACTCAGCCATTAAATAAACCGTGCCCTATGGGCACGGGTAATGACTATATTATAAAAGAGAGATGTTATCAAGAGAAATTGGATAAGAGATATTGGAAAAGTGAAATTGGATAAGAGATATCTATATTATAAAAGAGGGATGTTATCAAGAGAAATTGGATAAGAGATATTGGACATGAGAAATTGGATAAGAGATATCTATATTATAAAAGAGGGATGTTATCAAGAGAAATTGGATAAGAGATATTGGACATGAGAAATTGGATAAGAGATATTTATATTATAAAAGAGGGATGTTATCAAGAGAAATTGGATAAGAGATATTGGAAAAGAGAAATTGGATAAGAGATATCTATATTATAAAAGAGGAATGTTATCAAGAGAAATTGGATAAGAGATATTGGAAAAGAGAAATTGGATAAGAGATATCTATATTATAAAAGAGGGATGTTATCAGGAGAAATTGGATAAGAGATATTGGACATGAGAAATTGGATAAGAGATATCTATATTATAAAAGAGGGATGTTATCAAGAGAAATTGGATAAGAGATATTGGAAAAGAGAAATTGGATAAGAGATATCTATATTATAAAAGATGGATGTTATCAAGAGAAATTGGATAAGAGATATTGGACATGAGAAATTGGATAAGAGATATCTATATTATAAAAGAGGGATGTTATCAAGAGAAATTGGATAAGAGATATTAGACATGAGAAATTGGATAAGAGATATCTATATTATAAAAGAGGGATGTTATCAAGAGAAATTGGATAAGAGATATTGGAAAAGAGAAATTGGATAAGAGATATCTATATTATAAAAGAGGGATGTTATCAAGAGAAATTGGATAAGAGATATTGGACAAGAGAAATTGGATAAGAGATATCTATATTATAAGAGAGGGATGTTATCAAGAGAAATTGGATAAGAGATATCTATATTATAAAATAGGGATGTTATCAAGAGAAATTGGATAAGAGATATCTACATTATAAAAGAGTGATGTTATCAAGAGAAATTGGATAAGAGATATTGGACATGAGAAATTGGAGAAGAGATATCTATATTATAAAAGAGGGATGTTATCAAGAGAAATTGGATTAGAGATATTGGACAAGAGAAATTGGATAAGAGATATCTATATTATAAAAGAGGGATGTTATCAAGAGAAATTGAATAAGAGATATTGGACAATAGAAATTGGATAAGAGTGATGTTATCAAGAGAAATTGGATAAGAGATATCTATATTACAAACGAGAGATGTTATCAAGAGAAATTGGATAAGAGATATTGGACAAGAGAAATTGGATAAGAGATATCTATTATATAAAAGACGGATGTTATCAAGAGAAATTGATAAGAGAATTTGGACATGAAAAATTGGATAAGAGAATTTGGATATCTATTATATAAATCAGGAAAATTGAATAAGAGAAAATATAAGAGATGAGATTTTGAGGGATAAAAGAGGAGGTGGGGAATTTTGCACATACAACCCCGGTTTTTGTATTTTTGCATATGGACCCTCCCCACACACACACCCACACTTTTTATTCTCACCCCTTCCGGCCATTTTATTTCCAGTTCTATGAAGATTTTGAATCTTATCCTACTAGGACAAAGCTTTGTCCTACGTGGCAAGTTTGTCCTAGGTGGTAATGACAATTTTGGGGGGACTTAAATTTTGGGGGAAAACTTAAATTTGGGGGGAAACTTGAAATTTTGTGGGAAAACTTGAAATTTGGGGGAACTTGAAATTTGTGGGGGAGAAAAATTCAGCCATTAAATAAACCGTGCCCTATGGGCACGGGTAATGACTATATATATATATGATTGAAATACGTGTATAAATTTGACTGACTATGATAGGTATAAGTGTATAATGTGCGTGAATATATATATACATGTTAGTAGTGTTAATGTTTGACTACCTAGTGCATGTATAAGCATTTGTAATGACTATACCTGGTTGAATTATAGTGTGTTGTGATCGAGATAGCTACTAGTCTGGCTAGAGTTATATTTATAGTTAGAAAGTCCGAGGACGGACTTTTTTCTAAGGAGGGGAGGATGTAACGGTCGCTTTCCGATCGTACCTTCTTCGTGCACGTGCTGTTGACCATGCACGTATTTGTTTTAGACTTTGTTTGTTTTTGAACACTATGGTGTGATATGTCGTTGTGATCGTCTCTGAGAGTATTAAATTGTGGCACTAACTTGGAACGACATTTCTCGGGTCATTCTCCCATGATTTGATCTTATTTGAAGAGACGTCACGATTTTCACTTTTGACGTGAGGCGTTTCTATTTTTAGTTTCGTCCCTCGACGTCGAAATTGAGATCCGTCTCTTTAGTTTTCTTTCTCTCGTCGTCTCGGTCACCCCAATATTTATTTCACAATTTTTGGATTTCATTTGACCTATTTCACATTTTTGGCAAACTTATAATATTTTTAAATCCTGAGTTCTAAGTATTTTCATCCCAATATAATTGCTATTAGAATATATCTCTCACAAATAGTTTTGACCCATTCCTAGGCCCTTGGCCGCACCCCATGCATGAGAAATAGTGTGGGTGTAGTTTTGGGTTTAAAATGGGTTAAAATTCAATTTTAATTCAAATTAAACCCTAGACTTGGTCAAACCCATCTACACTATTTATAGGAGCCTTAGGAGACCTATTTTCCTCATGCAAACAAGCCCTAGCCGTCATATTCATCCCCCAACTTTCACATCCACACTTGCGACGTTTGTCGCAGCCGCAGCTGCAGCCGCTCGGCCAGACCGAGCAAAATACCCGCTGCCGCTCGGTCTGACCGAGGCCCTGCTCCGCACGCCTGCAACCGTCCGCACGTTGCAACTGCAACGCTGCAACCCCCGCTGCGACCGACGCCCCCGCTCGGTCTGACCGATCCGCTCCCCGCATCGCACCGCTTCCCCGCTCCGTTGCAACACGCTCCGCTGCAACCGCCCCGCACCCTGCGCCCGACCAAAGGAATTCCTCGCAGCGGCCCGCTGCGACCGAGAGCCCGCATCCCCGCAGCGACCGACCGACTGTTGTGCTCTCTCGTCTGATCGAGAGAAATCCTCGCAGCGGCTCGGTCTGACCGAGCGAACTTCGTCGCAACCCCGCATCCGTCGCATCGCTTGCTGCCGTGGGCCCGCCAAGTTCTCCAGAGTTGTTGTGGGTCCCCCATTGACCCCTGCACTGCTGTGGGCCCCACTACAGCGTTCTCATCGCCGTTTTGACTATTTTGATGTTGCGACACGTCGTGTCCCCTTCGTCGCACGTGCTAGCATTGGAATCTTGGTTCGTCGTTCTGGTTGCTGCCCAGACTATTCGAGCGAGGAATCTGATCTAGAAATTGGACTAGGAGCGCATTTTTATATTCCAACCCATGGTCGCTACCCGACGCCAGTGTAGCTTTCGCATCGTGTTGAGGTAACGTTTTGCACCCCTAGGACCCCCAACCATTGCCTGCTAAACAAGATAAAAAATTGGTGTTTTAAATTGTTTAAATCACTAATTAAGATAATTTAAATTGGGAATGTAGGCTGGTGGACTTGTGCACGTAGGTAGAATTGGACTTTTGGACGGTGTATTCAGACGTTGCGTCGTAGGCAAGTGAAACTTGCCTGTTGCTTGTTTATGCCATGTTTTTGGGCCACTTTTGTACCGTAGCGTAAAAGAGACTAGGCAGTGAAATGATAGCTGCCTAGACGCCTATTTGATCTAGTTTGACAACGAAACTAGATCCGTCACCTCACTTGATCTAGCTTAACAACAAAGCTAGATCCAACCCCTTTTACTTGTTTTGTTCATGCTGCTATGTCATCCATGCATTTGTAACTGCCATGTTTAAATTCCGTATCTGTATGCTTTTAATTACTTCTTGTCATGCCATGTCATCCATGCATTGAATGTTGCATTCGTAGCACACGCTACTATACTTGTACTTCCTTGTTCAGGCTAGGCACCTGCTTTGCAGGCACAACCCTATGTCAAATACACTTCCTGGCTCGTGATCCATAAGCGAGCATTCCATGTTCGGGGGTAAAGCCCTGGCTCGATACACGTAGAGGGGTAGGGTTGAGCGACCACTCAGCGTAGAAGTGTGCCCGTACAGCCACTTCAGCTGTATGGCGTGAACTCTGTGCACGACATGAAAACGTGACTTGTGAATGTTAGTAGTTTGCTACTCTTGCCATGCCATGCCAGATGCTTTTTGTACCTTACCTTACCTGTTGCACTCATACTTTAACTGACATGCCATTGCATTTTGCTAGAACTACTAGGTTGCTTTGCTTTACTTTCAGTTTCCTTGCACAAGTCTCTTGTAGACTTGCTGACATGTGCCCCTTGCTCTTTTGGGTGTCACATGTTAGACCCTGAGCCAGAGACCGTTGCTGGGGACGTGGTGTTTACTGACGCTGAGCCTGAGCCCATGTTTGTCAAGGAGGAGTTTGTGGACACCGGTGACCATTCTTAGTGACCTTGCTGAGCTTTCCTTTTGTTTTAGGATTGCTGTTAGTTGTCGGTGCGTGACACCTTTACTTTGTACGTTGTACTTTTGTTGGCCATGTTTGGGCCTTAGACTCTTTTCTTTTCAGCCTGGTGGCTTTTCTGTGATGTTAGATCTTATTTTATGGATTTTCTGAGATTGTTTTTGTCTCATTATCTTTGTTTCGTATCGCATTTGCAAGGACCTGCCATTTGAAGTTTTACTGACGCTTATCAGGCTTGTAGTTTCGCAGCTTCAAGTCTGTGCGGACCTACTCACGCCTCGCCTCCATATTTTTGGGAAACGGGTCGTGACACTACTCACAAAGGTACTTCCACAAAATATTTGAAATGTTTAGTGGATAAGATTGGTTTGAAATAATCATAAGTGTAACTGAGTGATGTCGGGATATTTATCCCCTTAAGACGATTATTGTAATTAACACACTTATTTACAATATTAGAATGCTATTTAGTACTCTTTATCTGTGTGACGTCTTGATATAAGATAGGTATATGTGTACATTAGTACGTGAATGGATGGATAAATTCTTTAGATTATGTGAAAAGATTATGAACATGATGCATGAGATCATGATAATGAGACCTAATTAATACCTAATTAATTCATTTAAGCATTATCCAGAATTTTTCTGGTCATAGGAATATCAAGATGGACATTGACATTTTGGATATACTAGCATACATTGATCCTTATTATTGAGAAGGTATGGGCTAGTATCATAGTCATTCAATATGGAGATATCTTGAGACAGTGTGCATGTGCTTATTAGAGAACAAGTTCACAAAACAACCGGACGAAAAGCTTCTACATGGTAACACATTCACTACTACAAAAAACGCTTGCATAGCGCTTTTTTTAACACTTGGATAGCGCTTTTAAGCGCTATCCAAGCTAGCGCTATGGTAGCTTGGATAGCGCTTTTATAAGCGCTATCGTAGTGGTTTACTAAGATAGCGCTTATAAAAGCGCTATCCAAGCTACCTCTATGATAGCTTGGATAGCGCTTTTTAAGCGCTATCTAAGTGGTTTACTAAAGTTTGGACTGGCCGTGGCTAATACGCAGTTGCCACGGACCGGCCGTGGCTAATACGCATTAGCCACGGACCGGCTGTGGCTAATACGTATTAGCCACGGATAGGCCGTGGCTAATGTGTATTAGCCACGGACCGGCCGTGGCTAATGTTTAATTTTTTTTCAAAAAAATAGAAAAAAAAATGTAGAATTAAAACTTCAGTACACAAAAAACTGGACATTACAAATATCATACACAGATTGTGAGATGGAGGGGGAAGACAACACATATATAGAGAAAATCAATGGCATTCTTCATTGAATTAACAGAAGAGAAATCTGGACATTATTCATATGAACAAATTAGCAAACAACCCCCATGTCAAATCTCTCTCTCTCTCTTAAATCTACACTTGACTGATTCAAAGTTGACCAACAGTTCATGCGTGAGTTCCCACCCTTGATTGTTTAAATACACTTGCAGTGGCTATATTCAAGCAATGCTTCTGAAAGATCCATGTGCCTTTCCTGCCCCTGCTCTCAAAATGTATTGATGATAGGCCGCCGCTATCGCTGCACCGATGAACGGTCCCACCCAGAAGATCCACTGTCACAAGAGACAAATATATATCATCAACTTTCTATTTTGATATCCTATTATCCAACAAATAAAGGTGTCCTGATCAAGCTAGTAATCTAAAAAATATTTTTAAAATATAAATTATAATTTTTAAACCTGATCATAACAGGACTTGTCCTTGTTGTAGATTACAGCAGCTTCAAAGATCCTTGCAGGGTTAATCCCGGTCCCTGTGATGGGGATGGTGGCCAAGTGCACCATGAAGACTACAAACCCTATTGCGAGTGGCGCCAACACCTAACACGTACAGAAAATAATTTCATACATACAAGTAAGTTTAAACAACCAAAAGCCTTAATTAGAAAGTATAACCAAGCCTTAATTAGAAAACAATTTCAGCTGAATACATATTCTATTATTGTTATGCATTTCATCACCTAAAATTTTAGTCAGCTTCCTGCTAATATGCATTTCACAATTGGCTGAAGAGCATTGTGAAAAATGCCAATGCAACTTGAGCACGCCATATTAACTTTAATGTGATCCATTGAGTTCAACAAAGCATCATTCAAAACATGAATCCAGGAATAGCGCAATCGTATAGCTGATTGAAACATTATAGGAGGAGTATGAGGAACAATTCCAGAATAGTGTAGCAAACCTGGATTGAAATTTATATAAAACTGATATGAAAGCTCCTATTATTACAGGCATACGAATTATAGAAGGGAAATGGCATATTGACTATACGAAAACTGTCTTAATATGATGGAGTCTATTATCAGTATTATATCAAGATCAATGTATAACGATCTTAAAATCTGTGTAAAATAAATAACTAAATCTTCAGAAAAACTGAAGCAATAAAGGGTTGGGGATATTGTCTATGGGAAAATTTTTTGTAAAGAATAACATGTTTTAGGGGGGAAATCATACTTTATGGCAACATATGCATACATTGCAATATCACAACGACAAATATGTATGAGTTGAAGGTTGAAAAATATACTGCCTGGTCCATAAGCATATTGGAAAGAATACATCAGGTGGCAATGGAGGACTGCCCGTCATGTTTCTTCACTATTTTTTCCGACGATTCTCAAAAGTTTGGATGAATCTTCTTCCGCATCAAATATAAAAAGTTGGATCATGAAGAATTACAGTATACAAAGAATTATTGACTTTGGCAGATAAAAAAATTAAATTTAAGACTGCAGAGTTAGGATGATCATGGAATAATGAAAAGCATCAACAATGAACTAAAAACCAGTACAGAAAAACATCAATAGACCAATATATTGTATCGAAAACAAAAATGATTGACACTAAGATGACTATAAATCAAGATTGAATTTTGATTGATAAAGATGACAATAATTTTTTTAAAAAAAGGAAAACAAACATCAACAATGTACCTTAATTGAGATGATTCAACAACAAAACAGAGAATAAAATCAAGTGGTAAACAAACCTCGGATAAGTTGATGATGAGTTTGATAGTCAAGATCAATTTTGACGGCTTATAAACCCTAAAAGCCTTCAAAAATTGTGATTTGCAAAAACCCTGCCTGCCTTTTTAAACCCACTGATTGATGATTATGATTTTTGGAAAGTTAATTAACGTGGAGTAATTGCCGGTTTTGTTTCTATTTATTGGATTGACCATAAAAGTTACAAAATTATTTGGATCACAATCACACAATCAGTGTCTGATAAATAGTTTCAATATCAAATAAATACATCAACTAGATTTTCCACCAACCAAAATGCAGTAATAAAAAAAGATAGGCCTATATAGAAAGCAAGAGATGTACCTATGATAGTAGATCAAATTTAAAAGGTGACAAGAATTCAATTGATTTTTTGTATGACAATGTAACAGAATAAATGATTCTGTTCCCAACTTTATGTACTAACTTCGTCCAAATTCCCAGTGAGCATATAAGCAATAAGAAGAGCATCCTAAGGTAACACATTGACAAGTTAACAGAATCATACCAAGCAGTAAATTCTAAAATTCTTCCATATTTTACTGTCGACTTGCACTTGTCTCATATGCTTAAGATCTTACCACATGCCAAAAGAGCAATACATCCATTTAGTTACATCATTGCAAGGTTATTACACTCGAACCACCTGCTCAGGAATATATAGATAAGGTAAATTTGAGTAGAAAGCAAGAAAGCTTGAAGCATACTTGAGCTTGAGTTGAATATCAGATGTCAAAAGAATGGAATAAAATGATACCAGCTTCTATGGAAGCCCATATAATGTCCTTAGCTTGTTCCTTTCCTTGTGGTCACCACCATCACATGTTTATATATCCAACCAATCACTCATAGGACCACATTCATACAAACTACACCAAAAAGGTAGCCTAAATTTTTTATTAGCCCATATGTGAATCTTCATGACGTATCATGGGTGGATTCCAGGTAGATGGATTCAATCGCTCACTAGTTAAAAGAAAAAAGAATCAACAAGACGTAAGCTAGCTAATGCTAAAGCAATACAAAATTCATCAGTTTTCACACTTTGACAAATCTAAGGCCGGCAAACTGTCATGAAGTTTGGCTTTATGGCTTGAATAAGTTAGATGAGATCATCATATCAAGTAATCATATCAAATAGAAAAAAAGATTATAATGTGACAACGAAATAGCCAACTGGGTCTTTATTTGAGTTTTTTTCTATCAAATTGACAGCACCATTCATTTAGACATCCAGACATGAGTTGTCTCACTACGCCAAGTTGAATAAGTCATTAGCTTGGTATTCCAGTAAATGGACTATTCAACGATTGAATTTCTAATTTAACTCATTCTCAAGGAAAGCCATGCAATTGTGACATTTGTCCATACCCATAGCAGTCTCAGGTAATAAGCAAGCAATCCAATTAGCGGTGTTGTTAAAATTGACTCAGTATCAGTATTGAATTAATACACCTTGAAATCTAAAAGAAACTATTTGCTTAAAGTGGTTGATGTAGCCAATGTTGCACCGATGTGCCAAAAGAAAAATGTGACATGCAAGAACAAACAAGTTATAAGTAATTGAAAGTAGGGTGTTCAAATGAATCCTAATTGTATAAACAAACTCCTTAACAGTTATCCAAATAAGATGTCAAAATTTTATTACAAAAGATAGGATCCATGTAAACAGTGAATAAAAAGGGTCAAGAAAATTTAACGACATAGAATTGCCAAATTCTAGAATATATCAGTGTTGTTCACCATTCGATTGATAAAAAGAGTAACATTTCTTCACATCAGCCTAATTAAACATTTTTTTTTATTTTTAACAAAAAGCCTAATAAACTAAATCATCTTTTGCATACATTCTCAGATTAAAGAGGAGTAACAAAAAGAAGCTACCCAAATAAATATACGGATCCTTTTCTTTTGTCCAATTCAATGAATTACCCTATTTCTATAATTTCACTAACTAAACATATATCATGAACTTTATCCACTATTCTCATCCATACCTAAAATTAGCCCAAAAGGACAAGCATTGTGATATTATTGATCACTCCTTTGTCCTCTCACAGGCTAATTTTAACAGAATGATCTGGTATGTGATTGTTGGAATATATTTAAACAGATCAATATGAAACTACAGCTAACTCAAGTTGAAAAGGATTATCGTGGCTGAAGCGTGATAGTCATTGTCCTTAAAAATTAGTTTTCTGCCCCTCTCACTAGCAGCATTTTGATCCCTTCTCACTAGCAGAGAACCAAGGAAGAATAGAAAGAGAACATGATGTAGGTGGAGGATAAGGCCCATGATTGACATCTCTATTTCATAATGTTCTTATTTTAATGAGATTGTGCCTGAGTCTTTATTTTGGATAAGGCCCAGGATTGGCATCCAACAAAGATTACTCCCTACATAACATGCTTTGGACCATCAACATTCAATATACCCATTTTTGTTCCAAAGCGATCCATGTTCAAGGTAACCTTGGGCAAATGCCCAAAATTTACTTTGCTTATTAAATCAGCAAAATCATATAGTAATATAAACACTACACACCTTGCACAAGAACAATCTGCGATTGATCTCGGTACCATATCTACTATGGAAAGTTTAATGAAGACTGAATCATTATATTACATAAATTTATTCAAAAAAAATTGTTTGTCGAAAACCTTATTGTTGAGGCTAACATTCTTCATTGGGAGAGCAAGAAAAGAAGTTGGAATAACAGTCTCTCTTGTGAAGCATGCAGAACTTTCCTACATGGTAGCAATGGAATCTGATCCAAAGGTAGCGGTAGTAGTACAATCGTGAAAGCACAACTCCACAACTCCACAATGAACAATCTGTCCTACCTCCTCGTTGTATTGCCCTAATCCCAACCATGTGTTACAAGTCCAAAATTGCATTCTTTGTCCCTTACATGTAGGGAGAAACAATTTAAATTTTTTGCATTTCATCACTCGGTAGCTATGGACCTTCTAGTTTCAAACCCTCTTGAAATCAGATTACAATTCAAATCGGAAACTCATGTGGATATGAAACAATGTTGGGGATCTTACTGGCATGCCAATGTAGACAATACGTCCATGAAGAAGCAATGATGGCAAATCCGGGGGAGGCTTTCTCGGCTTGTGTTCGTTGTAGGAAACAGAACGTTCCACCTGAATAAGACAATTAGTAAGTAGAACTCATAGCAACATCTTAACTCATATAAACGGTAACAGACAATTATACAACATTATATAGGATGCAAGTAAAAACTCATAATTTACATTGATTCTCACAACTCAATTCCAAACAAAAGCTCCGTTGTTTTTTGGGGGAAAAATTGATCTTTTGCTCCTAGAACTGACGAATTTAAAGAAAAGTTCCGCCCTTTCACTCCTCCTCGAAATTTGCTCACCTGCGCAGGCGTGGCCATGAGTTTGGGGCTGTCAAAGAGGTCGAGAAACGGCGAAATCTCCGACATCGACGGCGGCATGGCGACGAGATCGGGATTGGCAGCGGCGACGGAGGCGGACTTCTGGAACCTAGCGCGAGCGCCGTGACCACCGAACTTCTTGGGCTCGTAGCACCGGATGTCGGCAACGAGGAGGGTGTGGTCGTAGCCGACGAGGATGTCCTTGATCTCCTTCTTGGCCTGCTCGTCGACGTACTTCTGGTAGTAGAAGACCAGCGCCTTGGCGATGCTCTGGCGGATGGCGTAGATCTGGGAGGTGTGGCCACCGCCTTGGACGTGAATCCTCATGTCGACGCCGGTGAAGCGGTGACGGCCGAGGAGGAGGATGTGCTCGAAGGCCTAGTAGCGGATGATCTCCGGCTTCACGAGCTCGATCGGGGACCCGTTCACCTTGATCAGGCCACGGCCTCGCTTACAGTACGTGACCGCGACGTCGTTCTTCTTCCAGCCTAAGCACTGGATGGATTCGATTGCAGGAGCAGCAGGAGCAGCAGGAGCAGGAGCAGTCGCCATGATTGACCGTGGGAGCGAGAGAGAGATGCCTAGAGTTTGGTGACTGATGAAGGGGGGAGAGAGAGGCGGCCAGCGAAATTTCTGTGTGAAAGTTAGGGCATTGAATAAAAAGGGGGGAAACGAAAAAAAAGCTGAAATTTTAAGCGCTATCCAAATGTATATTTTTTAATAAAAATGCTTATGTAACGATTAGTAGCATAGCGCTAACGAAAAGCGCTATGTAAGGAATTACTTGGATAGCGCTTTAACAAAAAGCGCTATCTAAGTGATTTTTAACTTAATTTTGATTTAGTTTTATTTTCTATTAGTGCAGAAGCGCTATACAAGAGCTCACTTAGATAGCGCTTTTAAAAAGCGCTATCTAAGTGGCGTTACCCAAGCCTAAATCTGTAGTAGTGATTTTTACTATTAATAAAAGCTCTCAAGTGATGGCTGGTGCAAGTTAGTCTCTGGACTTGAGTTTCCTAAAGAACCTTGAATGTAGGAGGATTGCATTTTTGGTTTTACTAACCAACAACAACGTAGTCATTGCTAGATACTGATTGGGTGTAGTCCAAACCATATAAAGGGGAATGACAATCAAGATCTCACTTGCTTCATCCAGTACAGGAGGTTAGTTCTTAAAAAGTTGTTATGGATCCATACCAAATTATTGGCTAAAGTAGAACAGACAAACTTGTTAGAGTAATAAGTTTGATCCGTCTTGACTATAGTATCACATATTTGACGTAGGACATTAAGATATTATTAGGGCTTAACAAATTTTTCTTGTCTTAGACATCTTAATAGTATAATTATGATGAAAACAGTAGACTACACAGTAGATGTCGCTGACAGGCTTAGATTTACGTTGAAGAAGAGTCTAGTCTCATACCAAGCAGATAATTATAATTCCAAAACAGATTTTCTTCATATACAGCTAGGCCACTATCATACTAAGGACATGATCATAGAGTAAGATCAGTTATAATCAAAGTAGGAATCAAGTTTTTTAGTCTCATAAAGATAATGGACTCGTCATGATAATCAAAGGAAAACTATTTGAAGTATTTGATATATACACAAGTAATGACAAGGAGTTGTGATCATCTTGAATGAGTGAGAGAGAAGCTTGTCATAAAGTGTTTTGAAGTGAACATAAAGTGTACGTAAAGAGTTACGAAAACTTAATTCTAAAAATAAAGATGAAAACCACCGTTCAAACCAAGCATAGACCATCACCGATTAGGAATTAGTGACACCAACGGATGGACGGCTAGCCAACGATCGGTGGCTGGCTAATAACTGCCTGGCTAGTGGTTGGCTAGTAAGCTAGCCAGCAGGCTAGTAGCCAACCAGCAGGCACGACGACTAGCCGTCTGGTGGCAAACGAAAGCAGCAAGCCATCACCTAGGCTTAGGCTCAGTTTGGGGGTGTCAAGATTTGATTTGGTTTGATTTAGATCCAATTGTTGAATAATGAATTATGCCAAAAGATAAAGTGTCTCATACTAAAACCCCTAAAGATAAGGGTTTTTTCTTAGAATCTTTCTTTAGTCCAACATCTAATAAGACTAAAGAACTATTAGGATCCTAGCGCTGTATAAATCCTTTCATCCTCTCAAAAGATTGAAAAATCAAGAGAGAAAAATAACATTAAGCTTTGGCTCAAAGGTAGAATTTTTATCTCCAAAAGAAAAATATTTTTTCTTCTCTTTCTTTCAAAGGCTAGAAACATTTGAGAGCGAGTTTGAATTCTTGGAGAACTCATGGATCATGAGAAGTTTCATCATCAAGATGAAACTTCTATTGCATTGGTTGGTGAGGAGTTGGAGATCTTTACCAAAGTTCATAGCACAGATTTCATGTAAGAGTATTTGAGCAAAAGTATGATTTCTATTCATCAATTTTAATTTATGAATACCGTAGTTTCTGGGTGTTTGCGATAGGATTACATTTTTTAAATCGACTGCTTTCTTTGTTCTAATTTGATTAGAAATCCTGATCATGTAGACTTACTGGAATGATATAAGAAACATGCAACTAAAGAAAGAGAGTTTTAAAATGAGAATGAGCTCATCTCCTACCAAAGGTGAGGGTTATATATAAGATTTTGAAGGAACATGTTATTAACCATACTTCTTAGTTAGGACATTCACCTTGTAAGTTAGGCCCGCTAGGATTTGCAATACTTCATGGGCTTCTGAGCCATTAATTGACATGGGCATATAGGCTTCCAACTAGGTGGTATAACACCACTAATGATATCATAGTGCTCAGTTGGACCGGGGTGAACACTACATTGACCGGTCGTTCGATAGCCATGTGATTTACACACCACAATAGCCAAGAGCATTAGCATGTCGAACCCTGCTAGAGGCACCAACTTCGACTCACTCATCCTATGCTCAAATGAGAACCTCAATGAGAGTATAAGAAATTTGACAGCAAAGAAAGAGAGCTTGAGAATAAGAATGAGGTCATCCTAAATGGAATGGTTAGTCCCCTTAATCATACTTCGTAGAAGTATGATTTACCTTCTAGGTAAGTCTCCTTTAGGGTTACAATGCTTCATGGGCTTCTGGGCCATTAATTGATGTGAGCTTAAGGGCTTCTAACTAGGTTATATATCATCACTAATGATGTCGTAGTGCACAGTTGAATCCAGGTAAGCTTTCCCTCGATATGCCATTCGATAGTTACATGACTTGCATGTCGCAACAGTTAAGAGCGTCAACAACAAGAAACTAATTAGGGCAACGGCTACGACTTCTTCAACGCTCAATGGAAACTTGAGAGAAGAAACCTTAAGAAATATGCAAGTAAAGAAATACAGTTTGAAAATGAGAATGAGCTCACTTCCTCTCTCTCAAATGGAAGTGTTACATATAATATTTTGAAAGGAAATTTCTTTAATCGTAGATGGGTCTTTTACCGTCTAGGTTAGGCTTGCTAGGGTTCGGAATGCTTCATAGGATTTTTAGCCTTTAAATGTTGTGGGCCTATGGGCTTTTAACTAGATGGTATTTCACAACTGCGATAATACAAAATCATTGCCACATGTACTATACTCAACTACTATTCAAAAATATTTATACTTAATTATTAGTCATAGTCTGTAGGAAAGGGTTACCGATTGCAGTACGAAACTCAAGAGAGTAAACATGGGAAGCATACTTCTTTCCAACATGGGAAGCATACCAAAAATGGAACGCTGAACTATACTATTTTTGTGGCTCAACCACGCGTCGGCGATCTACATGGCGGGCGGCTGTTGGATAAGAATACCCCCTGTTTGGGCAAAAATAACCCCAACAACTACGAGTGGGAAACTCGCGTCTTTTATTTAAAGAAACAAACAACATCAGCAACAAGACACGAGAGAGAGAGAGAGAATAGGGCATCTCATTTATCTGCCCGTCCATCCCCAAAGAGGAATCCATTTAGGGCTTAATCTGGTCTCTGGTCGGCGTTTGCTCCAGGAATAGAAATACCATCACGAAAGTGAGTTTTAGAGGACAAAAAAGGCAACAAAAAAGTATGCTGCTTGTTATTGGATCCCCGATCTTTTTTAACTCGAACAACCGCAAGAGCTCTGAGATCTGGGAGAGCCGCTGACTAAAAGCTCAGGTGCAGCTGCCATAATCATTCACAAATAAATTAAGCTCATCATCATCCATGTTTCCTTCAACGTTTCTTTGGGCAGATCTGAAACATAGGTTAGCCTGCAGGACTCTATACAGCATCTAATAGGATGGGGAGAGGAAAGATCGTGATCAGGAGGATCGACAACTCGACGAGCAGGCAGGTGACCTTCTCCAAGAGGAGGAGTGGGCTGCTGAAAAAGGCGAAGGAGCTCGCGATTCTTTGCGATGCGGAGGTCGGGCTCATGATATTCTCCAGCACCGGCAGGCTCTACGATTTCTCCAGCACCAGGTTACTCCCCTGACCCTTCTCTCTTTGTCTACTGGCCTTCTTTCTCCACGCCCTTTTTCGATTCATTTCATCTTTGTTTTATGTGCAAGTATTGATTATTAACAATCACACGCACATATTTTTGGAGGTAGTAATAATTGATAACTATCATGTTGTGTTTAAATATCATACTGAACATGATCCTTGATTGGATAAATTAGCAATAAGTTAATTATTCTTTTTGTCCTTCTTTTTTATTTGATTTGATCCAATCTAGCGCAGGCCCGGAGCAGCAAATTAAGAACCAAAAAAATGATTTTTTTTCTTCTTCTTTTTTTTTTGAGAATAAATATCATTACTGCTTAGTTGTTTTAGTGGAATGCGTTTAACATCAAGGCATGTTTATATAACTCCAAACTAAGCTATTTTAATTATAAATAATTATCTCTCCCATGAACCGAAGGAATCCAAAAGAGAAGATTATTTCTGTTGACGGGTGAATCTGCCAACCTGAGTTGTGTGTATGTTGTTGGGTCCTTCAATTGCAGCTACTGATCTACGATATCCATCGGTCCGAGCTCCTGGAGCGGGCTGTTGATCCGAGCTTGACAAACTAAATATGGTCGGGTCCGAGCAGGCCGATCAGACCTCGATCCGAGCTGGTCAGGCTCTGGTCTGAGATGTCTCCATCATGTCCGAGCTGTCTCTGCCCAGCTCGAGCTATCTTTGTGCTGGTCCGAGCTGATAAAGCTTGAGCTGTTCTAGTCTAGTCCGACCTATCTCCAAGTTGCCTGCAACATTAATAGCTCGTGAGTGAGGGCCGAACCTGGGGTCCGACCTAATCCCCTCCGATGCTTACGTAAACATGTGACTCAAAGGAGGCTCGGGGGGGGGGGGGGGGGGGGGGGGGGGGGGGGCAACTAAGGCCAATCTATTAGGTAAACATGCCAGTAGTTGTCCACCGAGCTAAAGAGAGCATGTAATGCTTAGGTCGAAGAAGGTCCAGTTTACAAAAGGTCATGTTTAGGTCGGAGAAGGTCATGTTTAGAAAATACATGAATAGTCTGCAGTCATTTCAGACTATCTAACCTCTATCATTCTTGTGAGCGTGGATCCTGCGTCCCGTGCTTATCCAAGAGATTGCCTCCAAGTGATTGCCTCCAAGAGAAGGTGATCTATTTATTGTTGCATACAGAAGAAGTTGATCTCGATCAAGCCTCTAGAAGTTGTCTCCAAGAAGACTTAGCTGAAGTTATCCGCATCCCTTCTCCCATTGTTAGGGAGACTTTTTATTGGTATGGTAAGCATTTATTACTGCCGAGTTATTGCCATTAAAGACGGGCTAACGACCACCATAAATTGGAGAAAATGATCATCATTAATGACAATCCATACGTGAGGAAGCACAATGGTTTAGGCAATAAATACCATATATGCCATGAATGCAAGCATCTCCTGAGCGTTCACAAAATAATTGTGTTGTATCAATGGCCGACATCTCCCGAGCTCAACCGCTGCAAAGGTTAACATCAGGTGATGTGGCATGCATAAGAGAGACGTGACCCTGATTGTATACCAAAATTCGACCCACGAGGTCAGCTAAGAGCAATAATAATCCCCGATCATATAACCATATTTAGACTGTGAGGTCTTCTGAGAATAATAACTATTTGATAATAATAATAATTCTCAATCGTATAGCCAGATTCATCCCACGAGGTCTTCTGAGAATAATAATAATCCCTGATCATATAGCCAAATTCGGCACGTGAAGTCTTTAGAGTTATCCTCGATCACATAATGATGTCAACCTGTGAGTGGAGTGGCCCCCGACCTACAGCCAACGTAGAGCTAGGTTGGCTTGCGAGTGGACTGGCCCACTGACCTACAGCTGAGAATTAGCTAGGTCGACCCATGAGGGGAGTGACCCCCAAACCTACAGCCGACGCAGAGCTATGTCGGCCCACGAGGAAAGTGACCCCTAACCTACAGTCGACGAATAGCTAAGTCGGCTCGCGAGGGGAGTGAGTCCCCAACCTATATCCGACCAACCCGCAAGGTGTGCCCAATCGTATAGCTAGATTGGCCTGCATATGTGTCATCCCGATCGTATAGCCAATCAGCCTGTGAGGTCTTCAGACATATCCTAATCGTATAACTAGATTGACCTACAAGGGGAGTGTCCCCTCGACCTATAGCCGACCAGCCCGCGAGGTCTTCTGAGCTGATCTATGGACCTGCGCACTTTAGTGAAAATAAAGTGGGAAAAAGGCCGATCAAATGCCCTCTTTGGATACATTTGTTGAAGATATGTCAGCTCAGCAAAAATATATTAGCCCGGTAAAAAAAGAAACCAAAATAAACAAAAGAGTTTGCTCGGTTAGCTTGTTTTACCGATAATACGCGTCCAAGTTGTTGCACGAGCTCAAATGGCAAAGGCAGTATAAGTCGTCACGTGTAAGTCATCCTGCATAGGTCATCTCGTATAGGTCGTTCTGTATAGGTCGTCCTGTATAAGTCGTCTGAAATTGGAGCAAGGTCGACACCTCCTCTGTCGCCATGTATAGATCTGCTCTGGTAAGTAGCTGATCCAAGTTGTGGGGTGGTCTATAAAGCAGAGACTTCACCAAGTCTTCACAGTGAACCCTATTTTAAGTGCAGTGATAGTCACCTGGTCACTGCAGATCTCGACCTTCAGCATTTCTGAGTTGAAGCACTTTAGGATATGTCTTAAGGTCTCCCCCTCTATATGTATCAAGGTGAAAAGGTGATCTGAGCTCTGCTTCCTCCTTTTCTCTACCATGAATTGCTGGTAGAAGACTTGGGCCAAGCTCTTGAACGACCCAATGGACTGATTAGGAAGTCCATTGTACCACTCCTTCGCGGCCTTTCGTAGGGTCGTCCGGAAAGCCCAACAGAGGAGGGGTCGTTGGCCCCTGTAACTCCATCAGTCCTTTATAGTTCTGTCTGGACGTGATCACATGGGTAGCCCACGCCATCATATTTGTCTAGGTCGATTATCTTGAATTTGGGCGACAGTGGGACCGAGGTGATTCTTTTCTTCAGGGGAGTTCGGTCCTCATTAGAGCTATTGGGAGAGCTCAGATAGCGGAAGCAGTCTTTCTGAGCCTTCCTCTTGAGGCCTACATGAGACTTACATTGAGGGATGAGACTTCACCGATAGCTCTTCATCTGTCGATCAGCAACCAGAGTAGGGCGGTAGTCCTTAGCTCTACTGAGTGAGGGCCGCAGGCCCCTGAGACCGGTTGTGGTTGAGAGGAAGCTCCCAGTCTCGTCGGCATGAGCTCTTTTAGGACGAGGGGAGAAGAATTGCTGTTGCGGTTGCTAAGAAGAAGTTGGGACGACTAGTGGGCTTGAGGCTAGCTGGGGTTGCGAACCTGTCAGTCGTTCTATCATGGCAGTTAGTGCTTGAATCTGGATGCTCACCTCTTGTGAGAATGCATGGAACTGCTCCAAACTCATAAATTATGATTCGGGCATTCCATGAGAGGAAGGACTTGGATCCACTAGGATCGACATGACATCTGCTGCCCCTTCGGGAGTTGGCCTCTCAGGCCTTTGATTGGTGGATCGAGTCATCGTCGGTGAAGACATGAATGAACTCGAATAGTTCCCACAGACCGACGCCAATTTTTGACATGTGAATCCCCGATCCAAGGTGTGTGTATGTTGTTGGGTACTTTGGTTGCAGCTGATGATCTAAGCTATCCCTCGGTCTGAGCGGCTTGAGCAGGCTGTTGATCCGAGCTGGGCAAACTAACTCTGGGCCGATCCGAGCAGGCCGAACAGACCTTGATCTGAGCTGGTAAGGCTCTAGTCTAACTGTCTTCATCAGGTCCGAGCTATCTCTGCCAGGCTCTAGCTATCTTTAGGCTGGTCCGAGATGTTAGAGCTCGAGCTGTTCCAGTCCAGTCCAAGCTATCTCCGAGTTGCCAGCAGCACAAATAGCTCATGAGTGAGGGCCGGACCAGGATCTGACCTAATCTCCTTCGATGCTTAAGTCAACACATGACTCAAAGGAGGCTCGGGGGAAACTATAAGTTCGATATATTAGGTAGACCCGCCTGTAGTTGTTGCGCTGAGCTAAGGAAAGCATGTACTGCTTAGGGCGAAGAAGGTCCTGTTTAGAAGGTACTTGAATGGTCTGAAGTCATTTCAGACTGTCCAACCTTTATCGTTCTTGTGAGCGGTCTGGAGTTGTGCGAGGCTCCTGCGACACGTGTTTATTCAAGAGATTGCCTCCCAAAGAAGGTGATCTGTTTGTTGTTTCCTGTAGAATAAATTAATCTCAGTCGAGCTCTAGAAGTTGTCACCGAGAAGATGTAGCCAAAGTTGTCCTCCCTTGTTGGGAAGAATTTTTATAGGTAGTGTGAGCCTTTATTACTGTCGAGTTATTGCCATTAAAGACGGGCTACTGGCCAGCATAAATTGGAGAAAACTGTCGTCATTGATGGCTAACCATAAGTGAGGAAGCCCAACAGTTTATGCCATAAATATCATAAATGTAATGAATGCAAGCATCTCCTGAGCGTTCACAAAATAACTGAGCCGAGCTTATCCATTGGATCAGTGTTTTATCAATTTCCATGTTTTTTAATCACAAATGTAAATGAGTTTAGCTCAAAAAAATATGTCAATTTTTTGGATTAGAAAAGAGGTCATGGCTTAATTTATCTAATCCAAAACATTTATCATACCGATAAGACTACTTTTTTTGATTAAGCATTAGTAATATATGATAAAGTTCTTTGACATCCAAACAAACTTTTTGGATTATAATCCAAATGATTTAATTAATTTGAAATATTGATACAATCTGATGAATTACTAAAGATGAAATCAAACAGATTTTAACCTTAAGTATCCACACAAACCTTAAACATTTACAAATGGTGAAAACCCCCAATATACATAATTCACTGTTGTTCCTCACTCATCCCAATATTGTGTAGGGTCCCTGGCGGGGGACGGGTAACTTAAACACTAAACAGTTACGATTAGTGATATGCTAACAACAAACCAATTCTCAATAAAATGCAGCAGAATAATAATATAAAACAAATTGAGAAAGAACAACCAAACTGGAGAAGTTGATTGCAAACACAATGATGTATTCTAGTTTGGTATCTCCGACCTACTCCAGTCCCAAGCCCAGCTTGAGATTTTCTGCTATCACCTCTTACAGACCGCAAAAGAAAACCTTGTAATTTAGCAACACCTTTGCCAATTACAAACACCAATCTCAACACCATATGATTGAAATCTCTCTAACCGAGAGCAACACCGATTATCACCAAGGCAAAACTTTATCGAGCAAAATAAGTACAATACTCTTATAGCCTTGAAGAATTGTGTATGTGTATACAATAGAGGCTAAGGAAGGAATTTCTATTCTATAGGATATATGCAATGGAGAATTGAAATTAGGGCTTTTCTTCTTTTCATGGCTCACAAAGAATATAAAGGATTTGGTGAAATTTTGGCCAAACAAAATAATATTCCTTTTTGCATGTTTAACAACCATGAATTATTTCCTATTCATATAGGAGATATTGTGTGAAAGAAAATGTCCAAATAACCCTTTTCAATGGCTAGTTTCTAATAGTCAACTCAGTCAACAGCTAGTTGATTAGTTGACTAGTGAAGGATCGTTAGCCGACTAGCGGTTCTTTATTAACTGACTAATTGTTCTTCAGTGGACGACTAATCTTAGCTAGCAAGAGTTTTTGTTTCATATTAGTCAACTAATGGTTCTTCATTGGTCGACTAGTGAAAGTCTTATTAGTCAACTAATGGTTCTTCATTAGTCCGCTACTAGCTCAAAACTGGTTGTGATTTCTGATATGCTAGTCGACTAATGCCATGTATTGGTCAACTAGTATGCTTTTAAATTCACACTTTTGAGTATTAAACCTAGCGTTTTTATAAGAGTTAAGTTCAAGATAAATCTAAGTCTTATTCTATTATTTCTTGTGTGCAGGTGATGCTTCTTTAAGCCTTTAACATAAGTTCTAAAACAAGAAAGGAAAATTACATCAAATACATAATATACACTTGTTAGATTGGATGTAGTCCTTTTGCTCCATGTCCTTGTTATAGAATTAGATATTCATTCTTGTTGTCTTATTGATGTTTTCTAGCATCCAAGTCCTTGTCATTTAATCTTAATCTTATGGCTCAAGGTTTAAGATGCACATCACCTAATGGCTGCATAGAATCACATTAATACAAGTATTATTTTTGCTCATCATCAAAACATATATTGAGAGATTCCAATATCCAACATCATTATCATAATCTCATCATGTTGCAAATGTCCTTACACAATATAGGAACTTTATCCATGCAATCACGTAACTATATATACATATTGCCATTCATATTAAGAAATCACACAAATAAAGTTGTACCACATAACATATTATTATTTTGAATCAGATGAATCAATTACAATAATTGTCGTAAGGGCATATATATCCCAACATCTCCCACTTGCACTTACGACCAATTATAGTATCTCATGCTAGTCTTATCCACTAAACTTTCCAACCAGTTTTGTGGAAATTCCTTCGTGAGTGGATCTGATACATTATCATCTATAGTAACTCTATAAAGATATATATCATGGCAATTTTGAATTTCATGTCTAACATGAAATATTCTCAAAATATGCTTTGGATCTTTACATCCGAAATGCCTTCTATGCAACATCATTTACTACGATATATTCTAATATCTTTTGTACATTTTGACATAGTGTCCTACATGGAAATCTTCCAAGTCACTACCCATCCCCGTATAGTGAAAATATATCCTGACATTGATTTATTGTCATCCATGTCACTTTAAAAACTAGAGTCGGTAAATCCCTTTACTGAAAGATTAGAGATTCCACCGTAAACTAAGAACATATCTTTAGTCCTTCTCAAGTACTTAAGTATGCTCTTTACGACAATCCAATGCTTCGTCCCAAGAATTGATTTATATCGACTGATAATGCCAAGTGTGTATATGACATCTAGTTTACTATATAGCATGAAATACATAATAGCTACTACAACCAAACCATAAGTAATCTTACTCATACGTACTTTCTCATACTCAGCCTTAGGAGACATGTCCTTGGAGAGAGTTATTCCATGACAAGAGAGTACATTTTCTTATTTGGAGTTTTCCATATGAAACATCTTTAGCACAGTATCTATGCATTTAGACTGAGATAATCTTAGTATCCTTTTGATCTATCTACATAGATTTCTGTACAAATTATATATGATGCTTCTCACGCATCTTTTATGAAGAAGTTTTATAACAATCACACTTTAATTGATTGCAACATCACTATGTCGTTACCAATCAGATGTATATCATCTACATGAAATATGAGGAATGAGACAGCGCTCCTACTGACCTTCTTATATATGCATGGTTCATTATCATTTTTGATGAATTCATACTTTTGTATGTGTCACCAAATTGGATGTTCTGGCATCTTGATATTTGCGTTAATGCATAAATAGATTTCTATAGTCTGTACGTTTTTGTGATGATCCCACTAACTTCGAATCCCTCTTGCTAAGTCATGTATACTGTTAAGTGTATATTTTGTATATATTTATATATCCTCATCCATGCATATTTAACATTTCTTTCGCATCTTCCATACATATTCCACTCGTTTTTGTTCGTTTTACTCTTGGGGGATGTTTTGTGTATTTTCGTGATGAACGCGCTTAAAACGATGTAAAATAACGATGGGAGAAGCAAGCGAGAAAAGACAGCAGGGAGCAAAGAAGAAATGAATAAGAAATGGCCAAAATACAGGCAACACGGCCGTGCGTTGACATGCACGGCCGTGCCATCGTGTCAGCCTTCAAAGAAGAGATGGAGCTCCAGTGACACGGTCATGCAACCATCTGCACGGTCGTGCCAAATTTTTCAGAAGTTGGGAGAAGCTGCTGAAGGAGCTGACACGGTCGTGCAACCATCTGCACGGCCGTGCCACATTTGCAAAATATGGAAGAAGATACCGAAGGGGCAACGTGGCTGTGCAGCCATCTACACGGTCGTGCATGACTGTGAAACATTGGAGCATATGTGGTATAGAAACGCATGACCGAGCAACTTGGCGACACAGCAGTGTCATCCTCAAGAGCAACAGAAGTCATAGTATTGCAATTTGCTCACAATCTCCTAGCTATTTCTTCCCCAAATTATTTTTCAGTCAAATAGCACATTGTGGCGATTCCAACGCATATTTATGTGTAACTTTCTGAGCTCGGGTGAATTTTATACATTTTCTAGAAGTCAAGGTAGCGAAGCTGTAAATCCAACATGGCTGTGTCACTTTCGTGCACGGCCGTGCACCCAACTTTTCCAGATTTCAGAACCGATTCGCCACTGGGTTTTGGTGGAGTATTTAAGAGATTCTTGTGGGCAATTTTGGGGCTTCTTCTAGGTTTTATTCCCCCCCCCCCTTGGGGTCTGCTACTTTAGGTTCTATATAAGACTTTTATTGTTCTATCTTATGTATTAAAGATTTTATTTCTTCTTTATTAGCATTGTTCTTGATCTTCGCTTTGGTTATCTTGTGATGTGTTTCTCTATGATTTGTTTGTTGTTTATTCTTACGCATAATGAGTATATTTTCTTACCTAGGACGACGTTGAACCCTAGTGTAAATCATTCATGTGGGTTGATCGTTCCAAATATCGCTCTATTAGATTATTGCTAAGGCATTGCTTTGGGTGTGTGCTTACATCGATTTTATTATTAGGATGCTACTTAACTCTCGTTCCCGACGAGAAATCGGGAATTGATTTGATGCCATTAGTGATGAATCGATTTTCTGATAATAAGGCTCCTACGAGACATCGGGCCTAGGTTATTAGAGCAACTAGAATGAGGACCTCCGATGAGACATCAGAGTCCCAATAGAGATCCAAGCCATGCTTCGAGTTCTCTTTGCTGTTAGACGGGGAGAGAATGAGGATTGAGACTAAACACTCATCGACAGCTTTATTCTTTTAAAGTGAGAAGCTAGATCAATACCACGTTTGATATGCATTAAAGGAGATACATAGCCCTGGTATCGTTCCCTTTTCGTTATTTTTAGCATAATTCCCACATCTTCGATATCATTCGTGTAGAAAATTAGATCCCCAATTAATCGGTATCCAAGCACTGCCTCCATGTGTTCGACACGTAGATTACTACGACACCATATACTTGCGGTTATTATAACTTCCTAACAAGTTTTTGGTGATGTTGCCGTAGAGGCAATCGGCTTGATATTGATTTAATTGTGAATTTGTTAGACCACGTATAAAAAAGAAGAGTTTTTGTAAATAAATAAAAAAATCCTCTGCCCCACCCTTTTACTACTTATTTGTTATACTAATGATCTCTTTTTAGTTCTTCTATTTGTTTAGCCAGGTGAACATGGAGCTGCGATGTGGATACCAGAAGAGATGTTCATTGAGGATTTTGATGTCTCGGCATGCCAGGATGCTTAGATGGGAGTTTACGATTACTTTCCACAGGTTGTAAAGAGCCGCGAGATTTGTGGTCTGTAGGGACATGCATCCATCAACTGCCTATATAACACCTATCATTATGACCCAAACCCATATACTTACGACCATTACCCAGATCACTCCCATCAATATCCTCCAATATATATGTCTCCTCCACCAGAAGAATCAAGCCTTGAAACCCTGCTAGCAAATTTGAAAACCAAGGCCTATCGACTGATCTTTCCCTCACCACTACGATCGACACCCACATAAAGCAGATTGCCCAAAATTTGAACCAGACTTCCCAATCACAAGGGCATCCTGAACTGAATTCATGGGGTCATATCTCTGAGATTACACCAATGGAGGACGAGCATCTGGAAGGACCATTCGACTTAGTACATACTTCTACCGTCCTTCCATGGTGTAGCGGAGGAGAGTCTAACGCATCGCCGGCCACTTGCATCACAGGAGGTAATTTATCTGAACAACATCTTATCGATTTTAATATAGATTCCTCCCCTTATGCAGGTGATATCGTTGATACATAACACGCCGACGACATTATCCAATATTACATTTCAGATAAAGATGAGATGGATGATGAGATGTTTGTTAGACTTGAATGACTCATGATCCAGCACTACTCAGATAGCCTCGAGGTTTGCATGGGCGAGAGCGGGATATCTGAAATAGAAGAGCCCACGCCACCATTTTCTTTTGATCAGATCCCCTATTTTGTGACATGCAGGAGCATCGAGAGGACTGCGACGCACATGCACACCTACAAGGAGGACGTGAGTTCGGGTATAGACTTGACGATTGATATCAGCAAACCCGAACCATGTCCACCTCCACTACTACTATCACAATCGCTCTCCACCCTATCAGAGTCTCAGCGTCGACATGATGCCGTACAGGGAGATCTCTTGAACCCTACATACTCCTTTTCTGAATCCCATACTTTAATTCATTCCTTTTTAGATTCAAATATTTCTGACACCTCGTATGACATGGATATAATATCATCGGAGATATACATGCAGCACCTGACCATTCTGGATATGATAAAAGCGAGGATCCAATCATACCATATCTCAAGGGTAGCATAATTTCTCCATGGAATATTCGTCAATCTTTTCTAATACATCTTACACCTTTTGACGATGATCTCTGTACAAATTTTATTAGGGGGAATGAATTTTCTCATTGGACCGACACAGCTCGTCATTTGCAAGTTACTGGTGGACACCTTCAGGGGATGTTGTGAGCTGTGTCGCTGGGGGCCAATGATATTCTTGGATTAAAGCAGTAGCCACAAAAGCAGCAGGAGGAATAGCTGCCTGCACCATTGGAAATTCTTGATCCACCTTTTGACCAGGTGCATCCTACCCAGTAGTGTAGAATTTTACTTGCTTTTTAGAATTGTATCTTAATAATCTCGTCCTCCTCTCATTAGCGAGAGGAGCGTATTAGGATTTAGAGATTAATAATAAATTTCTCACTCCTCAATTGCTTCACGTGTTATCATTTCAACCCCAGGATCCTATTCACGCCAACTTCCAAATCCTAGCTCCGATCTCTGCAATATTTCCATTGCATTCCCCCTATACATGAGCCCTTGTTATGCACAACCCTATTTTATTTAGGGCGATGCTCCATTCTAGCTTAGGAAAGGCACTCTCATACATTTCATAATTTCTCATGTATTTAGTGCATTCACATAACATCTCTCATTCCACCCCACCCCCCTTGCCCCCCTACACACACACACACACACACACACACACACACACACACATTGCCCTCCCCTATTTTCATTGCCCTTGCATTTCACTTCTTTTACGCATTGAAGGCAATGCGTCGTTTAAGCTTGGGGGAGACGTTTCACGCCTAACTTAGGGGTGAAATGAAAAAAAAATGAAAAATGAAAAATTTAGAAAAAATTGAAGAAAGGATCCCCCGATACAAATTCTCTCGTATGTAATTCTATATATATGCTTAATTAGATTTACATTCCACATATATGTTCTGGATATCTTTATGGCATGACTTTTTCTTATTCTCCTCATGACCTCATTTTTATTTCATTCCCGTGAATAAGTACGAACTTCAATTTCCTTGTCTTCGAGAAGATTTAGATCGATCTTTTTGTTCAGCTATTGCCATACATATGTTTAGGTTATCCCAATTGTGTAGAATAGGTTTCAGCTTGATGAGATTTGGCTATGGATGTAGCTTAGTTGCCCTTAAGCCATGTGTGGTTCATATGTGTCACGACCCGCTTCCCTAAAATGGAGGCGAGTACGTGAAAAGGTCCGCACGAGAGTGGAGCTGTGAAGCCCCAAACCCGATAAGCGTCCACAATACAAAAACAGGTCCCTGTAACCACAACAGAATAGCAATAATAACGCAAGGAGAGACTGAAATAAAATTCACATCTCACAAATATTGTCCAACATCACAATTAAGTTCAACATCCAGAAAAGCCACCAGGCTAAAAGAAAAGAGTCTAAAGGCCCAGAACAAGGCCAACAAAAGAAACGACATAACAAAATATAGGTGCTACGCACCGAATACAAAACAACTGTCTAACAAAAGTAAAACACACGAAGACACTAGGACTGGTCCCCAGTGTCCACGTACTCCCCGTCAAACACAAGCTCGGGCTCGGCGTCAGCAAACACCTCGTCCTCAACGAGGTACTCAGGCTCATGTTCTAACATGTGTCACCCAAAAGAGTAAAGGGGCACATGTCAGCAAGTCTAAAAAGACTTGGGCAAGGAAACTGATAGTAAGGCAACTAGCAACCTAGCAGTTTAGTATGATGCATGGCATGACAGTTAAACATGATGCAACAGTTTAAAAGAGAGGCGAGCATGCACAATGTAGCAAAAGCTACCAAATCACTAATCACTTATCATTTAACACTTATCACTTATCACTTAGTGCATAGAGAGTCCACCTGCTGGCCAGCTCGTGGCTCAGGCCGCTTATCTCTACCACTATTAATCACTTGTCACTGGTAAACACTTAGTGCATAGAGAGTCCACCTGCTGGCCAGCTCGTGGCTCAGGCCGCTTATCTCTATCACTATTAATCACTTGTGCACTAGAGAGTCCACCTGCTGGCCGGAGTGGCGGATCAGGCCAACTCGGGGCTCAGGCCGCTTATCTCTTACCCCACCCATATGTGTCGAGCGTTGGGGTTTCCAACTCACTAAGCTCGCTTCTGGAACACGAGCCAGGAATATAATATTGTAGCGTGCGCTACGCAATCACGATGAATAATCACTATGCAAAGACATGAACAGATATTTGCGTACCGTTAACTTAAATTAAACGTGACAGGTAAAATGCAATGACATGGCAATTAAATTGCGTACCGTTAATGGAAGGTAAACATGACATGGTAATTGTGCAACATGCTAAATGTCGGAACTAGCTTCGTTGTCAAGCTAGTTCCCCAATTTGCGCCTAGGCGAGTATCATTTCGTCGCCTAGCCTCTTTTACGCCTACAACATGCAAATGGCCTAAAACATGGCCTAAACCCTAAGTGGCAAGTTTCACTTGCCTAGCACCGGGGATGACGATCAACCTCGTCACACGGATGCTATCTACGAGGAAATCGCGAGAGGAGACGGAAGGAACACTCCGGGGAACCCTAGGATCAAATCTGGAAGAGATTGGAGAAGTTTGGGGAAACTAGGGTTTTGGGGGATTTGGAGATTTTGATGGGTTTTGATGGAGATTTGGGGAAGATGAGGGGTAGATAGAGTAGATGGATGGATTGGATGAAGGTTTTAGGGCTTGGAGTGAAGGATTGAAGCTTGGAGGAAGATGGGGGATCAATGGGGGCGATTTTAGGGTTTAGGGTCGAGTTGGAGGGGAAGAAAACGTTTGGGTTGGGTATTTATAGGCTAGGCTGGCGGCTAGGGCAAAACTAGGGTTTACAGCACTAGTTAGTCGGTCAAAGAACAACCACTGACCGACTAGTTTGACAACTAGTCGGTCGGTCGACCAACGCAGACCGACTAAGTGTAAACAGTAGCTACAGGTGAAATTAGGATCTAGAATTAGTCGGTCCATGAACAAGTACTGACCGACTAGTTTAGCATCTAGTCGGTCGATGAACGTTCTTAGACCGACTAAGAGTAAACAGTAACTGATACAAAAATAAGATGATGAGTTAGTCGGTTCAAGAAGCATTGCTGACCGACTAGTTTACAACCTAGTCGGTCAACCAACGTTCTTAGACCGACTAACGATAAACAGTAACTCCTGAGAAATTTAGAAAGCTAACTAGTCGGTCCAAGAAGGATTGCCGACCGACTGGATCGTCATCTAGTCGGTCGGTGGCCCTTCTTACACCGGCTAATGAGCACAGAAAAGTTCCGATACGGAGCGCGAGGCCCCGTGATCGAATCCTAAGACTCCTAGGCTTGATCTAATAGTTAGATATGACCGTTATGAAGCCCGTCACAAACGACGTACTTCGAAATCGACGATCCTAAGGAAGAATCGAGAAAATACGACGAATCGATCGAAAATGAAAGTTACGGAGACGAAAACCACACAAGAGGAGAAAACCCACCAAAACATATATTATATTATAATAAATTCAGATACAAGGAAACCAGTCGTTACAATATGCTTCAAAAAATGATGAATACAAAAAATGAATGAAAAAGAGTTTGGAATAAGTGCATCGTTCTCCCAGTCCCACTAAGTAGTCGGGTCTCCATGCCTTAGGAAGCATTAGGGATTCACGTCGAAAGGTGAGATTTGGTAAGTGCACTAAATAGAAATAAATAGTCTTGGGTGATTCGAGAGAGTAGACCCAAGTGGACCTTCTTGGCCTAATGCCCTAGATTCGTCTGAGTCAGGAGCCATTGGCCGAAATCTCATTACGAGGATTACCTAGGGCCCATGTATATTAAAAATATGTTGAAAAAATATGTGTATATCTTTATATCAACCATGTCTATCACCATGACTTAGAAAAAAATAGCTTGCCATAGCCAACCCTTGAGTGTTGAGGCCCTACGATACACTTTTGAGTTTTTACCTTCATGAGTGTAGGACAATAGTTGAATTTTTATCAATCTAAGCCTATTAGAAGACTATTTCGTGGACTTTGTCTTTTTCACGGGTGCATCTGTTAAATTTGAAATCATGTTGGAGATTAATGTTTTTGAGTCATACGCCATATAGAATTGGTAGAGTGATGTGTGCTTAGATCGAAATATAATTTTGTCATATATATGATTTACATGCATTGTTGATTTTAGAGGGTGATCTTCAGATCTTCTTAACAATCTCTCCATGTTCTTCATTTATATATCTTGTCTTGCTCGGTGACAAGCGAGAGTTTAGCTTGGGGGATTTTGTTTAGTGTATATTTTGTAAATATCTATATATCCTCATCCATGCATATTTCACATTTATTTCGTATCTTCCATACATATTCCACTTGTTTTTGTTCATTTTACTCCTAGGGGGATGTTTTGTGCATTTCTGGGATGAACGTGCTTAAAACGATGTAAAGGAGTGATGGGATAAGCAAGCGAGAAAATATGGCAGAGAGCAAAGAAGAAATGAAGAAGAAAGGGCCAAAATACATGCAACACGGCTGTGCGTTGACACGCGTGGCTATGCCATCGTATCAGCCTTCAAATAAGAGATGGAGCTCCAGTGACACGGCCATGTAGCCATCTGTACGGCCGTGCCACATTCGCATGCATGAATTACAGAACATTGGAGCATATGCGACATAGCGGCGCACAGCCGAGCAACTTGGCGACACGGCCATGTCATCCTCAATAGCAACAAAAGCCACAATATTGCAAAAAAATGAATTTCTGCTCATAATCTCTTAGCTATTTCTTCCTCCAAATTATTTTTTCAATCAAAGAGCGCATTGTGATGATTCCAACACATATTTATTTGTACTTTTTTGAGCTCGGGTGCATTTTATACATTTTCTGAAAGTCAGGACAGCGAGCTGTAAATCTGACACGGTCGTGTCACTTTTGTGCACGGCCGTGCGCCCGATGTTTCCACATTTCAGACCGAATTCGCTACTGTGTATTGGAGGAGTATTTAAGGGATTCGTGTGGGCAATTTTGGTTGCTTCTTCTTGGTTTTATCCCCCCGGGGACTACTACTTCAGGTTCTTTGCGAGACTTTTATTGTTCTGTCTTATGTATTAAAGATTTTATTTCTTCTTTATTAGCATCATTCTTGATCTTCTCTTTTGTTATCTTGTGATGTGTTTCCCTCTGATTTGTTTGATGTTTATTCTTATGCCTAGTGAGCAGACTTTCTTGCCTAAAGCGATGTTGAACCCTAATGTAAATCATTCATGTGGCTTGATCGCCCCAAATATGGCTCTATTAGATTATTGCTAGGGTATTGCTTTGGATGTGTGCTTACATCAATTTTATCATTAGGATGCTACTTAACTCTAGTTGCCAACGAAAAATCAGGACTTGATTTGATGACCTTGGTGATGGATCGATTTTCTGATAATAAGGCGCAGACGAGACATCGGGCCTAGTTATTAGAGCAACTAGAATGAGGACTTTCGAAGAGACATCGAAATCCTGATAAAGAACTAAGCCATACTCCAAGTTCTCTCTCGCAGCTAGTGTCACGCCCCACTTCCCAAAACTACAGAGGCGAAGCGTGATTAAGGCCCGCTTAGACCGGAGCTGTGAAGCTCGGACCCAATAAGCGTCTGTGTGGTACTCCAAGACGAAGGAACAAGTCCCTGCAGAAAAGTACGGAACAACAAAAGTACCGAAATGGAAACATTCATTTTATTCCAAACCAACATCCAGAAAGTACTGAGAGTCTAAAACAAAAAGCCTGACACGGCTACAACAACTGAAAGTAAACTACTGGTACAAGCACCCAACCTAGACAGAAAGGGTAAATGGTGCTACGCACCCAACTAAAAAGCAGTAAGAACTTTGGAACAGCAACGTGAAGACCTCTAGCTCTGGTCCTCCTCGGGCATGTACTCTGGGTCGACGTCCTCAGTCTCCACGTACTTTGGCAAGTCTGCCTCGTCCACGAACTCCGGCTCGACACCTGATGTACAGCACCCAAGAGAAAAGGAACTGTACGTCAAGTAAAGTCTACACAGAAATATTAGACTCTACTGCAAGTGTATTTTAATTTAAAACAACGATTTACTGGTTAATTATCATGCTGGGGTTATAACATGGCATTTTAAAGAAAGTAAAAGAGCAAGAAAAGTAAAACGCGTCAAGCAGTAGCCGTAGCGTGTGCTACCACGGGACTAACCTAAACGGGTCAAGACAAGACGGGTCAAGACGTGACAAGACAAGACACGACACGACAAGACACGAGTGACTCGAATGGTTCACGCCTTACGGTTCGAGGGGGATCAGACCCTCTCCCCGTGCGCACGCTCAACCCTACCCCAACCCAAGTGCATAAGACAAGACAAGACAAGGGATCACTCACTCTGTCAAGTGAGTACCATATTCGCCCGCAAGCTTATTTATCGTGACAAGGGTTCACTCTCCTGGCTTGGAGAGTGCCCTATTCGCCCGCAGGCTTGTGTATCCGTACAAGGGATCACTAGATGAGTGCCATATTGCCTGTAAGCTGTGTATCCGTACAAGGGATCACTCGATGAGTGCCCTATTGTCTGCAGGCTCTGCATAACAAGACACGACATGACAAGACAGGGATGGTTCTTCTAGGGGGTCCACACGCACGCACACACAAGAAAACCCTAAGGTGTCAAATGTTGTTGTTGCGCTTAGACTTCGTCGTCAAGTCTAAGCTGTCAAGGGGTGTCCCGGACGCTATCATTTCATGTCCGGTTCTCTTTGTTTATATTCTTACAGTTCTTAGGGCCTAAGGCCTAAACACGGCCGAAAGTACAAGTGGGTACACTTGCCTGCGGTGGCGAGTGCGTCGTCTGTCCGGAGCGTCCCGTCGAAACGTCGCGTCGGCGATGGTCCGTCTGAAACAGGATCACGGCGATGTCAGATCATGCTTTTCATCAATCCTATTAGGGTTTGTTTCTCTAATTGGCGGGACTACCCTAACAGTCAAAAATTCACGTTTTTTATGTTTGTTCAGTCTAGATCGACGTCTACCCTATGTGCATAGAAAATTTGTCCGTTCGTCGATCTTTCCTACGGTGGGCAACGTTTTACAGATGCTGAAATTAACTTTAGTTCGCGTTGATAAATTTTAAATTAGGTTTCGATGAACTACGGTGTGGGTTTTACTACTCGTTAGGGAAACCAACCTCGTGACGTCGTCCAACAAGCAGAAGTCAGGTCTGAACGGCGAAACATCGGCGTTGTCTGGAACTCCTCGACTGCAGGTAGCGCAGCGAGGTATCTCGGGACAGCGGGGTGGTGGCGTGAAATTAGTGAGCTAACAGCGATCCTCCTCCCTTTGCGAGTAGCGCAACAGATCTTCACGATAACGGCGACGTCGGCTAAAAACACGTGCGTACGGCAACGCACGTGATCTTTGAGAGTCCAAGGGGGCTGTCGGTAGATAAAGTAGGACCAGTGGAAGATGCTCCGCCCTGTGGGTGGCTGACGGTGTGAGCATACAGCGGTGGGTGGCCGTGAGAATCTGGAGAGGATAGATTCACGCAACGTTCGTTGTCGCACGTCTCAGCGGAATTCCAGCAATGAACAGAAACAACACGAAATTGCAGAAGGGAAAGGACTTCAAGACGAAGCCAACGGCTGTGGAGTTGACGACGGGGGTGGTCGGAGGTGGTCGTGAGCCGACGTTGAAGTTCAGCTTCCAGATCTGTCAAAAACAGCCGATATGGCGTGTTCCGACGAGGATTCCCGGAGCTACAGGTGGGCTATGAGCGTAAGGGAAGTTGCAGAGTGGAGAGGGGTCAAAAGGAAACAAAGTGGCAGGGGTGATGGCTGACGGTGGCGGCGGTCAGAGGCTGGACGTGAGCAAGATGGCCGGCGGGTCAGATCGGAGTTCTTGCGGCTATGGGGGTTTTAGAGAGAGAAAATGGAGGAGAGAGAAAGTGGGCCGGAGGGGAGAGGTGGCCGACGGCCAGGGGAGGTCGGGGGTGAGGTCAGGTGGCCGGAGGAGAGGAAGAAAACACAGCTAGGATGGGTTTGCGTGAGATGTTTTTGCAGCTAGGGGTTGTTTCCTTAAAATGAAGAAGGGTTTTGCTATTTATGTTTGGGGTTTTGGCTAAATGTGAGAGAGAGAAAGAGATAGGGAGAGTGGAGATAGGGGAAAGGGGGGATGTGAATAGTGGCTGTAACTAATTGCCATGATACGTTGGAGAAAAATTTGGGATTTGATTAGTTTGAATTTCAAATTGATTAGCGACTAAACAACGGTTGAAAGTTGATTAGGGGATATCTTCCACTACGAGCATCGGAAAAATAATCCGAAAATACCGGGACGATCGTGGAACGAGAAGTATGGGGCTACGGGGTCCGATCGCGTGCTACACCTACCAGAAATTATCGTAAAATCGGAAACTGAGTATTGGTACCAAAAGACCAAAACGCCCTTCCTCTCAAAGCTGCTTTGCGAGTAAAGGAGCCGTGAAATGACGTTCCTAAAAATTACTATAAAATTCTACACTTCCATACGGTCACAACGGCATATCACATCATATGTACCGAAACCAAGAAAGAGCCAAATAAAATACGTGCACGAAAAGTACGTGCACGTAGAAAATACGAACGGTCGAAAAGCGGCCGTTACATTCTACACACCTTAGAAATGATTCCGCCCTCGGAATCACTTATACTAATAGTAATAATATCTATAAACACTTAAGCCTATAACTCCCATCTTCCACACAAAGATCTCCAATCTTATAACTTCATCATCGTTCCTCAAATAATCCATCATAACTCGTCTCTCCACTGGCTAATGCTACAACTAGGACTCTATCCTATCGCTTAACTACGAATCCACATTATCGTCTACCAGTCGTCAATCATCTTGTCTCCAATATATTATCCATCATATCGACTCATAAATATATTCTCCATAATCAACGAACTATCAGACCACCTCTATCCTTACCCCCATCATCTAAACTCCCAATCATATAAAATCTGCCTTCCTAACTATCCATTCATCTCAACATGTCGTGTTATCTCCAAGGTCTTCTCACGTCAACTTAATAACCAAGTCTTGATGCGCTAAATGTTCTACTCCTTCTCACGATCACCCTAACCCATACCATCCCGTCTTAGCTACTCCCATCTACCACTCGTCTAAGTTTCAGATCCAATAAGCACTCATCTCCCTGCGTATAATTTCATCCAACTAGCATTTCCATTGTGTCCTTCACGCATTCGTATTATAAATAAGTCTTGAACACCTCGTTCTGTTCATCCGAAAGAAATCTAATCTAATATCCTTGTGTTCAAAATCAATTAATCACCGTCACATCCTATTTCCTCACGCACTATACCTACCCGCACACATAATCCTATAACAATAGTAGCTAGTCCTGATAATATAACAACAATAATAACACTTCGAAGAGAGAAAGAAGAGAACAGAAAGTTTAAGGCCAATGACATATTTTAAAAACGTTGGAAGGAAGAAAGAAAAACGTGTGGGGTTGGGGTATTGGATGCGGGAAGATAGGTGGGTTGTGATCATTGTGAGCTAGTCTCAAAAATTAAAGATTTGCTTTAAAAGTAAACAAAAAGTTTTGAAACATTTACATGCAGTCAAAAAAATAAGCTAAGCTATAATATGAAAGGTTAAGTCTAAGGAATCACCTGCAATGACACCATCCACGGCTGTCATGGTATAAGCTCCACGAACAACAGTTCCTCTCTGAATAGGGGCAGGTGCTCCACCCTCAGTATGGCGATACCTCGGGCAATCTATAACGGCATGTGTGGCAGCTCCACATGCCAGACACAAACCCAGCTTCTTCCTGTAATAACTCGAATGATGCCCCGGCTTGCCACAGAAATGACATTGATCCCTGGCCTGGCTCTGTGCAGGTGCTCCTGGCCTCTTGAAATGCATCGACTGAACGGGTCCCACTGCAGGCCTAGCTACTGGCATGAACTGTTCCATCGATTGCTTTCCTCCACCAGCAGGAGGATCAGGAAGACGCGATATGATCTCATGATTCATGGCGGCATTCAGCACAACTCCTATGGTCGAAAAGTCTGCTGAGGACATGGAAGCCTAAATCTTCGGACGTAGCCCCTGATGAAACTGATCAACTCGGTTCTCTTCCTTCTTCACCATGTGCAGGGCAAAGCGACTCAGCATCTCGAACTCCGCCTCGTACTCTTCGACAGTCATGTCCCCCTGCTTCAGATCCACAAATCGGCTCAAAAGCTCCCTCTTAGCAGCCTTGGGGAAATACTTCTCCTTGAACATCGACATGAAGTTCTTCCACTCTACTGGCTTCTGCAGACGCCTCTCCTCAATGCGCCACCAGTTCCTAGCATTCTCAATCAGCTGCATCTTTGCTATCTCAACTCTGGTATCCTCAGGGATCTTCGTAGCTACCAGCTTCTCTTCTGTGCTCTGGATCCACTCATGATCACTTAAGGGTCCTTCCTTCCCAGAAAATGTCTTCGGCTGAAGCTCATTGAACTGCTTCACTCCAGGAGCAGCTCGTGGTGCAGGCGAAGGCGGTGGTGCAGCTGGAGCAGCCCGATGTGTCTGCTCAACCAACTGACGTTGAACCTCTAACATCTCTTTCATAATGCCCAGGAATTGGCGAAACTCGCCACTTCATCCATCCATGGTCCTGTCAGCTGAAGGTCCAACTCGAGCTTCACGTCCTCCCACCATCCTAACGACAGGAAAAAGCACAACTTAGACTCGCACATATGAATGGATAATGATAGAAGAATGTTAATACTTCTATCGTTTCGAACTTTTTGCAGAAAGAGGACCTGCATGGGCCACCACTAAAACCTGTCATGCCCCGCTTCCCAAAACTATGGAGGCGAAGCGTGACTAAGGCCCGCTTAGGCCGGAGCTGTGAAGCTCGGACCCAATAAGCATCTGTGTGATACTCCAAGACGAAGGAACATGTCCCTGCAGAAAAGTACAGAACAACAAAAGTACCAAAAAGGAAACATTCATTTTATTCCAAACCAACATCCAGAAAGTATTGAGAGTCTAAAACAAAAAGACTGACACGGCTACAACAACTGAAAGTAAACTACTGGTGCAAGCACCCAACCTAGACAGAAAGGGTAAATGGTGCTACGCACCTAACTAAAAAGCAGTAAGAACTCTGGAACAGCAACGTGAAGACCTCTAGCTCTGGTCCTCCTTGGGCACGTACTCTGGGTCGACGTCCTCGGGCTCCACGTACTTTGGTAAGTCTGCCTCGTCCACAAACTCCGGCTCGACACCTGACGTACAGAACCCAAGAGAAAAGGAACTGTACGTCAAGTAAAGTCTACACAGAAATGTTAGACTCTACTACAAGTGTATTTTAATTTAAAACAACGATTTACTGGTTGATTATCATGCTGGGGTTATAACATGGCATTTTAAAGAAAGTAACAGAGCAGGAAAAGTAAAACGCATCAAGCAGTAGCTGTAGCGTATGCTACCGACTACGGGACTAACCTAAACGGGTCAAGATAAGACGGGATAAGACGTGACACGACAAGACACGTGTGACTCGAAGGGTTCACGCCTTACGGTTCGAGGGGGATCAGACCCTCTCCCCGTGCGCATGCTCAACCCTACCCCAACCCAAGTGCACAAGACAAGACAAGACAAGGGATCACTCACTCTGTCAAGTGAGTGCACTATTCGCCCACAGGCTTATTTATCGTGACAACGGTTCACTCTCCTAGCTTGGAGAGTGCCCTATTCACCCGCAGGCTTGTGTATCCGTACAAGGGATCACTCGATGAGTGCCCTATTGCCCGTAAGCTGTGTATCCGTACAAGGGATCACTCGATGAGTGTCCTATTACCCGCAGGCTGTGCATAACAAGACACGACATGACAAGACAGGGATGGTTCTTCTAGGGGGTCCACACACACGCACACACAAGAAAACCCTAAGGTGTCAAATGTTGTTGTTGCGCTTAGACTTCGTCGTCAAGTCTAAGCTGTCAAGGGGTGTCTCTGACGCTATCATTTCACGTTCGGTTCTCTTTGTTTACATTCTAACAGTTCTAAGGGCCTAAGACCTAAACACGGCCGAAAGTACAAGTGGGTACACTTGCCTGCAGTGGCGAGTGCGTCGTCTGTCTGGAGCATCCCGTCGAAATGTCGCGTCGGCGATGGTCCGTCTGAAACAGGATCACGGCGATGTCAGATCGCGCTTTTCATCAATCCTATTAGGGTTTGTTTCTCTAATTGGCGGGACTACCCTAACAGTCAAAAGTCACGTTTTTGATGTTTGTTCAGTCTAGATCGACGTCTACCCTATGTGCACAGAAAATTTGTCCGTTCGTCGATCTTTCCTACGGTGGGCAACGTTTTACAGATGCTAAAATTAACTTTAGTTCACGTTGATAAATTTTAAATTAGGTTTCGATGAACTACGGTGTGGGTTTTACTACTCGTTAGGGAAACCAACCTCGTGACGTCGTCCAACAAGCGGAAGTCGGGTCTGAACGGTGAAACGTCGGCGTCTTCTGGAACTCCTCGGCCGTGGGTAGCGCAGCGAGGTACCTCGGGGCAGCAGGGTGGTGGCGTGAAATCAGTGAGCTAACAGTGATCCTCCTCCCATTGCGAGTAGCGCAACGGATCTTCACGATAACGGCGACGTCGGCTAAAAACACGTGCGTGCGGCAATGCACGTGATCTCTGAGAGTCCAAGGGGGCTGTCCGTAGATGAAGTAGGACCAATGGAAGATGCTCGGTCCGGTAGGTGGCCGACGGCATGAGCGTACAGCTGTGGGTGGCCGTGTGAAGCTGGAGAGGATAGATTCGCGCAACGTTCTTTGTCGCGCGTCTCAGCGGAATTCCAGCAACGAACAGCAACAACGGGAAATTGCAGAAGGGAAAGTACTTCAAGGCAAAGCCAACGGCGGTGGAGTTGATGATGGGGGTGGTCGGAGGTGGTCGTGAGTCGGCGTTGAAGTTCAGCTTCCAAATCTGTCAAAAACAGCCGATACGGCGTGTTCCGACAAGGATTTCCGGAGCTACAGGTGGGCTATGAGCGTGAGGGAAGTTGCAGAGCGGAGAGGGGTCAAAGGGGAACAAAGTGGCAGGGGTGATGGCCGGTGGCGATAGCTGTCGGAGGCTGGCTGTGAGCAAGATGGCCGGCGGGTCAGATCTGGAGTACTTGCGGCTATGGGGTTTTTAGAGAGAGAAAATGGAGGAGAGAGAAAGGGGGCCGAAGGGGAGAGGTGGCCGGCGGCCAGTGGAGGTCGGGGATGAGGTTAGGTGGCCGGAGGAGAGGAAGAAAACGCAGCTAGGATGGGTTTACGTGAGATGTTTTTATGGCTAGGGGTTGTTTCCTTAAAATGAAGAAGGGTTTTGCTATTTATGTTTGGGGTTTTGGCTAAATGTGAGAGAGAGATAGAGATAGGGAGAGTGGAGATAGGGGAAAGGGGGGATGCGAATAGTGGCTGTAACTAATTGCCATGATACGTTGGAGAAAAATTTGGGATTTGATTAGTTTGAATTTCAAATTGATTAGCGACTAAACAACGGTTGAAAGTTGATTAGGGGATATCTTCCACTACGAGCATCGGAAAAATAATCCAAAAATACCGGGACGATCGTGGAACGAGAAGTATGGGGCTACGGGGTCCGATCGTGTGCTACACCTACCAGAAATTATCGTAAAATCAGGAACTGAGTATTGGTACCAAAAGACCAAAACGCCCTTCCATTCAAAGCTGCTTTGCGAGCAAACGAGCCGTGAAATGACGTTCCCAAAAATTACTATAAAATTTTACACTTCCATACGGTCACAACGGCAAATCACATCGTATGTACCGAAACCAAGAAATAGCCAAATAAAATACGTGCACGAAAAGTACGTGCACGTAGAAAATACGAACGGCCGGAAAGCGGCCGTTACAGCTAGACAGGGAGAGAACTAGGATCTAGACTAAACACTCATCGGCAGCTTTATTCTTTTAGAGTGGGAAGCTAGATCAACACCGCGTTCGATATGCATTAGAGGAGATACTTAGCCATAGCATCTTTCCCTTTTCGTTATTTTTAGCATAATTCCCACATCTTCAATATCATTTGCGTAGCTGACTAAACCTACAATTAATGGTACTTAACCACTGCCTCCATGTGTTCGACCTATAAGTACTATGACACCAGTACGCTTGCGGTATTATAACTTCCTAACTTATACACACTATTCTAAATCATCATTTAAAAAAGCGGTATCTACATCCATTTGTCAAATTTCATCGCCATAGAAGACTGTTATAGAAAGAAGTATCTGATTGGGTTTACGCATGGCTAGTAGTGAAAAGGTTCCATTATAATCTAAACCAAGTTTTTGACAATACCATTTTTGCCACCACACCAAAATTATCTTATAGGTCTCAACTTTTTCATCTGCACTGATCTTCTTCTTGAAGATCAACTTGCTCCCAATAGGTTTTACCCCTTCGGGAACATCTTTTAAAGAATATAGTTTGTTGGATTGCATGGATTCCATTTCAGATTTCATAGCATCAAGACATTTTCCAAAATCTCCACTCTTAATTGTATGGTCATCATTAACCATGATGTTATTCTCACCAGCACCATCTATGACAAAACCCGTAGTATCTCTCAGGTAGTTGGGAACACCTACTAGCAAAGGTGTCCATTTCTATCTTTTGATCATCTGTAGCTTATGTTTCTGGAGCTTCTTCCAGTTTACCACAATGCCATCGGTCTTTTCATCAAAAGATTCCTTCTCCAAGAAGCTGGCATACTGAGAAACACTGATCTTTTGTTTCTCAGGTTGATAAAAAGATATAATTGTGAATTTTTAGATATCCCACAAACTTACACATCATGAAGTGTGCCTTTAGTTTATCTAGATTTTGCCTTTTCATAAATACAGTATAACCATGTATGTTAACAAACTTAAGATTGAGTTTCTTGCCTCTCCATATCTCATATGGAGTGATACAGATGAAACCATATTAAGTATGTGCACTGTCATTTTTTAGGCATAGCCCCAAAAGGAAAGAAGCAACACAACATTACTCATCATGGATTGCATTATATCTAAAAGATGTGATTCTTTCTCTCTGACACACCATTATGATGTGGTATGTAAGGAGGAGTAACCTGGGAGAGAATATCATTCTCTTTTAGATACGGAAGGAATTCTAGACTTAAGTGTTCTCCTCCTCGATCCAATCGAAGAATTTTACTACTTTTTCTAATTTGGTTTTCTACTTCATTCTTATACTCTACAAATTTCTCCAATGCCTCAAACTTATGTTTCATCAACAACATGTATCCATTCCTTAAGAAGTCATCGGTAAAGGTACTGAAGTAGGAATATCCACCTCTTACTTCTGTATACATTGGGCTAGATAAATCAGTATGTACGAGTCCAAAAATTTTCGTAACTTTTCCCCTTATCCCATAAAGGGTGTTTAAGCCATTTTTGGCTTTGATACAAGACTTGCAAGTTGCATAAGATTCAAAATCAAAATGACTTAAGATTCATTCCGTATACAATTTACTATGTCTTTTCTTACTAATATGGCCTAGTCTACCACAAATAGGTTTCATTTGTACTTGGAGCCTTTTTCTATTCAAACTGTAATCATTAAGTGTGGTGCTTGCATTCAAAACATAAATCCATTATTCATTGTACCAAAACCACTCAAGATAATTTTATTGAAGATCTTCGTAATATTGTTCAATCTTTCTTTATCTAATAAATAAATAGATACAATATCATATTTTGTGTATAAACAATTACGTAAAAACAAAAATATTACCACATGGCAATCTTGATGAAAATATCTACGACATTAGTGGCAATACTTGCCACTTTTCCTCTTATAGAGTTTTCTCACCATCTCTGAGTCTCCTACTTTTTCTCAGTCTATACAAACAATTTACAGATATGAGAACTTGCTCCAGTATCAAATACCCAATTCGTAGGTGACGCCCCTCCCCCGGCGTTTCGCGCGTTCACGCGTCATATGTGTGCAATATATAATTGGGGGCGTGAGATTTAAATATTTGTAACCGCAAGCGCACTGTGTTGTAGTGTGGCTTGGGGGGTCGAACTCAGGGAGGCGTGGTTGTGCTTGTGTCAAGAAGGATCAGATTCACCCCATGGGCGAGCTAGCCCGAATCAGATGATGGGTTGTCACAGAAAATAGAATGCGAGGGATAAACAATATAAAGGAAAACCCGGGACTTCGATTTCCACCCTATCGTGCGATTCTCGTCGATACGGCCTACGGGTAGGATAACGATCGAAATTAGGGTCTAATGGTGAGACGTTGCCTCTAAGAGTGATACCAGCGTCCCATGGGCCCGATATTCCGGTCGGTGCCCAGGATGATACACCAGACTTCCTGGGTTCGGTCAGTGGGCATTCTCATGTCCATTAACACTGACCGACTCCGGGAGCACTAGGCTCGCAACGATAACTCCCAACATCTCGTCCTCCCACTCCCGCGCGCTAGGATTCGATGTCTACGCTAGGGGCGTGAGCTATGGCTAGGGAGTCAACCGCCAAGTTTATTCCCCCTTGGCCCAACGGTCAAAGGCGGTCTTTTTCCCGCCGATGACAATAAAACACCCCGCGTAACTGATAGATTCCTAATCCCTATCGATATCCTAGTCCAATGGACGCATCGGGGAGGACCCATGAAGGGGTTTCCATCAAAATCCCAAATTTGGGAACTACTCACACATATTTACTAAAAAGCAATCTAAATCAAAATCGACCGTTAAAAACATGATCAAGCGATTGAAAAGCAGTAAGAGCAATGCAAATAACACTATATTAAAGTTTGGTAAAGATCTAACAACTTACAAATATCTGAAAAATTACAGCCGTCAAGAGAGAGAAAAAACAGCAAAAAATAACAACTCCCATTTCTGGAAAACCTAGGGGTCCTATATATAGAAATCGATATCATCCGATCAGTTGAAAAGTCAACCGATCGGGTGATCTACTTCGTTCTTTGGCAGTTCAGCATGGGACTTCACCCGGTCATACGGCATGGTCGGTTGAGGGTTGAAGCTGACCGGTTGGATCATCGCGCCGTCGGGTGAACCGGTCGGTTGAGCTCTCCGTGTCTTGGCTTCAGAGAGTCGGCTACAGATGAACCGATCGGGTGAAGGTCACCCGATCGGTTGGCACTCAGCATCAAATTTCAGAGAGTTGGGACGTGTGAACCGGTCTGTGAACCGACCGGGTGACTTTCTGAGGGCTCCAGCTTGTGTCCGGGTGGTGCACGCGTGCATCACCCGATCGGTTGGAAATGACCAACCGGTTGGGTGAGGGGCTGAAAGATGATATCTTCATCGTTTGACCCCCTGGATCATGCGTGACTCCTCCCGTTGCTCCGGGGACTTATGATATCTTCGTTATATGTCCCCTATGCGGGCAATCTCCTGAAAACACACAAAAACAAAGAGAAGTGAAAGAAATCGAGAAAACACAAGAAAGCGGACACGAGACGGCGGAAAACAACGGAAAAACACAAAATAAGACATGCGTGAACATATGAAATATAAACGCACGTCAAAATCCCCAAGCTGAACCCTTCCTCGTCCTCGAGGAAGACGAGTGAGAGTAGGAGCTCAGAGGGAGAAAATAGAGAGGAAGAGAGAAAAGGAGAAAACAAAAATCCTAAATCGCCCGTCAGAGCCAACAAAATCAAAAACGACACACCAAGCAAGCATATGCCAAATCACAACACTAAACCGAGGAATACGAGTCCAGACAAGTGTCGTGGGCCCACGCGGTGAAGCGCTAGTGAGTGTGGTCGTGTGCTAGCAAACGGTGTCACTATCTACATCGTGCAATAAGCTCCATATACACAAATCCAAGAAACGACACAAATATCGATTCGATTTAGAAATAGCGGTGAATATATAGCTCAAGAATGCAAGAGAAGAGTATGAGAATAGAAATGCATCATATGTCATGGACTCCACAGCTAGGGGCTCGGACATCACCACACTATCACCTAGATAATAGCTAGAAATTCCCTATTCCAAGTGTTTTCGAAAGCGACGGGGGTTAAGATGATGTGGAGTAGAACACTCGGTGCAAATTCTCGCCTTCCCTTTATTCTCGGTAAGTAGGAAAATATTCAAACTCAAATATATTTTTTTTTTGGGTTTTGGATATATGTAGTTTTTTGGCTTTTTGGCTATACAATTTTCTCTTTTCTTTTCTTTTTGGGTTTTTCTTTTCTTTTCTCTTTTCTTTTTGGGTTTTTGGCCATACACATGTGTACTCTCCCAAGTTGGAGAACGGTACATGACGAGGGGATTTGCACCAAGTAAAACAAAAAAGAAGTCGGATTCTGGACACTAGGGCAAGGGAGACATTTCACTAATCAGAGCGTAGGCTAAATGGGTTATCCTGGGCCTAACTGTGGAATCCCGACACATGCGAAATGAAGCATACGATGTATATATTCATGCATACAGAAGCAGATAAGAGAGGCAAATACCGCATATTCAAATCGAAGCATGATAATCTAGGGGTCATTCCTGGACAGGTATATAAAACAAAATCATAAAGTAGAAGCACACCAAACACTAGTCACGTCGCACGACTCACAAAAAGGCAAAATGGACACACGATGCATGAAATGCAAGAGGACTCGATATCCTAGGGTTAGTGAATGTGATTATCGATGCCATGCTAGGTGTGTGTGATTTTGTGGCAATTCATCATAGAGTTCATCTCTAGGAGAAGGAGATGAAAAAGAAGAAAAGAAAAATAAAAACACGATGAAAAGGACTCAAAAATGAAAAAGAAAGACTCAAATGATGCACAAAGTGTGACTCCCCCAAGCTGAAGTTTGCATTGCCCTCAATGCAATAAAAGTAAATACGGGAGGGTAATGAAAAAAGGGGGGGAATGCGCACCGACACAAAAAGACACGAAAGACAAGAAAAACACACAAACGAAACTGAAAAGAAAGAATAAATATAAAAATCACACCACACGACATATAAACAGAAAATAAAAATAGAAAACACACGACAAAACAAATGAAACAAACACACAAAGAAAAATGACACACGACAGCACACAGAAAAAATGACTTCCCCCAAGCTAGACGTGACAAAGCTAGCGAAATGATGTGATCGTGAATATGCAGAGATAAGCAAGGGGGAGGTCAGAAAACAAAATGAAATCAAAAAGCAGGAGATGAGGAGTCCTCGCCCTCCTCGGAAGAGGGTGTGGATGTGGGGTCGGGGGAGGCGGGGGGTGTGCGGAGAAGTGGGGAAAGAGGTGGAGGAATAGGTGCAGTGGGGGTGTGAATGATGGGTGGAGTGTCGGTGGAGGTGGGTGGTGGTAGAAGTACGGCGACCAAGGCGGTGGTAGAAGGGATAGAAATGGGGAGAGAAGACGTGGTGGTGACGGTAGTGGATGGCGGTGGGAGTGATATGGAGCGCACCTGCAATTTCTTGCGGTGCACGTATGCAGTGACGGTGGAGGAGGGAGGAGGTGGTGTGGGGGCGACAGAAGTGGTCGTGAGAGGAGAAGTGGATACGGGGATGGGAATAGATGTGGGAGGGGGAGATGATCGCCTAGGTGGGGGTGAAGGAGGTGGGGATGGGTGGAATGGTGGAGGGGAAGAATTTGATGGGGGAGGTGACGATCGTCGAGGTGGTGAAGGTGGTGGTGAGGGGTGTGGTGTGGGTGGTGGTGGTCCGTGGACGTGAGTGAGACGGCGGAGGATGGCGGCCACGTTCCTCTCAAATGCGAGGAAACGTGGGTGAGTGAGAAAGGAGGACGGTGATGGGTCCGAGGGGACAGAGGACGTAGCAAGAGCATGGAGAGCAGCGATCTCGGCCTCGAGACCAAGACGAGCTGAGGCCTGGCGGCGACCAAAAGAAGTGGACTGACGTGAAGCAGATGTGGTGCCAGGAAGTGATGTGGAAGTAGTGCCGGCGGTAGTGGTCATGCCGGCACTGGACACAAGGCCGGAGAGGGCCTCAGAAAGATCCTCAGCAGTGATAGGGCCAGGAGCACGGGTGGTGTGACTCGGGCCAGCCCCGATATCTCCCCGGGACGCAGGGATATCCTGCTCGCCTAAGCGGGCGGTAGGGGAAGGTGGTCTGCGTGTGTCCTGGGGAAAGAAAGGAAGGCGCAACCCTGCTAGAAATTCGGGATCGGGCGGAAAAGTCCAATCTCCCACTAAAGCTATAGTCATGCGAGCGGGGTTGGGGAGAATGGTGTAGGGGGCTGGGGGTGGCCGTAGTTGAAATTGAAACGACGATCAGGGCGGGGCTTAATCATATGAATATGCCACAGGACATCCAGATCTAGATGTGAGGGTCCTGCGACAGTGGGAAGACCTCGGGGGATGGGGATATTAAATTAGGGATAAGAAGCAATGATAGTGATTATTCCCCCACAACAAAGCTTGCCCTTGCCGGCACGGCTAATCTCGAGGAGCTTGTGAACAAGCCGGTCGCCGGCATGGACGGGGATAGTAGGGGCCCTAAAGCTAATCCCATCATCGTCTCGAATGAAAGGGAAAGTCATGGCCCATAGAATGAAAAGATCAGGGATGGTCACGGTGCCTGACTCATCCTTAGGGGGAAATGCGGAGGATATGATCCGATGGGCCAGACGGAATATAGGATGGATGATTGAGGAGGCCTTGGCCTTACCTCAGGGATAGCGAGGGAGTAGGGTGAGGGAGAACCAAAACTTATCGACGTCGAATTCGGGTGGATACCCGTAGTGTCGGATAGCGTTGTCCCCAAGGATGGGGAAACCAAATATATTATTGATCGTGTTTAGGTTGGTGCGGATGGTTTTGTTACGCACCCAGAAAATGACGGTCAACCCCGACTCACAAACGATTGAGGAAAGAAATTCTAATGTGAGGGGCGGGTAAGACACTGCGGTGGCATTTAGGAAGGCTAACCATCCTAAATTCGCGAAAAGAGTCTCGACCTCGGTGAAGACACCGAGATCGACAAACGATTGGGTGTGGGAGAATTTGGTCGACAGATGCCCCGAGCATCAAGCCTAAGGTAGAAGTCCTTATGCTCTTGGTTCCTAAATTGATACCCATGTGGGCCCATCATTGGGTCCTCAGGGGGGATAACAGGTGGCGGAGGGGCTAATGATAGTGCACGTGGTGTATTGGGAGGAGGACATGTTTGTTTGCGTCTCTTTCGAGACGGTTCCTCCTCCCGCAGGATACCCTTCCCCTTATCTCGTTCCCGGGCCATAGTGGATGCGTGAGTGTGATGCAAATGAGTGTAGAACACGATAAAAGCATGCACACACAAACAATCAAGCGAGTAGAAATTCTAGGGTAAAAAGTAAAATTGAGCAGTGGAGCGAAGTTACCCAGCAGAGATTGGAGTTCCTTGCTTGAAGTTGACCGAACACTGTGCAATTGGACGGAGTGTGGAGCCGCGGCACTCCTCTTCAGCGAAAATTCGAAATGGGGGGGGGGGTATTTTGGAATTAGGGCTAAGGAAGCGAAATGGGGGGGGAGAGAGAGAAAATGGTGGAGAGATGGAAGGGGTAGGTGGAGAGAGAGACTAAAGGGGGAGTGGAGGTCGCGGGAGAGTTTTTTCCGGCCATTGGGAAAGCGGGGGAGGCGAAACGACGGCAGGTTTTGCGAGATCGGGCGTGGAAACGAACGGTCGGGGCAGGTTTTATTTATAGGGTTTAAGTCCAACTAATCGGGTGAGTTGTCACCCGATCGGTTGACTTATTGGTCGAGATTTTCAGCTGAAGAGACGCTACAGGCGAACCGATCGATTGATAACTCACCCGATCGGTTGGCCGCTCCACAAATTTTCCCGAGAGTTCGGTGTTGTTCAGCCGGTCAATCAACCGGTCATGCTTCTCATCACCCGATCGGTTGACAAAATCTGAAAATTTCCCGAGACTTCAGACCCAGTTCACCCGGTCTGCCAACCGGTCTCACATGTCTTCACCCGATCGGTTCGTTGAGTGACTGATACGACCAGCAGCTGATACATCCCAACCGATCGGTTGAATTATCAACCGATTGGTTGGGGCCTTGTTTTCTGCAAAAGTCCACAAATGGCCTAAGTCCCCCAACAGAAGTTCTTGCGGCTGGATTTATTTATTAAAATAGATAAAATAAAGTTAAAAATAGTCCTAAAAATTCGAAACAAAGGTTTAGAGCATGGGTTGCCTCCCATGAAGCGCTTTTGTTTAACGTCGTTAGCTCGACGCCCGTAGATGATGTTCAAGGTGGGCGATACGGGTGATGCCCAAAGTCTGGCATCGCTTCAGCTTCAGAGCTGGTAGCTTTTGGTGTAGTCGGTGGCGACAAGAAAACTTGTTCGACGACTCTCCCTTTGTTGACGGGGTCCGGGGGCTTCTCGCTCATATTGGTGTCCACTGCCACTCGTTTAAGGATCCGGACCTCATCCCCGATGAGCCCCATGGGCTCTTTGCCTTTTCTCCTCGTAGGAGGAGCTTTTGGGAATCCGGGAGGGATCGTGTGTGCCGCATCCGTTATCCCAGCAACATCATTCTTCTTCGGACCGACTGGTTCTTTTGAGTCCCCCAAGCTATCGGGGGGATTTCTTGAAATAATTTCCCAGAATCTTTCCTCCACAGCTCTCTCTTATTCTAACTTTAGTACATTGCATCTTGGATCATCCGGGGGGTCGGGGTGCTTCATTGACAACCCCAAGTCAAATTCGACTTTTTCGTTGCCGACGTTAAGGGAAAGCTTCCCATTTTTCACATCTATCAAGACGCCGACAGTGGCCATGAAAGGCCGTCCAAGAATGATGGAGGTGTGTGCATCTTCAGGCATGTCCATGACAACGAAGTCCACAGGCACATGCACCCCTCTAACATTGACAGGGAGGTCATCTACAACCCCCACAGGATATTTTACCGAACGGTCTACAAGCTGTAGGGTCATTCCGGTGGGCTCCAAGTCGCCCATTCCTATCCTCTTATATAGCGACAAGGGCATCAAGCTGACGCTCGCTCCAAGATCGACGAGCGCACGATGTATTTTTACCTCCCTGATCGCGCAAGGGATAGAGAAGCTCCACAGGTCTTTAAGCTTAGGAGGATTTGCTCGCTGGATAAGAGCACTACATTCTGCCGTCAGAACGACCCTCTCCTTCCTAGACCCCTTTGTCACCAAATCCTTGAGGAATTTCGCGTAGGATGGTATGGTCTCTATAACTTCAAGGAAGGGGATTTGCAAGCTTAGATCATTGACCATGGCAAAGAATTTGCCATACTTCTCGTCTATCTTGGCTTGGGCTAGCCGTTGTGGAAAAGGCCCAACGGGCTTGAAAAATCTGAGGTTCCCTTCCCCATCATTTTTCTTCTTGTCCTCGTCAGGAACTCCCTTCGGAGTTGTTGGCTTTGGTGACGAAGCACCGTTGTCCTTGGCTATTTCACTTGGTCGCTCTACGACCAACGGCGGTTTTGGTTCCTTTGGGGACACTCTCGTGGGGATTTGTGTTCCGCTCCTCAATACGATAGCGGACACATTCGCATGTTCGTGCGTGAGTGCCAAAGTTTGGTTTGCTCGCCTCGGGTTCACCTCTGGTTGTGGCGGCAATAAGTTTTGCGACCTTGAAAGGTTCGCCACTTGTAACCCCAGCTGGGTTACTTGGTCCGTGAGAGCCCGGTGTCCCATTTCCAGCCTTAAATTTATCTTCTCCTGGTTGGATATATATTGAGTCAAAAGGGACTCAACCGGAGAGATGGCCCTCTGCTGGCCATATTGCTGCTGCTGCTGAACGGGTTGCTGATTTCTGGGAGCATATTGATGATATTGTTGTGGAGGTTGCTGTTGCTGGAACTGCTGCTGCTGAGGCCTAGCCGTCTGATATATCTGTTGTTGCTGCTGCTGAGGCGGCTGCTGCTGATACGGTGCCCGGTAACTAAGGTTGGGATGATTCCGGTTGTTTGGAGAGGTGGATACGGCGCATTTCCCGTAGGATTGTAGAATAGTGCGATCGCTTGGTCCAAAGGTGGTGAGATGTCACCACCGTCGAATTCTCCATAGACTTTAGCTTCCACCGTCGCAACATGTTGTGTACCGGCACCACCGGCTCCTACCATCAATGCAGAGATCTGGGTCGACAGCAAGTCAAACTTGCTGGATAATTTGTTGATGTCCTCGACCCTATGGATACCCCAGATCTAGGTGTGGCTCTCTCGTCACACCACTGCTCATTGTTCGATGCCATGTTTTCAAGAATTTGTCCGGCATCTTCCTCACTTCGGGACATGAAGGACCCTCCAGCCGCCGCATCCATCGAGGATTTTAAATCGTCCCTCAACCCATTATAGAACAGATTTATGATCTACCACTTGGGGAGCTCATGGTGGGTACATCTCCGCTGCATTTCCTTGTATCTGGTCCAGGCTTCATGCAGAGACTCGTGGCTGGCCTGGGAGAAGGAGGAGATCTCACTCCTCAGCTTCATGGTCTTCCCCGGAGGAAAGAACTTTGTCAGAAAAGCATTTGAAAGCTTCTCCCAGGTGTTGAACGTATTTGGGTCCTTCCCCCTAAGCCATAGCTTGGCCTTATCTCTCAAAGAGAAGGGGAATAGCTTCAAGCGGATCGCCTCGGTTGTGACACCATTTATCCGGAAGGTGTCACACTTCTCCAAGAAGGAGTCCAAATGTTCGATGGGGCTCTCCATGGGTGCCCCAGAGAATTGATCCTGCTTGTCACGCCCCGCTTCCCTAAAATGGAGGCGAGACGTGAAAATGTCCGCACGAGAGTGGAGCTGTGAAGCCCCAAACCCGATAAGCGTCAATAAAACATAAGCAGGTCCCTGTAACCACAAACGGAACAACAATAATAACACAAGGAGAGACAGAAATAAAATTCTCATATCTCATAAATTGTCCAACATGAAAATTAAGTTTGACATCCAGAAAAGCCACCAGGCTAAAAGAAAGAGTTTAAAGGCCCAGAACAAGGCCAACAAAAGCAACAACGTCACAAAGTATGGGTGCTACGCACCGACAACAAAATAGCAGTCTAAACAAAAGGAAAAGCTCAACGGAGACACTAGGACTGGTCCCCAGTGTCCACGTACTCCCCGTCAAACACAAGTTCGGGCTCGGCGTCAGCAAACACCTCGTCCTCAACAAGGTACTCAGGCTCAGGATCTAACATGTGACACCCAAAAGAGTAAAGGGGCACATGTCAGCGAGTCTAAAAGACTTGGGCAAGGAAACTGAAAGTAAGGCAACTAACTGTAATGCCCTACCAGCTACTGCACAAGTACTAGAGGGGGGGTGAATAGTACTTTAAAATAATAAGGAGTATAATTCCAAATTAAATTGCAATCAACTACCAAATCAATTTGCGGAAGCTTAAATTGAACGACGACAACGAAATTGACAATGCTAACAAACGATGTTAATGGGTTCGGATCCACCCAAGTCTCCCCGACTTGTTCCCGGTGATCCTACGTCCCAACCACCCGGATCCCCTCCGGATACTTGAGTTAGAAACCCTAACTCAAGATTTCCACTATGAATATCTTGTGAAAAACCTTCACAAGATCAAATCATACATGCAATGGCAAAGTGAATCCCACAACCCGGGATCACAAACTTCTCTCACAACCGAGAGAACCAATAAGCAATATAAAAGAGTTTATATGAAATAAACAAGCTTACCACAAAATCCTATACCTTGAGTTTTTCTTACCCAATAGGTGGAATGAAGGATTTGAGGAAGATGAAGTTACCAAACCCTAGCACCAAGGAAATGAGCAGCAAAGGGTGCCTAGGGATGATTTGGAAACTTGAATCAAGCAATAGCTTGAAGAGCTCACCAAGAACAAGCTTCTCTCTAGATCTAGAAATGAGAGAGAATGGGTTTCTTGTGAGGAAGAGAGCTTTAGATTTGAGGGAGAATAGCTATCTCTTTAGAACTCAATGAATCTCTTAATGGCAGCTCTATCTCTGATAGAAATGACCTAGGTTCGTATTTATAGGGTCCCATAAAAACAAGTTAGGTCAATCTCCAACGGAAAGAAATCTGTGAGAATTAGTCGGTCAAAGAACACTTACTGACCGACTAGTTCATCAACTAGTCGGTCAGCCAAACAACGTGGACCGACTAAGAGTAGATCTGAGAAGAAAGAGAATTTCAGACCTAGACATCTAGTCGGTCCAAGAACACTGTCTGACCGACTAGTTTCACAACTAGTCGGTCATCCAATGAACGTAGACCGACTAAGAGGCAAAACAACTTAGTCTGAAGGCAAGTTGACTTAGTCGGTCTAAGAACAAAAGTTGACCGACTAGATTGTCAACTAGTCGGTCATCAAACGTTCTTAGACCGACTAACGGTAAACAGTAGCTTAGGAGAAATTTAGAGTGAACAGTAAGTCACAACTAGTCGGTCAAAGAAGCATCACTGACCGACTAGTTCACAAACTAGTCGGTCGGTGAGTCATCGTAGACCGACTAACTGTAAACAGTAAAGTCCAAGAAATTAAGGAATCAAACTAGTCGGTCCAAGAACAGTTGCCGACCGACTAGATCACCATCTAGTCGGTCAGTACTTGTTCTTGTACCAACTAACATGCACAACAAAGTCCGAATCGAAGCGCGACGCTTCGAGGAAGTTAGAATGAACTTGTGCAAGAATCCTAGAGCTACGAAATGAGCGTAATGAAGATAGAAACGTAAGATATACTCAAGGCTTAACATTCTATCAATCGAAACTAAAAGACTATAAATAAAACCTTAATAAACGGTCTTTGAGAGCTTCGATTGAATCTTCATAACTTCCAAAGCGCTGCAGGAGCTTCAACGAAGCTTTAGGCTTGAATACGAGCTTTTGGAAGTGTTGAGATGTCGCTTTGAATATTCTCGTGAAATTGGCGACGATCTCCAATACTGCGCTCACAAAATGTTAGTTCATGAATTATTTATGTTTGCTCATCATCAAAACCAAATCCGGGGAGTCCAATATTCAACATTCTCCCCCTTTTTGGTGATGACAAACCAACATAAATAATAATCAAAAATAATAATTCAAATGTAAAATACTTACTCCCCCTGCATTGATGACACGTTAATTCCCAAATGAATATATATGAATTGCATCAATCAGACGAGTAAGATATATAATGAGAATTGATTTTTGAAATATCGGATTTTGAAAATCCTTATATGTATCTTAACTCCCCCTGAATCTAACATATCAAACTAGATTCTTGGAAATTGAGTTAAATTTTTCATTTGCACTATTTATTATCATTATCTCTCCCCCTTTGGCATTATCCCAAAAATGGGGGGCATACAACGACAATAATTAGGAAATGTAAAATCCAACATCGGGAGTCGTAGACAATGACGATGGAGCTAATTGACACCAAAAGAAAAACGATTAAATCAATTCAAAGTGTGCCAATTGTCCATTATCACAAAGTGAAAATCAAAATCATCAAAAATACCAAATAATTATTCATTAATTGAATAAAGAAACATACTCTTCAATATTCAATATACTTGGTTAATTTTGTGCATGGAAAACAATTCTATACAATTATAGAATTTAAATCTATTTAACCAAGTTTTTATGCGTCGAGCGACGAAATCTCATTTCAAATACATTCAACGAATAATAAAATTTGCACGACGAATAAAAGACAAAGTGAATGACGATGAACATATATATATGCAGAGACAACATGAGTATATCCAAAAAGATATCACATCGAATATATGAGATACATCATATCAAGCGCTACATATCATCAAAAAGAAATACATCAACATCATCGATACAATATACCCATCAAAATGAAATACACCATCATCATCATCATTCTCATCAAAATAAATACAGCAGCAGCGACGACATCCAAAATACATCAAAACATAATAACCCTCATACCCTATCCTAACCCATAATACTCTCGCTAAGATATATCATCCAAGGCGTATATGGAGAGTCCTCGGAACAACGATCACGAGGAGGAGGCAGGATCTGCAGCGTCCGTGGGTCCAGTCGACGGAGTGGACTCAGGCTCTGCAGGGAGAAGAGGCGTCTCAACAGATGGAATCGTCGGGGCAGGAGTCGAGATCTCAGGAACAGGCTCTACAGCAGCAAGGGTCTCGACAGCAGAAGTGTCAACTGGAATAGCAGCAGGTTCAGCAACAGGGTCAACAGCAGGCTCTGAAGACTGAAGTGCTGAAGCAGAAGGCTCTGGAGCACCGGAAGAGGTGCCAACTCCAGGAGCAGAAGAGGAAACACCAGCAGCAGCAGCAGTGGCCTCATCGCCACGGGCAAAAGAAGTGACAAGCTCGTCAAGCTCCTCATCGTCCATCTCCTCGGCCTCAGACACCGAAGGAGGAAGCTCAATCCCCATCATACGAGCCATACGACATACGACCTCCTCAGTACGAGCCAAACGGGAGTCGTGCTGACGAAGTAGACGTACGACATCGTCCAAAGTAGCAGGGGAAGAGGAGGCTGCAGCGGCTGACGGAGTAGACTGAGAAGCAGATGCGGTAGACCTCTGCACGTGACGAAGTGCCGCTAAAGATTTCTTCACGGCCGTCGCGTTCAGAGGCGTACCCAAAGGACGCTCATCGTCAGGAGGGAGAGGAACGCGAAAATGACGGAATACGAGTGTCAATAAGCAGGGGTATGGAATGTGCGCAGACTTATTGGTCTTGCGTATACACTCGAAAGAATCCATCTTATCGAGTATCACGCGAGCCCAATTTATCTCGCACCCCAAGAAAAGAGCGTATATGAGCTTCAAAAACGGTTGAGAGGGAAGTGAAGAGGATCCATATTTCGGAAGAAGACATGATTTCAAAATCAGGTTAAGAACCCACGCATTCGGCTTAAAGGATTTCAAAGGAACACCAATGAATGCGGAGGGGATAACCTGGAAAATATCTGCAAGAATAGACTGATCCAAGGAAGAAATGTCGTCTACAGAAATGTCCGAGGGGAGGAGACCACACGATGCACAACCAAGGATCTCCCCCAAGATTTCTGCCGTGAGAACTATAGGAGTTCCCAAGACAGTCGTCTCAATGGAGTGGCTGGCGTCGTACTGGCCTCGAATACGATTGGCATAGAATAATTTCACGAGGCGAGGGTACGGTTTGGGATTGGCCTTGGGGTCGTATCGGAGATAATCTAGAAGGCCACTATAAGACAGAAGATCAGCAAGGCCGAGGAAATCAGAGAACTGAACGTAATGCTCTAACAACAGTGGACAGTGCTCTATACGGTTGTACGCGGCGAGACACCGAGGGTCATCGCGGCACAACGATATGTCTACACCGCCAACTGGCATAGGAGCTTTACCCTTGGCCTTACGGGTCTTCGGAGGTGGGGTAGGATCCCTAGTAGGCTCATCCTCAGGGATAAAATCAGTATCGGAATCGGAATCGGGAGGAGTAGCCGGAGTATGAAGAATAGGCTTTTTGGTCTTGGATTTGCGGGGCTTGACGGTGGCAGTCCTAGGCTTCTTAAGAGGAGGCGACGAAGGAGAGGCTTGGGTAGACTTGGCACGACGCTTAGGCTTCGGGGGATTCCTAGGGTCGGAAGGCCCTACGGTCATAGGAGAGGCCCCGGAAGAGGTGATCGGAATACGAGTCTTAGCCATAGTTCTAAGAGCACAAGCAATCGAAGATTAGGTCACTAACAACCTAGAGATCACAAGCAAACAACCCTAGAGATCAAGAAAATTCGAAAATCACAAGCCCTAGGTTAGAAATTGAAACCCTAGGACCTAGAGCTTGAAATCAAGGAGAGACAACCCTAGAATAGGAAATCGACCTAGGAGAGGGAGGGAGATACCTAGGAGGTGGAGTCGACGGCGGCGGACGGCGGCGATCGACGGAGAAACGGCCGGAAGACGAAGGGTTTCGAGTTGAGGGTTTTGGGTTTTCGGGCTGGAGCAAGTGAGAAGACCGACTAAATGAGAATTTAATCGGACGAGATCGAGTATAAGTCGGTCGGGATGCGAAAAGACACAGCTGCCCTAACACACTTAGTCGGTCACAGTTCAAGTACTGACCGACTAGATTACGATCTAGTCGGTCGGTCAATGAGCTTGAACCGACTAAGTCGAAACAGTAGCTCAGATGAATTTCTAGGGCAAGAATTAGTCGGTCGTAGTATATTCACTGACCGACTAGTTTTCAATCTAGTCGGTCGGAAAGTATACTATGACCGACTAACGATAGAAAAAGATAGGAGATGGATATTTGCATGATCTAGTCGGTCTGAGTTCATTTGCTGACCGACTAGATGAGCATCTAGTCGGTTGACAAGTGAACTGAAACCGACTAGAAGAGTCCAAAAGTAGAAATTTGATTTCTCTTCACAAACCACTTGGATGATACATCCAAACTCACTCATTAGTCATCTAAATTACCCCATAAAACGTCGAAATCTTAAATACGACATTGAAATACGAATTCGAGCAATAAATTCAAATAATTCACATAAAATTCCCAAAAATTCAATTAATCTAGCATGAATGAAATATCGCGAAATATATTAGCATGCAAGATGATTGAATTAAAATATGAATCCTATATCTCGGATTCACCCATAATCCCCAATTCTCGACGCAACCGCACAAAGGAGTCCTCCTTTAGGGGTTTCGTGAAAATATCGGCGATTTGCTTTTGGGTTTCAACGTACACTAAAATGATGTCCTTTTTAGCAACATGATCATAAGAAATGGTGTCGGACATCTATGTGTTTCGATCGGGAATGGTGCACCGGATTCTTTGAAAGACAGATAGCACTTTGGTTATCCACCATGATAGGGCTAGTATCACAATGAATACCAAAATCCTTCAATGTGTGTCTCATCCAAAGAACCTGGGCACAAGCGGCACCGGCGGCAATATATTCCGCCTCGGTGGTTGAAAGTGAAACCGAATTTTGCTTCTTGGAAAACCAAGAGACAAGAGAATTTCCTAGAAAATGGCAAGTGCCACTAGTACTTTTCCTGTCGGATTTGCATCCCGCATAATCAGCGTCACTGTATGAGACTAACTCATACGTGCTAGATCTCGGATAAAGTAATCCAAAATCTAAAGTGTAACTTAGATAGCGAAAAATACGTTTTACCGCTACTAAGTGAGAATCCTTAGGTTGAGACTGATAACGAGCACATATACATACGGCAAACATAATATCGGGCCTACTTGCGGTAAGATAAAGCAAACTACCTATCATACCTCGATATAGACGAATGTCTACATCCTTACCGCCCGTATCCTTGTCAAGATGCGTAGTCGTGCTCATCGGAGTCTTTTTCCCGGAGGCATTCTCCATTCCAAATCGCTTTAGCAACTCCACCGTGTACTTCGTTTGGTGGATGAAGATTGCATCGTTCATTTGGCGAATTTGGAGACCTAAGAAATATTTGAGTTCGCCCATGTGGCTCATCTCAAATTGTTCCTTCATAACATTAGAAAACTCTTCGCAAAGAGTGAAGTTAGTAGCACCGAAAATGATATCATCAACATAAATTTGAACTAATAAAATATCATTGTTCGCATGCTTAATAAAAAGTGTTGAATCGGCTTCGCCCATTTTAAAATTCAAATTCAAAAGAAAATTCTTTAGGCGATCATACCAAGCTCGAGGAGCTTGTCTCAAACCATAAAGAGCTTTCTTTAGTTTAAAAACGTGATTTGGAAATTTGTCATTTATGAAGCCCGGAGGTTGAGAAACGTAAACTTTCTCAACGACATCTCCGTTTAAAAATGCACTTTTAACATCCATTTGAAATAATTTAAAATTCTTATGGCATGCAAAAGACAAAAGTAATCTAATTGATTCTAATCTAGCTACCGGAGCGAAAGATTCTTCGAAATCGATACCTTCCTCTTGACGATAGCCTTGAGCTACTAACCGAGCTTTGTTCCGGACGACGACTTGGTTTTCGTCGGTCTTGTTCTTGAAGATCCACTTTGTCCCTATGACGGTGTGGTTCTTCGATGGCAATGGAACAAGCTCCCAAACTTCATTCCTCTCGAATTGAATGAGCTCCTCCTCCATGGCTAAGATCCAAGCGCTATCTTCACATGCTTCATTAATATTCTTTGGCTCTATCGATGAGGCAAAGGCACAATTTGCAAAGTGGTGAACTTGCGATCTCGTCTTGACACTATCATAGATATTGCCAATGACTTGCTCATGGGGATGGTCACGAACCGAATGAAGCCGTTTGGGAATACCTTGATCACTTGGAACATTCTCAACAACTTCATTAGTTGGGTTAGTCTCAATAGAATCAATAGAATCATTAGACTTAGAATTATCAAACGAATCATATAAAACATCCATAGAATCATTATCATTTGAAATTCTAGTTGGAACAAATCCTTCATTAAATGAGACATGAAGCGACTCCTCGATCGTTGAGGTTCGTTTGTTGAATATCCGGTAGGCTTTGCTACGCGTAGAGTATCCAACAAAGATTCCCTCATCGGATCTTGGATCGAATTTGTCCAAACTACCATATGTGTTCTTAATAAAACATTTTGAACCGAAAACACGAAAATGTTTAACTTGAGGCAACCTACCAAACAACAATTCATAACACGTTTGTTTAGTGCCGGGCCTCAAAAGTATTCTATTAAACACATAGCAAGCGGTGTGTACCGCTTCCGCCCAAAATTGATCGCCAAGTTGGCTATCATCAAGCATAGTGCGAGCACACTCCACTAGCGTCCTATTCTTTCTCTCAACTACACCATTTTGAGGCGGTGCACGAGGGAAAGAGAAGGTGTGAGTAATACCAACTTCATCACAAAATGTCTCAAAAGACTCATTCTCAAATTCACCTCCATGATCACTACGAATAGTGACAATGGTGGTTCCTAAGAGATTTTGTACTTTCTTAACAAAAATTGTGAAGTTTTCAAAAGCTTCATTTTTATTGCACAATGAAAATACCCAAGTAAATCTTGAATAGTCATCTACGATGACAAGTCCATACCTTGCATTTCCTAAGGAAGCTACTCTAGTTGGCCCAAATAAATCTAGATGTAATAGCTCTAGTGGCCTTTTAGTAGAGATGCTTTTCTTAGGTTTAAATGAAGATTTAGGAAGCTTGCCGCGTTGACAACAATCACAAAAACTTTTCTTTTCAAAAACTAGCTTCGGAAAACCTTTAATAGAATTCAATTTTGAAAGCTTATATAGTGTTCCAAAGTTCACATGTCCAAAGCGTCGATGCCATAAGTGTTGTTCACTTGTGTTGGCAACGAGACATTGTTCATATGACTTAGGAAGATCCAAAATATAAATGTCTTTACGACGAGTTCCGGAAAATAATAATTTTTCATTATCCTTTCTTAAAATATGACACAATCCTTTCGCAAAGCTAACTTTGTAACCTTTGTCACAAAGTTGGCTTATTGAAATAAGATTATGATTTAAACCACTAACAAGATAAACATCACTAATTAATGGTTTAGAGGGGTTACCGACTTTACCAACACCTATGATGGTTCCGCTCTCGTTGCCTCCAAATACGACGCGGTTTCCATTCGCAATGGGAACCACTCCGGAGAGCAATCGAGCGTCACCCGTCATGTGTTTTGAACACCCGCTATCGAGTATCCAATTCCCTTTGGAGCTAAATTTAAATTTGTTGCTCCTTTCCTTTTTCTTTTCCTTGAGTACCTAAAGATAGAAACTTTCATATCATGGTACCCAAGGTCATTGGGTCCAAGGGATTAGACCTTTGGAAGCCAAGTCCAAGTGGACTTAGACTTCCCCACATAATTCTTACTATGTACAACATCCGAAAAATAAGCATTCATGTACATTTGTTTTTCGTCCATGCTTGTGTCCGTTGGGCTCCAAATAGTAAATATTTTGGGAGCCATCATCCTATTGGGTGCATGCATGCGACGTTGATTTCTACGTGATGCATGTTGTGGATAGGCATATGGGACATGATGGAATGGTGCACGACGAGAATTATTCATATGATGCGGTGGGTGAACATATGCATGTGTGGGAACACGTGCGTGAGGGTGTCTCACATGGTGTGCACGTGCCCGAGAATGTGTTGCATAAAAATCATCATATGTGTGAGATGGTGGAGTAGGACGTGTGTTCCTACGTGGCATGTTATTGGTGTACATGTAGGCATGCCCCTTCTTTGGAGGTCCACCCAAGGTGGGTTTCTTTCCAAAAGAGGGCGTGGACGAGGTGGAAGCACCATTGGTAGATGAACTACCAATAGAGTGTTTGCTACCACTCATAGAGTCACCGGAAGTTGGCCTAACAAAAGTAGTGGCCGCTTTGGATGGACATCCCGTCGTATACCCCAAACCAATGTGGTGATTGGCCGGAAGTAAGTCACTTAGGATTTTATCCAAATGGTCCTTACCTTTGTTGAATTTGTTAATTCGGCCCAATGTGTTCTCATATTTCTCTTTGAGAGAACGTAAAGAAGTATCCAAAGTGGATATTTACGAAGTGAGCACATAAACACGAGATTTAAGATTCTCGTTCTCAATACTCAAAGTCGAGTTTTGAGAAGTTAAATCCGCTATCTCATGTTCTTCCGCATCCTCGATGCTAACATGTTCAAGTTTAGATTTGAGATTAACAATCTCATTTCTTAACTCTTCAACAACGGTGTCGTTGTTGGTGATGATAGTCTTAGGCGATGTTTGAATGCTAGCTAGGTCATCTTTTACCTTAGTATATCTATTTACTAACTTAGTGTATTTTGACCAAAGTTGAGAGTTAGCATTTCTAAGATCATCCATCGTTACCTCATCGCTTTCGTCATTACTATCATCGGAAGAGGAGGATCCTTGATCGTTCTCCTCTCTTGCCATGAAGCACATATGTGCTTGCTCCACTTTCTCATCATCCGACTCTCCGCTTGAGGAATCCTCGGAGTCGGTGAATGTTGCTCCGACAAGTCCTTTCTTGTACCCCTTTTTGTATTTCTTGGACTTATCGAATTTTGGCGCCTTCCACTTCTCCTTGTGCTTATTGAGGGGACACTCCGCTTTCATGTGTCCCGGCTTATTACACTTGAAACACAAAGGAGAGGAAGAGGCGTTAGTAGAACCAAATTTAGCTTTGTTCTTGAAGTTACCTTTTCGGAAGAAACGGTTGAACTTCTTGGCCATGAGTGCCATGGACTCCAAGTCCAACTCGTTTTCCGAGTCTTCATCATCGGAAGATGTGGATGAAGCCGCCTTGAATGCAATCGCCTTTTTCTTAGGCGCATCTAGGTTCAAATATGACTTCATCTTTTCTTGTAGCTTCACCTTGCTATCTTTGCGTACCTCGTATGACATCAAAGTACCCATTAGTTGAACTACGGTATATTTGTTCATGTCATTACCTTCCTCGATGGCGAAGGTACGTTTTTCCCAAGAAGAGGGAAGTCCTTCAATAAGCTTTAAGCACTTCTCCTTTTGAGTGTAGATCTTGCCGAGGGCCTCTAACTCGTTTATTATGTCAACGAAGCGAGCGTAATATTCTTTCATCTTCTCGCCCTGTTGCATATGAAACATTTCGTAATCTTTGGTTACGACTACGAGTTTAGAGTCTCTTACCCGACTCGTCCCTTCATGTAGTATGAGGAGAGAGTTCCAAATTTGATATGCACTCTTACATGTGCATATCTTATTGAAGTCCTCGGGCTCCAATGCGCATTGCAAGGCGTTCATTGCCTTGGCATTGCTTACCTCCGCGGCGACCTCCGCGGTAGTCCATTTCTCAAAATCTTCTTCTTCGGGCTCGATGTACTCCTTCATTGTAGTCCTCCATAAAGATGCACTCCGGAGGAAAGTCTCCATCCGGCACTTCCAGTACCCGTAGTTGGTACCGTTGAAGAATGGAGGCCTCGTAGAGGAATGTCCTTCCATCACCGATGACGCTCCTTCACGGTTCCTGAAGGTGTCATAGTTGGAGGGTGGAGGCACGGTCTTGTTGTCGTTGGCAGACATAGCTGTGTATCTGGCTCTGATACCAAATGTAATGCCCTACCAGCTACTGCACAAGTACTAGAGGGGGGGTGAATAGTACTTTAAAATAATAAGGAGTATAATTCCAAATTAAATTGCAATCAACTACCAAATCAATTTGCGGAAGCTTAAATTGAACGACGACAACGAAATTGACAATGCTAACAAACGATGTTAATGGGTTCGGATCCACCCAAGTCTCCCCGACTTGTTCCCGGTGATCCTACGTCCCAACCACCCGGATCCCCTCCGGATACTTGAGTTAGAAACCCTAACTCAAGATTTCCACTATGAATATCTTGTGAAAAACCTTCACAAGATCAAATCATACATGCAATGGCAAAGTGAATCCCACAACCCGGGATCACAAACTTCTCTCACAACCGAGAGAACCAATAAGCAATATAAAAGAGTTTATATGAAATAAACAAGCTTACCACAAAATCCTATACCTTGAGTTTTTCTTACCCAATAGGTGGAATGAAGGATTTGAGGAAGATGAAGTTACCAAACCCTAGCACCAAGGAAATGAGCAGCAAAGGGTGCCTAGGGATGATTTGGAAACTTGAATCAAGCAATAGCTTGAAGAGCTCACCAAGAACAAGCTTCTCTCTAGATCTAGAAATGAGAGAGAATGTGTTTCTTGTGAGGAAGAGAGCTTTAGATTTGAGGGAGAATAGCTATCTCTTTAGAACTCAATGAATCTCTTAATGGCAGCTCTATCTCTGATAGAAATGACCTAGGTTCGTATTTATAGGGTCCCATAAAAACAAGTTAGGTCAATCTCCAACGGAAAGAAATCTGTGAGAATTAGTCGGTCAAAGAACACTCACTGACCGACTAGTTCATCAACTAGTCGGTCAGCCAAACAACGTGGACCGACTAAGAGTAGATCTGAGAAGAAAGAGAATTTCAGACCTAGACATCTAGTCGGTCCAAGAACACTGTCTGACCGACTAGTTTCACAACTAGTCGGTCATCCAATGAACGTAGACCGACTAAGAGGCAAAACAACTTAGTCTGAAGGCAAGTTGACTTAGTCGGTCTAAGAACAAAAGTTGACCGACTAGATTGTCAACTAGTCGGTCATCAAACGTTCTTAGACCGACTAACGGTAAACAGTAGCTTAGGAGAAATTTAGAGTGAACAGTAAGTCACAACTAGTCGGTCAAAGAAGCATCACTGACCGACTAGTTCACAAACTAGTCGGTCGGTGAGTCATCGTAGACCGACTAACTGTAAACAGTAAAGTCCAAGAAATTAAGGAATCAAACTAGTCGGTCCAAGAACAGTTGCCGACCGACTAGATCACCATCTAGTCGGTCAGTACTTGTTCTTGTACCAACTAACATGCACAACAAAGTCCGAATCGAAGCGCGACGCTTCGAGGAAGTTAGAATGAACTTGTGCAAGAATCCTAGAGCTACGAAATGAGCGTAATGAAGATAGAAACGTAAGATATACTCAAGGCTTAACATTCTATCAATCGAAACTAAAAGACTATAAATAAAACCTTAATAAACGGTCTTTGAGAGCTTCGATTGAATCTTCATAACTTCCAAAGCGCTGCAGGAGCTTCAACGAAGCTTTAGGCTTGAATACGAGCTTTTGGAAGTGTTGAGATGTCGCTTTGAATATTCTCGTGAAATTGGCGACGATCTCCAATACTGCGCTCACAAAATGTTAGTTCATGAATTATTTATGTTTGCTCATCATCAAAACCAAATCCGGGGAGTCCAATATTCAACACTAACAACCTAGCAGTTATGGTATGCATGACATGACAGTTATAACATGAGTGCACGAGCAAGGCATGATGAAACAATAAGTACAAGAGAACAATTATCGGGACAAGACAAGAGTAGCCAAGCTACTAACAATCTCAATCATGTCACTAGTCACGTTTCACGTTGTTTGTAGATGTTTACGCCTTACAGCTGAATGGTTTGGCATTCACGCTGATTGGCCGCTTAACACTACCCCAAAACCCAAAGTTTACGCCTTACAACTGCAGTTGCTGATCAGGCAGACTCCCAGTTGAATGACCGCTTAACTCTTACCTCATCCCACACGTACACAAGCCAGGGTCCATGTACATGAGCCCAGCAAGTGAGCCAGGGTTGCCCCGCACGGGAGCTTGTTTTCCTAGTTCACGATTCAATGTCGAGCGTTGGGGTTAGCAACTCATTATGCTCGCTTCTGGTCACGAGCCAGGAAGTACAAGTATTGTAGCGAAGCTACGCAATCACAGAAACACTTTAAAGAATGCAATGACATGATAATTAATTTGCGTACCGTTAATGGAAATTAAACATGACATGGTAACTGTGCAACATGATAAATGTCAGATCTAGCTTCGTTGTCAAGCTAGTTCCTCAATTTGCGCCTAGGCGAGTATCATTTCGTCACCTAGTCTCTTTTACGCCTACAACAAGCAAATGGCCTAAAACATGGCCTAAACCCTAAGTGGCAAGTTTCACTTGCCTAGCACCGAGGATGACAATCAACAAGGGTTCGTCTCACGGATGCTAATCTACGGGAAAGTCACTGTCATGGAGAAACAATCATCAAAACAACATTCATTCATTAGGGTTTCACAAAAACACAACGGTTTATGAAAACATCAAGAGATCGATTATTACCGTGTAGGGAACGGAAGAATAACACCGAGCAACCACGGCGACGGAAGAAACGCTCCCGGGAACCTAGGGTTCAGATCTGGAAATGGATGGAGAAGTTTGGAGAAATAGGTTTTTGGGGGATTTTGGGGATTTGATGAGATTTTGGGGAAGATGAGAGGTAGAATGTGTTAAGGGAGAGTTTGGATGATGGATTTAGGGCTTGGGATGAAGGAATAAGGGTTTGAGGTAGAATGGGCTCAATGGGGGAGAAACTAGGGTTTTAGGTCGTGAGGAAGGAGAAGAAAACGTTTGGGAGGGGTTTCAATAGGAAGGGCTGGCGGCTGCCCAGAAATTAGGGTTTTGGCACAGATTAGTCGGTCAAAGAGCAACCACTGACCGACTAGTTTGGGAACTAGTCGGTCGGTTGACCAACGCAGACCGACTAAGTCCAAACAGTAACTTCTGTACAGAAATAGGATTTAGATTTAGTCGGTCAAAGAACAATTACTGACCGACTAGTTTAGCATCTAGTCGGTCGATGAACGTTCTTAGACCGACTAAGAGTAAACAGTACTCGACTGTTCAGAAGAACTAAGAATTAGTCGGTCTGAGTACATAACTTAACCGACTAGTTTAACAACTAGTCGGTCGAAAGATGAACTTAGACCGACTAAGAAGGAACAGTAACTAGCACCAAAAATAGTTGATGAGTTAGTCGGTTGAAGAAGCATTGCCGACCGACTAGTTTGCAACCTAGTCGGTCAACCAACGTTCTTAGACCGACTAACGACAAACAGTAACTCCTGAGAAATTTAGAAAGCCAACTAGTCGGTTCAAGAAGGCTTGCCGACCGACTGGATCGTCATCTAGTCGGTCGATGCCCCTTCTTACACCGGCTAATGAGCACCAAAAGTTCCGATATGGAGCGCGAAGCTCCGGGATCGATTCCTAAGACTCCTAGGCTTGATCTAACAATAAGATATGACCGATACGAAGCCCGTCACGAATGACTTACTCCAAAATCGACGATTCTAAGAAAGAAGCTAAGAAAACACGACGATACGATCGAAAATGACAGTTACGGAGACGAAAACCACATATAAGGAGAAAATCCATCAAAACACATAATATAATATAATAAATCCAGATACAAGAAAACCAGTCGTTACATCCTCCCCAACTTAAGAAAAATTCAGTCCTCGGAATTTCCGAACACTCACGTGTCCGGAAACAAAAGTGGGAAACGCTCTCGCATCTCATCCTCATTCTCCCAAGTAGACTCTCCAGGCGAGCCGTGTCGCCACATCACCCTCACAAGATTGACAATCTTGTTCCGAAGTGACTTCTGACGCCTGTCCAGAATCTGCACTGGCTGCTGGTCATACGTCATATCGGGGCGAACGGTAATCTCCGAGAAATCCACAGCATGAGATGGATCGCTAATGTATTGACGAAGCTGCGACACATGGAAGACATTGTGAACTCCCTCCAAAGATGGCGGCAAAGCTAAGCGATAAGCTACCTCGCCAACTTTCTCCAGAATGTCAAACGGTCCAATGTATCGCGGGCTCAACTTCCCTCGCTTCCTAAAACGAATCACACCACGATTCGGGGAAATCCTCAGAAACACGTGGTCGCCCGGCTGAAACTCCAAAGGACGACGTTTAGCATCCGCCCAATGCTTAAAACGGTCCTGAGCAATCCTCAACCTCTCCCGAATATTCCTGACAATATCCACGGCCTCCACGATCATCTCAGGTCCCAACAACTCCCGATCACCAACGTCATCCCAACTCAATGGCGATCGACATTTCCTCCCATAAAGAGCGGCGAAAGGCGCCATGCCAATACTCGCCTGGAAGCTGTTGTTGTAAGAAAACTCTACCAGATGCAGATGGTCCTCCCACGAACCCTTGAAATCCAACATGCACGCCCTCAGCATGTCTTCCAAAATCTGAATCGTCCTCTCGGACTGGCCATCCGTCTGCGGATGGTACGCCGTGCTGAAACTCAGACGCGTTCCCAAGCTCTTCTGCAAACTCTGCCAGAACTGAGATGTGAACCTCGTGTCTCTGTCTGACACGATACTCACGGGGACTCCGTGAAGTCGCACGACCTCCTGCACGATTCACGTTACATCACTATCTAAACTAGGAAAAGGAAATAAAACGGAGAGTAAAAGAATTTACCTCCATATATCTCCTCGCTAGTGCCTCAGTGGACTGTCCCACTCGGAATGGAATAAAGTGCGCGGACTTGGTCAATCGATCTACGATCACCCAAATCGCGTCATTCTGCTTTGGACTCCGAGGTAGTCCAGTCACAAAATCCATAGTGATGTGTTGCCATTTCCACTCCAGGATCGGAAGCGGTTGTAGCAACCCGGCCGTACGCTGATGCTCCGCCTTCACTTGCTGACAAACCAAGCACTTGGCTACACTCTGAGCCACACTCCTCTTCATGCCATGCCACCAAAAGTTCAGACGAAGATCCTGGTACATCTTGGTGCCACCAGGATGCACAGAATACGGCGAACTGTGTGCCTCCACCATCAACTCCTCTCTAATATCCCCAGCTGGCACACACAACCTGGCTCCAAACCTCAGCGAGCCATCCTCATGAACCAAAAAGTCAGTCCGCAGACCGGCTTCCACCTGCTCCCGAATCTTCACCAGGTTCGGATCCTCAGCCTGGCCAGCCTTAATCAGATCCACAATCGTCGACTATATCTGCATACACATCAACGAAGAAGCCTCCCCAGGAAGAACAATCTCCACACCAGACTCGCAAAAATCCTGCTGCAATCTCCACTGCGAGGTCAAAATCATCACCGCTGGAAGCCTACTCAGCGCATCAGGGACCACATTCACCTTGCCAGGGTGAAACTGCAAATCAATATCATAATCCGCCATGAGCTCCAACCATCGACGCTGTCGCATGTTGAGCTCCTTCTGAATAAAAATATACTTCAAGCTTTTGTGATCGGTGAAAATCTTCACTTTCTCGCTCAACAAGAAGTGCCTCCAAATCTTAAGAGCAAACACGACGGCAGCCAACTCCAAATCATGCGTCGGGTAATTCTTCTCATGAACATTGAGCTGACGAGACGCATACGCCACAACGTGCCCGTGCTGATGCAACACACAACCGAGACCCTTGCCAGAAGCATCGCAAAAGATCTCAAATCCACCGCTGCGATCAGGCACAACAAGAATAGGGGCAGTCATCAACCTCTCCCTCAGAACACCAAAAGCATTCTCACAATCACCCGACCAAACAAAAGGTACATCCTTCCGCGTCAACCTGGTCATCGGCTCAGCAATACGGGAAAAGTCCTTAATGAAACGCCGATAGTAACCAGCAAGTCCAAGGAAACTCCGAATCTCAGACGCAGACGACGGAACAGGCCACTCTCTGATGGCCTTAATCTTCTCGGGATCCACTGAAATACCCTCTCCAGTCACCACATGCCCCAGAAAAGCAACTCTATCCAGCCAAAACTCACCCTTCGAAAATTTAGCATACAAACGATGCTTTCTCAAAATCTCCAATACCGTCCTCAAGTGCGAGGCATGCTCCTCCTCTGACTTTGAATAGATCAGAATGTCGTCAATAAAGATAACGACAAACTTATCCAAAAAGTCGTAGAAAATCAAGTTCATCAGATTCATGAAAACTGCGAGTGCATTGGTTACACCGAAAGGCATAACCACAAACTCGTAGTGTCCATACTTCGTCCTGAACGCTGTCTTCGGAACATCTCCCTTCTTCACCTTCAACTGATGGTAACCACTCCTCAAATCCAATTTAGAAAACACCCTCAAACCTCCAAGCTGATCAAAAATATCATCGATGCGAGGCAACGGGTATTTATTCTTGATGGTCACCACATTCAACTCCCGATAGTCCACGCACATGCGATGTGAACCATCCTTCTTCTTCACCAGCAGCACCGGTGCCCCCCACGGAGACACACTAGGGTTGATATAACCCTTCTGCAAAAGCTCATCCAACTGCTTCCGCAATTCCTCCAACTCAGCGGGTGCCATACGATACGGCGCTTTCGAAATCGGCTGCGCTCCCGGAACAAGATCAACAGAAAATTCTAGAGCTCGATCAGGTGGCAAACCAGACATCTCCTCAGGGAAGACGTCATCAAAATCTCGCACCACAGCTGGCCTCTCCAACTCCATCTGCATAGCCACAACCTCCACCGGTCTGGCCCGAAATCTGACAGGACCAAGCGAACTGCTACCACAGCTGAACTCAAATACTGGATGTCCGGGAATCTCGAACACCACCTTCTTCCTCCGACAGTCGATCGTAGCATAGAAGCTCGCAAGCCAGTCCATCCCAAGAACTGCATCATAGTTGATGATGTCGTGGACAATGAAATCAGCGTAAAGCTCATGTCCACAGACCACCAACGAGCAAGAAGTGCAACCACGATGCACCGAGACCACGCCATTCCCTGTAACGATATTCCAACTCTTGGGAAGAGGGGACGTCGACAAGGAATGCCTCTCCACGAAGCTCCGAGAAATAATGCACATCGATGCACCAGAGTCAAAGAGGACTCGTGCAGGAAATGTGCACACCAAAACCACACCTAACAAGCAATTTAACAATCAAACCCTAGTCTAGCAAACAATCATGTTCAAGCAAACAACACAATCTAGCAATCAAAACCAGCTAGGAAAGTAACAGCTAGATTGAGGATTACCTGCGATAACCTCATCCACAGCCTCGCTCTCCACAGCGGTCATCAGAAAAGCCTGCCTCCTCGGCGGAAAAGCCTGCTGAAAAGCCTGCCTCTGTGGAACAAGAGCTGCTCCACATCCAGCAGGAACAGACACTCGCTGCTGCAACGGCTGTGCTGCAACAAGTGCCCTCCGCAGCGGATTCGCATACCGACAATCCTTCGCGACATGAGAAGCATCACCACAAACTAAACACTGGCCCAGAAACTTCCTACACTGATCCTTGATGTGGCCAGGCTTGCCGCAGAAATGGCAAGTCTTCAGAATAGGCCATCCTGGCCTCTTGAACTGAGCTGGCTGATTAGGCTTGAAACCAGGCCTAACCATCGCCCTGGCCTGCTCCATAGGCCTCTTCCCAGCACCAGAAACATGTCCCCTCCTCTGACTCAGGTTCAGCTCCTGCATCCTCGCAGCGACCAGAAACTTCTGATAAGAGTCCAGATCAGAGGAAGACACAAAACTCTGGAGCTCCAAAGCAAGTCCCTGCAGGAACCTCTGAGCTCTCTCATCAGCGTCCTGCACCATCTTCGGTGCGAACCGACTCAGCCTAGTGAACTCTTGGTGGTACTGATCCACCGTCAAGCTCCCTTGCTTCAGATCAATGAAACGCTGCAGCATCTCCTTCTTAGCAGCCTTCGGAAAGAACTCCTCATCAAACCTGGACTTAAAGGTTGTCCAAGCTATCGGCTCCACCAACATCTTCTCTTCGGCATCCCACCAGTTCCGAGCATTATCCTTAAGTTGCCTCTTCGCCAAATCAACCCATCCAGCCGGGGTGATCTTGGCCATCTTCAAGTTATCCTCAATGTTCCGAATCCACTCATCGGCAGCCAGAGGACCCTCAGACCCATCAAAATATGCGGGACCCAGCTCCCGAAATTGCTTCGCTCCCGGCTCGGAGCGAGGAACATCCGGAAGAGCCCGGGCAGCTCGAGCAAGTGGAGCATTCTGGACTTGCAGGAGCACGCCCCGCTGCACTTGCATCATCTGGAGCATCATCCGCATCATCTCCCCGTTGGTGGGTTCCCGCTCAGGCTCCTCATCATGAGGGAGCGCACCACTACCTCCACCACGGGTGAATCGCCTTCCTGCCATCTAGTGACACAGAAAACGAAGCAGATTAGACTCATAGCTTAGGACTCGGACGTCGAACTTAGTTTATTAGACGTTCAAATATTATTATCGTTATTCCGGTAATCGCAGTTACAGAAGAGGACCTGCATGGGCCACCAACAAAACCTGTCACGCCCCGCTTCCCTAAAATGGAGGCGGGACGTGAAAAGGTCCGCACGAGAGTGGAGCTGTGAAGCCCCAAACCCGATAAGCGTCAATAAAACATAAGCAGGTCCCTGTAACCACAAACGGAACAACAATAATAACACAAGGAGAGACAGAAATAAAATTCTCATATCTCATAAATTGTCCAACATGAAAATTAAGTTTGACATCCAGAAAAGCCACCAGGCTAAAAGAAAGAGTTTAAAGGCCCAGAACAAGGCCAACAAAAGCAACAACGTCACAAAGTATGGGTGCTACGCACCGACAACAAAATAGCAGTCTAAACAAAAGGAAAAGCTCAACGGAGACACTAGGACTGGTCCCCAGTGTCCACGTACTCCCCGTCAAACACAAGCTCAGGCTCGGCGTCAGCAAACACCTCGTCCTCAACAAGGTACTCAGGCTCAGGATCTAACATGTGACACCCAAAAGAGTAAAGGGGCACATGTCAGCAAGTCTAAAAGACTTGGGTAAGGAAACTGAAAGTAAGGCAACTAACAACCTAGCAGTTATGGTATGCATGACATGGCAGTTATAACATGAGTGCACGAGCAAGGCATGATGAAACAATAAGTACAAGAGAACAATTATCGGGACAAGACAAGAGTAGCCAAGCTACTAACAATCTCAATCATGTCACTAGTCACGTTTCACGTTGTTTGTAGATGTTTACGCCTTACAGCTGAATGGTTTGGCATTCACGCTGATTGGCCGCTTAACACTACCCCAAAACCCAAAGTTTACGCCTTACAACTGCAGTTGCTGATCAGGCAGACTCCCAGTTGAATGACCGCTTAACTCTTACCCCATCCCACACGTAAACAAGCCATGGTCCATGTACATGAGCCCAGCAAGTGAGCCAGGGTTGCCCCACACGGGAGCTTGTTTTCCTAGTTCACGATTCAATGTCGAGCGTTGGGGTTAGCAACTCATTATGCTCGCTTCTGGTCACGAGCCAGGAAGTACAAGTATTGTAGCGAAGCTACGCAATCACGGAAACACTTTAAAGAATGCAATGACATGACAATTAATTTGCGTACCATTAATGGAAATTAAACATGACATGGTAACTGTGCAACATGATAAATGTCGGATCTAGCTTCGTTGTCAAGCTAGTTCCTCAATTTGCGCCTAGGCGAGTATCATTTCGTCGCCTAGTCTCTTTTACGCCTACAACAAGCAAATGGCCTAAAACATGGCCTAAACCCTAAGTGGCAAGTTTCACTTGCCTAGCACCGAGGATGACGATCAACGAGGGTTCGTCTCACGGATGCTAATCTACGGGAAAGTCGCTGTCATGGAGAAACAATCATCAAAACAACATTCATTCATTAGGGTTTCACAAAAACACAACGGTTTATGAAAACATCAAGAGATCGATTATTACCGTGTAGGGAACGGAAGAATAACGCCGAGCAACCACGGCAACAAAAGAAACGCTCTGGGGAACCTAGGGTTCAGATCTGGAAATGGATGGAGAAGTTTGGAGAAATAGGGTTTTGGGGGATTTTGGGGATTTGATGAGATTTTGGGGAAGATGAGAGGTAGAATGTATTAAGAGAGAGTCTGGATGATGGATTTAGGGCTTGGGATGAAGGAATAAGGGTTTGAGGTAGAAGGGGCTAAATAGGGGAGAAACTAGGGTTTTAGGTCGTGAGGAAGGAGAAGAAAACGTTTGGGAGGGGTTTCAATAGGAAGGGCTGGCGGCTGCCCAGAAATTAGGGTTTTGGCACAGATTAGTCGGTCAAAGAGCAACCACTGACCGACTAGTTTGGGAACTAGTCGGTCGGTTGACCAACGCAGACCGACTAAGTCCAAACAGTAACTTCTGTACAGAAATAGGATTTAGATTTAGTCGGTCAAAGAACAATTACTGACCGACTAGTTTAGCATCTAGTCGGTCGATGAACGTTCTTAGACCGACTAAGAGTAAACAGTACTCGACTGTTCAGAAGAACTAAGAATTAGTCGGTCTGAGTACATAACTTAACCGATTAGTTTAACAACTAGTCGGTCGAAAGATGAACTTAGACCGACTAAGAAGGAACAGTAACTAGCACCAAAAATAGTTGATGAGTTAGTCGGTTGAAGAAGCATTGCCGACTGACTAGTTTGCAACCTAGTCGGTCAACCAACGTTCTTAGACCGACTAACGACAAACAGTAACTCCTGAGAAATTTAGAAAGCCAACTAGTCGGTTCAAGAAGGCTTGCCGACCGACTGGATCGTCATCTAGTCGGTCGATGCCCCTTCTTACACCGGCTAATGAGCACCAAAAGTTCCGATATGGAGCGCGAAGCTCCGGGATCAATTCCTAAGACTCCTAGGCTTGATCTAACAATAAGATATGACCGATACGAAGCCCGTCACGAATGACTTGCTCCAAAATCGACGATTCTAAGAAAGAAGCTAAGAAAACACGACGATACGATCGAAAATGAAAGTTATGGAGACGAAAACCACATATAAGGAGAAAATCCATCAAAACACATAATATAATATAATAAATCCAGATACAAGAAAACCAGTCGTTACACTGCTGGATCCACGTCACCAAAGACGGCTTAAGCTCGAAGCTTTGCGCTGTAATAGCAGGAGGACGGATGGCGGAGGTGGACTCGATGGATGGCATCGAGTACTCCAGCAGGGGCTTGTGAGGTGGGGTGTTCTCCCCCATGGTTTCCGGCTCTTCTCTTCTTCGCTTCTCAGCGGCCAGACGCCTTAGGGTGGCGTTTATCTCGGGATCAACAGGAATCAAGTCGTCGAGACTTCTTGAACTCCTGCGCATTAAAAACAACAAACACCCGTGAAGCGAAAAGTGGGAAAGAAACATGTAAAATAGAAAATTAAAATAAGAAAAGGAAATAAAAATAAAAAAAGAAGAATGCGAAAATTATCGCGAGGTAGATATGTGAGCTAGACTCAAGGGTTCATGAAATCCTAAAATAACAAGCACGTTGCCTCCCCAGCAACGGCGCCATAAAGCTTGACACCCCCCCGGCGTTTCGCGCGTTCACGTGTCAGATGTGTGCAATATATAATTGGGGGCGTGAGATTTAAATATTTGTAACCGCAAGCGCACGGTGTTGTAGTATGGCTTGGGGGTCGAACTCAGGGAAGCGTGATTGTGCTTGTGTCAAGAAGGATCGGATTCACCCCATGGGCGAGCTAGCCCGAATCGGATGATGGGTTGTCACGGAAAATAGAATGCGAGGGATAAACAATATAAAGGGAAACCCGGGACTTCGGTTTCCACCCTATCGTGCGATTCTCGCCGACACGGCCTACGGGTAGGATAACGATCGGAATTAGGGTCTAATGGTGAGACGTTGCCTCTAAGAGTGATACCAGCGTCCCATGGGCCCGATATTCCGGTCGGTGCCCAGGATGATACACCAGACTTCCGGGTTCGGTCAGTGGGCATTCCCATGTCCATTAACACTGACCGACTCCGAGAGCACTAGGCTCGCAACGATAACTCCCAACATCTCGTCCTGACGCTCCCACGCGCTAGGATTCGACGTCTACGATAAGGGCGTGAGCTATGGCTAGGGAGTCAATCGCCAAGTTTATTCCCCCTTGGCCCAACGGTCAAAGGCGGTCTTTTCACCGCCGATGACAATAAAACACCCCGTGTAACTGATAGATTCCTAATCCCTATCGATATCCTAGTCCTATGGATGCATCGGGGAGGACCCACGAAGGGGTTTCCACCAAAATCCCAGATTTGGGAACTACTCACACATATTTACTAAAAAGCAATCTAAATCAAAATCGACCGTTAAAAACATGATCAATCCATTGAAAAGCAGTAAGAGCAATGCAAATAACACTATATTAAAGTTTGGTAAAGATCGGACAACTTACAAATATCTAAAAAATTATAGCCGTCAAGAGAGAGAAAAAACAGCAAAAAATAACTACTCCCGTTTCTGGAAAACTTAGGGGTCATATATATAGAAATCGATATCACCCGATCGGTTGAAAAGTCAACCGATCGGGTGATCTGCTTCGTCCTTCGGCAGTTCAGCATGGGACTTCACCCGGTCATACGGCATGGTCGGTTGAGGGTTGAAGCTGACCGGTTGGATCATCGCGCCGTCGGGTGAACCGGTCGGTTGAGCTCTCCGTGTCTTGGCTTCAGAGAGTCGGCTACAGATGAACCGATCGGGTGAAGGTCACCCGATCGGTTGGCACTCAACATCAAATTCCAAAGAGTTGGGGCATGTGAACCGGTCTGTGAACCGACCGGGTGACTTTCTGAGCGCTCCAGCTTGTGTCCGGGTGGTGCATGCGTGCATCACCCGATCGGTTGGAAATGACCAACCGGTCGGGTGAGCGGCTGAAAGATGCTATCTTCGTCGTTTGACCCCTGGATCTTGCGTGACTCCTCCCGTTGCTCCGGAGACTTATGATATCTTCGTTATATGTCCCCTATGCGGGCAATCTCATGAAAACACACAAAAACAAAGAGAAGTGAAAGAAAACGAGAAAACACGAGAAAGCAGACACGGGACGGCGGAAAACAACGGAAAAACACAAAAGAAGACGTGCGTGAACATATGAAATATAAACGCACGTCAGTAGGTGAAATAGAGAGTATGTTTTGAATGACAAACACACCTAAAGATGAGGCATCACCATGACCTTTCTTCTTCAAGGACTCCAAGTAATCTTTGCAATTTTTATTCTAGTCCTAGACTTATGACAAAAGAAGCATTCATCCTTGCCAACCTCATTGTTCTTCACTTTCACCTTCTTGACACCACCCTTAGGCTTAATAGCCTTCTTCTTTCCCTTATGAATAACCTTGAGACGAGAAAAGGGCTAGTAAGCAAAACTCGGCATCTTTTTCATTGAAAAGAAACCCTCTACTTGCCTTAACATATTAAAGAGTTCTGGAAGAGAACATTCAAGTTTATTCAAATGGAAGTTTAATCTGAATAGAAAGAATGTGTTGAGTATTGATTCCCCTGATCTGGTTTTGATGATGAACAAACATAAATATCGGGTACTAATTCTCTTTGAGAGCAGTTATGGAGATCGTCACCAATTTACTTTATAGATCTCAAGCGACGTCTCAAGACTTCTTTAGAGCGCATGATCGTTGTGCCTGAAGCTTCGTTGAAGCTCAAGGAGTTGTTAATGAAGTCACGGGATTCAGACTCGTCATGTTGAAGCTTTGAAGACGGTTTGTCGTGTATATTTTTATGTCTTCTAGCTTCGTTTAATAGAATGTTAAGCCTTGAGTCTTACTCGCTTAGTTACCCTCATGACTATCCTATCTTTTCTCTAGGATTGCCTTAGAAGCCATTATAAAGGGTTCCTTAGCTTATCGCTTCTTTTCATGGTTTTATGTGCATCTTAGTTGGTTCAAGTAGAAGAACCAATCGACTAGATGACAATCTAATCGGTTGGAAATTCTTCTTGAACCGACTAGTTATCTTTGAGTATTTTAGCCTAATCACTGTTGACCATCTAGTCGGTCCAAGAAGGTTCACCGGCCAACTAGTTCTCAAACTAGTCGGTTAATGTTTCTTCTTAGACCGACTAGATTTTTCCTATTATTTCACACAATTCTCTGTTTCAAACCAGTCGGTCCAAGAAGGCTCACCGACCGACTAGTTCTCCAACTAATCGGTCAGTGATCCTTCTTAGACCGATTAATCAGCTTTAATTTTCCAGCCGTTGGAGATTTTATTTCCACGATTTTTCTTGATCTGTTTTGATTCTTTCAATATGTGTTTGATACGTTTCAAACATGGAAATTCCTCTATTATGAGAGAGGATTCAGATCTAATTCCAGAGCGATCTATTATCAATTTCGAAAAAGCTCTCTCTCTCTATTCTTGACCTAATTCTCCCAAGAGATCTTGAGCTTTGTGTGTTCATACCTCTGAAGGATTCAAAGATCATCATCATCGAAATCATCCTAGCCGTCTCCAGCTATTCATCTCAGTGGTGCTAGGGTTTCGTGATCGTTTCTCTCCATCTTCCTTCCTTGCCCTAATACCGTAAGTATTTCTCAAGGCATAGGAATTAGTGGTGAGTTCTTTATATTTCATTTAACTCTTTATTATAAGCTTGCTCTCGGTTTGTGAGAGAAGTTCGTGATCCCGGTTTGTGGGAGTCACGATTCAATTGTTGTATTGATTTATCGTGTAGTGTTTCTACAAGAAGTTTTTAGTGAAAGCCTGAGTTAGTGGACTCTAACTCAAGTAGTCGGAAGGGATCCGGGTGTCTGGGACGTAGGATCACCGGGAACAAGTCGGGGAGACTTGGGTGGATCCGAACCCATTACATCTTTTGTTTGCGCTGTGTTTTTCGTGTTGTCAATCCTTATTCCGCATTGTTGTTTGTGTTTGCAAAATAATTAGGAATTATCCTCTTAGTTATTTTAAAGTACTATTCACCCCCCTCTAGTACTTTTGCAGTAGCTTCCAGGGTATTACATTTGGTATCAGAGCTTGGTTCATAGCTATGACAAACAACGACAACAAGGATTCTCCTCAACCAACGACAGCTCTTACAAGAATCGTGAAGGAGCCTCTTCAGTGATCGAAGGATACTCCTCAACCAGGCCTCCTCACTTCAACGGTACCAACTATAGGTACTGGAAATGCCGGATGGAAACTTTCCTCCGGAGCACATCACTTTGGAGAGACACGTTAACAGAGTACATTGAGCCAACTGAAGAAGACTTCACACAGTGGACTACCGCGGAGGTCGCCGCAGAGGTAAGCAATGCCAAGGCAATGAATGCCTTACAATGTGCACTGGAGCCTAAAGACTTCAACAAGATATGCACCTGTAAGAGTGCATATCAGATTTGGAATCAACTCCTCATCTTGCACGAGGGAACGAGCAGGGTAAAACACTCTAAACTCACTGTTGCTAACAAAGAGTTCGAGTTATTTCACATGGAACAGGGTGAAAGAATTAAGGAGTACTATGCTCGCTTCGTGGACCTAACCAACGAATTGGAAGCTCTTGGGAAGACCAATACCCAAGAAGAAAAAGTCACAAAGATCATTGACGGACTTCCTTCGAGTTGGGAAAAGCGAACCTACGGTACCGAGGAATGTAAAGATATGTCTGTTGTTCAACTAATGAGTACCTTAATATCTTATGAGGTACGAAAGGACAGCAAGATCAAGATGCATGACAAGATGAAGGCGTTCTTAAAGCAAGAAGAGCCGAAGAAAAAGGCGATTGCTTTCAAGGCCGCCCCAACCACACCTACCGATAGTGAAGAATCGGAAACTGAGTTGGACATGGAATCTTTGGCCATCATGGCAAAGAAGTTCAACCGGTTTTTTCGAAAAGGTAATTTCAAGAACAAATCCAAAGTTGGTACTACTAATGCATCTGCTCCTTTGTGTTTCAAATGCAATAAGCCAGGACACATCAAGGACGATTGTCCACTCAATAAACAAAAGGAGAAATGGAAGGCACCTAAGTACGACAAGTCAAGAAAGTACAAGAAGGAGTACAAGAAAGGGCTTGTCGGTGCATTCACCGACTCTGAAGAGGATTCTTCAAGTGGTGAGTCAGATGAAGAACAAGTGGAGAAAGCACACATGTGCTTCATGGCAAGAGAACAATATGATCAAGAGACCGCTTCAGATGAAAGCGAGGATGAAGGTGAAGAGGTAACTATGGATGACCTTAGATTAGCTAATGAAGAAATTTGGTCTAAGTATTCTAAGTTAGTAAATAGATATACTAAAATCAAAGATGAGCTAACTAGTCTTCAACCACACCTAAACATGTCATCACCAACAACAATACCATTGTTGAAGCCTTGAGAATTGAGATTGTAAATCTCAAATCTCAACTTGAGCATGTTAACATTGAGGATTCGGATGAACATGAGATAGCGGATTTGATTTCTCGAAACTCAACTTTGAGTATTGAGAATGAGAATCTCAAGTCACATTTTTTGTGAACTCACAATGCAAGTGTCTACTTCGGATGCTAAAATACTTTCTCTCACTGAGAAATATGAGTCCACATTAGGCCGGATTGAGAAATTCAACGAAGGCAAGGATCATTTGGATAATATTCTGAATGACTTACTCCCGGCCAATCATCGCATTGGGTTGGGGTATAAAAAGGAAAATTCATCCAAATCTTCCACCACCTTTGTAAGGCCATCCTCAGATGCTTCAACTAGTGGGAGTAAACACCCCATGGGTAGTTCATCTACCAATGGTACTTCCACTAAGTTCACATCCCCTTTTGGAAAGAAACCCACTTTGGGTGGACCTCCAAAGAAGGGTCATGCATTTATGTACACAAATGCTATGCCACGTAGGAACACACCTCCTACTCCACAAGTTCACACTTATGATGATTTTTATGCTCCACGTCCACGAGCACGTGCACACCAAGTGAGACACACTCACGCACGTGTTCCCTCACATGCATATGTTCACCCTCACATTATTACATGAATGATTACCAGCATGCACCGTATCATATGTTGCCACCACCATTTCATCATGTGCCGCATGCTTATCCACGTCATGCATACACTAGGTCACTTCCTCGTAGAACACATGCACCACGTAGAAATCAACAAAATGTGCATGTTCCCAATAGGAATAGGGCTCCCAAGACACTCTCCGTTTGGGGCCCGAAGGACACTAGCATGCATGAGAAACAAGCATATATAAACTCGTATTTTATGAATGTTGTGCACAATGATGACTATGTTGGAAAGTCTAAGTCCAATTGGACTTGGCTTCCAAAGGTCTAATCCTTTAGGAACCAATGACCTTGGGTACCATAATACAATGTTTTTATCTTCAGGTACTCAAGAAAAAGAAAAGGAGTAACAAATCTAAATCTGGCTCCAAGAATGGTTGGATACTTGATAGGGGGTGCTCAAAACACATGACTGTTAAAGTACAGTTGCTATCTGAAGTGGTACCCATTGAAAATGGAAACCGAGTGGTATTTGGAGGCAACGAGAGTGGAACCATCATAGGTGTTGGGAAAGTTGGTAATCCTTCTAAACCTCTTATAAATGATGTTTACCTTGTTAAAGGTTTAAATCACAATCTAATCTCTATACGTCAACTTTGTGACAAGGGTTACAAAGTTAGCTTTGAGAAAGGAATGTGCCATATTTTAAGAAATGATAATAATAATTTGTTGTTTTCTGGCACACGCCATAAGGACTTATATATCTTAGATATTCCAAATTCCCATGAACAATGTCTTATTGCCAACACAAGTGAGCAACACTTATGGCATAGACGTTTTGGTCATGCGAATTTCGGAACACTTTTCAAACTATCCAAGCTAGATTCTATAAAAGGATTCCCTAAGCTTTCTTTCAACAAGAAAAGCTTTTGCGACTCGTGTCAACGAGACAAACAACCAAAATCGCCATTCAAACCTAAGAAAAGCATATCCTCTAAACGGCCTCTAGAGCGTTAACATCTAGATCTTTTGGGCCAACTAGAGTTGCTTCATTAGGGAATGCCCGATATGGACTTGTCATCATTGATGACTTTTCTAGATTTACTTGGATATTTACTTTAGGTAATAAAAATGATGCTTTTGAAAACTTCACAGTATTTGTTAAGAAAGTACAAAATCTCATTGGAACCACCATTGTCACTATTCGTAGTGATCATGGAGGGGAATTTGAGAACAAGTCTTTCTCAAACTTCTGTGATGAGGTTGGTATTACTCACACCTTTTCTTTTCCTCGCGCACCCCCCTCAAAATGGTGTTGTTGAGAGAAAGAATTGGACACTAGTGGAATGTGCTCACACTATGCTTGATGATAGCCACCTTGGCCATCAATTTTGGGCAGAAGCGGTACATACCGATTGCTATGTGTTTAATAGAATTCTCTTAAGGCCCGGCACTAAACAAACTTGTTATGAATTGTTGTTTGGTAGGTTACCACAAGTTAAACATTTTAGAGTTTTTGGTGCATAATGTTTTATCAAGAACACGTATGGTAGTTTGGACAAGTTTGATCCAAGATCCGATGAGAGGATATATGTTGGATATTCCTCCTGTAGCAAAGCCTACCGGATATACAACAAAATAACCTCAACGATCGAGGAATCACTTCATGTATCATTAAAGAAGATTTTTTCCCTCCTAGAATTATCGATGACGATGATTCTATGGAAGTAGTTAGTGATTCTGTTGATAAGTCTACTTCTATTGATTCTGTTGAAACTAACCCTACTGATGAATCTCTTGAGAATGTTCCTAGTGACCATGGTGTTCCCAGAAAGCTTCCAAATGTTCGTGACCATCCTCATGAGCAAGTTATTGGCAACATGGATGATGGTGTCAAAACAAGGTCTCAAGTCAACTTCTTCGCTCAGTGTGCCTTTGTCTCTTCCATGGAGCCAAAGAATATCAACGAGGCGTACCAAGATAGTTCTTGGATTGTAACCATGGAAGAGGAGCTCATTCAGTTTGAAAGGAATGAGGTCTGGGAGCTCGTTCCGTTGCCTTCGAAGAACCACAACGTTATAGGAACGAAGTGGATTTTCAAGAACAAGACAGACGAGAACCAAAATGTCATCCGGAACAAAGCTCGGTTAGTTGCTCAAGGCTACAGGCAAGAGGAAGGTATCGATTCGAGGAATCTTTTGCACCTGTAGTTAGATTAGAATCTATTAGACTGTTATTGTCATTTGCATGCCATAAAGATTTCAAACTTTTTCAAATGGATGTAAAGAGTGCGTTTTTAAACGGAGATGTCGTTGAGGAAGTATATGTTTCTCAACCTCCGGTTTTTATAAACGAAAAATTTCCAAATCACGTTTTCAAACTTAAGAAAGCACTTTATGGTTTGAGACAAGCTCCTAGAGCTTGGTATGACCGCCTAAAGAACTTTCTTTTGAATTTGGGTTTCAAAATGAGTGAGGTTGATTCAACGCTTTTTGTTAAGTATGCTAATCACGATATTATTCTAGTTCAAATTTATGTAGATGATATCATTTTCGGTGCTACTAACTTCACTCTCTACGACGAGTTTTATAATGTTATGAAGGATCAGCTTGAGATGAGCCACATGGGTGAGCTCAAATATTTCTTAGGACTCCAAATTCGTCAAATGAACGAAGGGATCTTCATCCACCAAACCAAGTACACGGTGGAGCTGCTAAAGCGATTTGGAATGGAGAATGCTTCTAGCAAGAAGACTTCGATGAGCACCACAACACATCTTGATAAAGATATGGGCGGCAAAGATGTAGACATTCGTCTATATCGAGGTATGATAGGTAGTCTATTATATCTTACTGCTAGTAGGCCAGATGTAATGTTTGTCGTATGTGTTTGTGCTAGGTATCAGTCACAACCTAAGGAATCACACTTAATATCAGTTAAACGTATTTTCCGTTATTTAAGTCACACACTAGACTATGGATTATTCTATCCAAAGTCAAGCACATATGAGTTAATCTCATATAGTGATGCAGATTATGATGGATGCAAATCCGACAGGAAGAGTACTAGTGGCACTTGCCATTTTATAGGAAATTTCCTTGTCTCTTGGTTTTCCAAGAAGCAGAATTCCGTATCACTCTCAACTACCGAGGCAGAATATATCATTGCCGGTGCTGCATGTGCATATGTTCTTTGGATGAGCCACACACTGAAAGACTTTGGTATAAACTGCGATACTTGCACTATCATGGTGGACAACCTGAGTGCAATATGTCTCTCTAAGAATCCGGTACACCACTCCCGTACCAAACACATAGATGTCTGTCACCATTTTCTAGATGATCATGTAGCTAAAAAGGACATCATATTAGTGTACGTTGAAACCCAGAAGCAAATCGCCGATATTTTCACGAAACCACTTAAGGAAGATACCTTTGTGCGGTTACGTCGAGAATTAGGGATTATGGGTGAATCCGAGATTTAGGATTCATATTTTTTTATATAATTTTGCATGATAATAATATGCATAAGCTCATGCTGGATTTTTTGTGATATTCTCTATTTATGCTGGATTTATGACTGGCTTTTTATTTTTGCGCGTCGTATTTATGGTTTTCTGGTTTTATGGGGTAGAATAAGTGTGTATGAGAGTGTTTAGATGGTTAGTCCAAGTGCTCTTTGGAAAGAACTCAAAATTTCTCATTTTCAATTCTTTGGACTCAGTTAGTCGGTTCCAGTTCATTTACAGACCGACTAGTTTTACTTCTAGTCGGTTAGACATTGAACTTAGACTGACTAATTTGGGCCCTATTTGTTGACTCACTTGCTGTTTGCCATTTAGTCGGTCCAAGTTCATTTGTCGACCGACTAGAATGCGTTTTAGTCGGTCAGCTTTTGAACTCAGACCGACTATATGGGAAAGGGCAAACTCGTCCTTGGCCCTACTTAAATCGATTAAACCATCCCCGCACCGATTAGAGCCCATTCTAATCGGTGCCCCTCTCCTTCATATAACCCTAATCACCGACACCCTTACCGTCTCCTGCCGTCATTCGTCGTCTCCGGTCGCATCCAGTCGCCGCCGGTCGTCCTCCTCCCTCCAGGGTCGTTCTCCTCCCTCCTAGGGTATCTCCTCCTCCCTTTTTCTCCTTATTTAGGGTTTTTTTCACTCGTATTGGCTGTTTTCTCGTCTCGATTTCATGCGAGAACGAGAATCCCTATCCGTTCTTTCGGTCCCTCTCCGATGACCGTCGATCCTCCT